>CM035806.1:25277570-25605070 GCA_020466095.1 Chlorops oryzae | reverse complement strand
AACTCGTTATACCATTCTCTTTCAAATGACGTCAAATTTACTAAAAAACAAATACTTAGTTGCAATTTATGTTAGCAAATTAATTACACTAAAATTAATTACAGGTAGTTGCGGCTATTTTTTAAAACGCAACCTATCGTTAATCCATTTCATACATTCTCAAGATTAATTTAAAATTAATTTGATCAAAAACACAGACACCTGCAGGATTTTGCAGTGGGTTCCTGTACTATAATATTTTGTTCCTGGTGCAAACATGAAACATGATAAAATTTTCACATAGACTGACTCTTTACAGAAAAGTTTTTGTAAAGTATAAAAGGGAAAGTGAACTACTGGATCAATTCAGTTGGAAAATATGAGAGTTGTTTTTAGTACTTCAAAAATGAGAGCCTCATTTATTTCACAATTCATACCGTACCATCCACATTTTCAATCCGATCTCGAAAATTTCAGCTTGAAGACCTTGTATTAAGGAGCATCTTTTAAGCCGTATGGAAAGAATATTTTTAAAAAATTCGCTCATGTCACAACAGGGCAAATAAACTCCGAAAATCGAGGAAAACTTGAAAATATTCCCATTTTTCACAATTGCGTAGCACATTCCTCCAAAACTACAAGCTTTATTTTCTTAAAAAAAACAACATTTGGTAGATAGTGGTATTGGCTTTGATACCCAACCAACCATAATAAGTTACTAAAGCGCTAGTTTCAATTTTTTTCCGTAAAAGCCAAACAACTGAAGATTTTTCAAAAAATCGATGGTAGCTCCAAAACCAGAGCTGAGAAAAAATTTTTCAAATATATACCTTGTGTCACCAATACCACCCTAATCCAAAACTCTGAACAAAAGCGCGGCAACAAAGAAAAATTTTAATTTTGTAAACTTGTGTAATCGTAGCTCTCCAGATCTATCACGCCTTGAAAAATCGTAAGAAATACTGCGATTCTTATGGGTCCCATTTTACAAACAAAATGAGAATTAAAGGCGTCACTAAACTGCGTATACTGTGGTTACAAAGTATGGAGAATTGCTTAAGAAAGGCTTTGAAATGTAATGCATCTTCAAGTCACTGTTTTGTTGCTGTTTAATTTTCTAACTGTTAAATTTATGTTTCAGTTTAAGTTTAAGTTACATTTTAAGTTATTTTAGCTTAGATTATGTTTATTTGTTATGTCCATTTTTCCTAATGTTTCGCTAAGTTTAAGTAAACAATGATTGACTGGTGCAATTTACAAAAGTTCGCTTTTAAGCACTAGGATGAAATAATTAAATAAATTCAAATTCAAAAATGCGGCTCGTTGTGGCTCCTTTGTTTTAAGTCAATTCCTCGTGTTTGTCGAAGGCCGGCCGCTTTGAACAATAACATTAACAACTGTTCAAGTTGACAGACTCTGCACAGCTTTCCTAGAGCTGAAGAAATGTTTTAAAATTCTAGCTCGATACGTATGTACATATGTGGCAGTTTCAGTACTTAAAACAAATCATAAAATCAGAAAACACAAACTATATATGTATGTTTATTTGAAGCTCCTTTGAATGAAAGGCGCACAATATTGCATAAGCTTGATCCAAACACTGAATTAACTTTTTCAGTTTTTCAAAAGAAAATGGAACGAGGGTTGTTCAGATACAAAATTTCCTTTAGTTCCTTATGTTTGCGACGCTCTGCTCACGATATCATCGTATCGAATGAGCAATCAGTGTTGTCAGAAGTGAAGATTTTTCTTCAGAATAATGTGGCGATTTTCGACGTAATTGGTCCAGCCGTTTCGAAGGAGTCCCGACTGCAGACGGACATGTCTAAATCGATTCAGTTTTCAATCTTAGTTCTAGCTCATTTCTAGCTGTTACAAGATCCGCACAAAACTAATATATCCTGCTTGCACTAGGTATAAAAAGAAACCTTTTTTTTTTTTTTTTTTTGGCCTCAAAGGCAAAGCCTTTTTCTCTTCCGCTCAACAATAAATTATGTTTTAAGGTAAAAATATTTTTTCGTTTTTAGAATTTGCAGTTCATTTGCCAGTACTATTCACGCCATTTACGGCATTTAACACATTCAAATCACAAAATCCCTGCGTTTGCAAAATGCCTTTTTCTGCAGACAAAACGACAAAATCCGAGGTGGGGGAAAATCAGGCAAGAACAAAAGAGAAAAACGAAAAATTAAGAGGGCTGCCAATTTTTCTTAAGCTGTCAAATTGCCACTGTCACTGTGCCAAATGCATGTGGTTCCCGAAAGCGGGCTCTGATTCTCGCCTATCTCGTTCGCGTCATTCAGACAGACACATCTGTCGTCTATATGGTTCTGCTATCGCATTTCACTCGGTTCAGCAATTCAAGTCGTGCCAAAATGACAAATTACGGCGTGTTAAGCTCGCACTAATTTCTTTCCGTTCTCCCCTTTTCATATCAAATTTCCACCTCTATATAGGTATACATCTCGCTCTCGCTGGCGCCCCTCTCCCTGCTCCTGGTCCTGCTCCTACTTCTATGTGCTTCTCGTACTAATCCTTTTGTATTTTCATCTCATATGGTACTTTTTCCTAAAATGCATTTCAAAATGGGCTATAGAGATGTCATTGTCTGATTGTTAGTTACACTTTGCCATAGGAGGGGCCCATTTGAAAAGGGTCCTACGACAGGTCTGCATGAGCAAACGAAAATGGGGTCTCTGATTCCTTATCGTTTTATGCTAGCTAGTATAAAAGTTGGCTTACCGTTGTCCATCCACCGCAAATTGCTCATTTTGTAGATATAATTTTATATATGGCTGTCGGGTATGTAATTTATAGCGGCAGTTCAAAGCGCGTGGGTAAAGACCAGGATAGGCTGGCGATTGAACGAAGCAAGTTTGAAGACGGCAATCACGATATTCACGTTCGCAATAAGATCTGAAAATGGAAAGAAAGAATATACATATATTGAAAGATTTTAATGATATTAAGCCTCTTTTCTCGCATTGTCATGCGGAAAGCTCTTATTATTGCGGTCAACTTAAACACATACAGTCAGTCAATAAAGTAAGTATGCACTGCAAAGATTTGTGTTTTTTCCAATTTTGTTTTCTGTAAATAATTTGTTTTTGTGAATTTCATAATTCTCAATTATTATTAACCTTCTAATGTTTCAAACTAACCACAAAAAAATTTAATTTCTGAAAATTTCTTCCAAAAAAAAAATTAAAATCATATTGTTCCATTTGAAAACTTCAGTACAAATTTCGAGCTCGTTTTTCCATTAAAAGTGCGAAAAAAATACCAAAAGGGAAATTTTTGCTCGTTTTTTAATTTTGGTTTTTCCTTAACATTCCAAACTTTCTTAAAATTACAACAATTAAAATATTTCATACCTATTTAAGAATTGAAACTACAATCAGAGAAGAAAATTGGAAAAAACACATTTTTTTGCAGTGCATACTTACTTTATTGACTGACTGTAGCAAAAGGGAGGGAGGGAGTGAGCGGGCGAGAGAAAGAAAAATTTAAAAAAATAAAATTAAAAAAAATAAAATTAAAAAAAAAAAAAACAAATAAGAACCAAAAAGGCCAAAAGAAAAACTGAAAGACTCCCCAACAAAATAAATCAAATTAAATTCATCTCGAACATAACAACTGAAGCAATCAATTTCATTTCCTTGAGCTCATTTAAATGTTCTACTTATGTTATTCGGAATATTTGTGTAAATAGATGTGCCAGCTTTCAAAGAGCTTGTTAATTCATTGAGCGCTTAAATTTGACATTCGAAATTGACAGCTATCGTTTCCTGTGCACATAAGAACTCAAAACATTTAAAAAATTTTAAATTTTACCATACACGATAGATATGAAGCCTTGTCCGTCTGTCCTTATAAGGTTTCCTTATCGCAGGAGTTGAGCTCTCTCTATTTTTAACGCAGTCGGCAACGCTTCTCCTATTGATTTAAATTGCATACTGCCATTATGATTTCTAAAGCCGAAAGGGGCGGGACGGGCACGGGCGCGAAACTGCGCTAAGCATCAAAACTTCATTAGCTTTTATGCAAAACAAATTTGGATGCATGATGTATGTACATATGTACTAGAAATGAAATGCATTCAGCATAGCTTTCAGCATTCAAGTTCTGTATGCCACACTATCACCTGTGTGTATTTCTCTTACTGTTCAACGCAAGCGCACGCCCTTTCAGTTGAAATTGCGTCAGAATATTTGTTCAAATAAGTAGTTCCAAAAGACTCGTCAGAAAAAGGTCAAACGATTTTTGTTTTGATGAACTTTGGCAAGATGAGAGTAGAGTCTTCAAAATGCGGAAAGTTTTTATCAAAATGAACATATTTTATCGAGTAATAGACATCATTCATAATCAACTGAGGTCACGATTCCTTCCAATAACTGCAAATTTCACACGATACTGATTTATTACAAAACGCTCTCAAATTTGTTGAAATATACTTACTAAACAGATACACATACATATGTATGTATGTATGTAGGTATGTATCTCTATCATTTACTTGAGAAATCCGAAGGTTTCCATCCACTTTAGGATAATAAATTAAAAATCTCAAAAAAAAAAAAATTATTGAAACTATCGATTATTTAGACAATTGATTATTGAAACGATCGACTATTAAATCTATCGATTATTTAGACAATCGATAATCGAATCGATCGGTTATCGAACTGTCGATGGCTATTCAGCTCTATCAAATCCAAAAACAAGAAACTCACACACCTTCTTGCTGCATCACATCTTAAAAAATCTTCAGAAATTCTGCGCGTCTTATGTGTCCCATTTTATAGACCAAATGAGAATTATAGGCGTCATGCTAAACTGCGTACGGTATGCACTGATGTCAAATCGAGAGGTTTTTCCCGTTTTTAAGGGATCTTTTCGATTTTACCTTTAACCAAAAATCATTTCAAATTTTTGCAAGAGATTTTGACTGATCAATTTTCTAAAGAAAACACAAATAAAGTGATTTTATTTCAATATCCAAGGGAAAAGTCACCGAAATACTGGTTAGCATCAGGAAAAATATATGGAGAATTGAGTAAGAAAGGCTTTAAAATTCGGTTTCTTGAATACTACGATGTGATATTAAATGAGGAGGGATACTTATGCACAGTATTATATTAAATAATTATAGGACGACCATTAATTTTTAAAATTTTAAACTTTCAAATGATTCATATTTAAGTGTTAAAGAGCTCAAAAATTCTTCATTGAAACCACCAGCAATTTGACAACCAAACAAGTTTGAATTTTAAAATATATCTTCCGATGGTTCAAGCTATCGACTATCGATGGTGGCAACTATAGCTCTATAATATGGACTAGAAAAAATGTTATTAGAATAAACACAAACGGTGAATCTGCCATATCTTTCCATTAAATGTACCGGATTCCTTCAACTTATGTGTTGCTCTAAAAATACGGATTGAAATAATAGAGAATTTTATTGTTGAACTTTCCTGATATATGTCCTACAGAATACCAATCTAAAGCAACAAGGAAACCGATATCTCTGATTGGGAAGCCAGTCATTTACACCGTTTAACCTCACTCGCTCAGTGGTGTAGCTCTTGTGTGAACAGCTCATGCCTGGCTTTTTTCTTTTATTAAATAATAAATTTGAGTGGCTTATTATTTCCTTTTTATCGACACTTCAATTGAAATTCAACAAAATCCTAAGACCTTTTACATTTTAGATCGCATTTGTTCCTGCCCGCACATGAACTCGCAAATTTATAATGCAAAAAGCGAAAAACAAGTTGGAAAAAAATGAGAAAAATAAATGTATAAATATTATATATGTAGGAAAAACATTCTTTGCATTTATGTTTACGCATCCATTGTATATTAGTATCGTTTGTTTTTATTTCTGAATTCGCAAACGAAATGGGAATGGGAATGGGAATCGGAATTGGAATTTGAATTTGAATCGGAATAAGAACGTAACATGGCAATCGGTGCATATTTTTATGATATTTACTCACCCTTGTACGACTTCGCCACGTCGATTAGGATACAATTCCGGATGTTGGCCATAACGTAAATATACTTCCGTTTGTTGCTCCGCACGTGAATCGAATGTGAAATATGTCTAAGAGAGGAAAATAAAATAAATAAAATTTGCGCGCGAGAGAGAGAGAGAGAGAGAGAGAGAGGGAAAGAGAGAAATTTTAATAAAGAATTATGCACGAAATATGGTTATGCAAAACATAAATTCAATTTTCCAATAATGTAATTTACACAATTGATTGCATGAAGCCATAGGAATAGATTGGAATACCATGAATTCAATTCAAAGTATGAGCACCTCGGGTGTTCGGTTGGTCGTTCGTTCGTCAGTTCGGTCGACTAATCGTCCGGTCGGTCTCACGTGGGCACTTTCAAATGCAATTAATTCAACTGGAGCATGTTTTAGAATCGAGCTCAAACAGAGCTTTTTCTCTCTTATGTGTCAATAGACTATATTTGATAATAAAAAAAAAAAAAAAAACAGGGAAACATTTTTTTCTACAGATGCAACGGCATAGTGACCTGGCTATATGCGAGGCCGAATAGCCGGACTTCCTGGCACCGGATATTTGAATTTTCTTATAATGCAAAAGTAGTTTTAATGGGAATATATACTCGTTTTCAGGAGCAACTTCAATATAGGTGGAACCATTAAACGTTTTTAATTTCTTGTAGACCCCTGTACATAACACACCAACACAAATTGCAGGTCGTATGGACAGCCCTGCGTACATTCCCCAAAAGGTGCCTACACTTGCAATTTGACCACATACCCGACCATGTATTGGCTAGGCATTTGGCTAGAGTCCGCGGGTTAGCCAAGCCCGTAAATCATAAATGATTCCCCCTGCGGGAGAGACTAGGGAGACAGTTGCCCGAAAAAATCGCGAAATTATCTTTCGGTGTCTCCTTCGAGTCTACACAGATTAAAATTTCTCGGTACGGGAGACAAAAACCATCTCCCTTCGCCGTACATCTCTCAACTTCAAACTACGTGTCGCCGCGACAAAAGCCTCCTTATCTAAACAAGGACGTTGTCAGAAAATCAGTGGATATTTTTTGTTTTAAATGTTGAAGGTCTTGAGCTCGTCCCCAAACGTAGAAGCCCATATGCATACTCTGTGTTTGAAAATTTCAAGCTGCAGAACATAAAGGATATTTTTGTGGACAGATTTTTCAAAGAAAATCAAGGATATAATTTGAAAATGTACAAGTATTTTGAAGAATATTTAAAAATGCATACAAAAATCATACTTTTTTATAGGGCTATAACTCAATAACGGAAGATCTTAGGCAAGTGATGCCAGAACAAAAAACATAGCCCGTGACAATAAGGTATCGCATGTTAAAATTATGCATAATGTTGCCTGGACTTGAGCCCTGTATATATAAATAGTATGCAGTAAAAGTTTTTTTTTTCATCGAAATGGAAGTGGAAATGTACGATAGAACACGTAAAGTTGTTGTTGTTTTAGCTGTTAGAAACATCGAAAATCGTTTAAAAACTAAAAAAAAAAAAACAAACAATATGGAAACATGGCATTAGGTATTTTTGAAAAGTTTTCCATACACACGCGCATACATTTACACCGACATAATTGTTTAACACATTATGGTTTTTTGAAAAATAATTTCTGTCACGTTATCTGATTTCTGACTGCCATTAAAACCAATTTTCGAATTTTTAATGAGCACAGCGGTATTAAAATCACGCGCGGTCTATTTACAATCAATTCAATGAATGATATCGTTGCCATGATTGCATTCCATTTGGATTTCAGTTAGTATTTTGTTTTTTTTTTCATTTGTGTGTAAATTTTTGCACATTTTTCAACATACATATTTGCCTTCTAGCAGTCTTTAGAATGAGTTGCCTAATCGAAAATATCTGGACACGTAGTAATTAAGCGAAATAATTCAGCAAATATTGAAATTATGTAATACAAAACCCGAATCATTGACTCAAATTGAGAGGTATTATTTAATAAATAGGTATTAAAAGTTTAATTGCGATGACGTTTATTAAAATGAAATTTTTCTTCCATCAAATTGTTTTTATGGCAGTGGGTAAAGTAAGCACGCTGGGCCGGATTAAGACAATTTGCCGCCCTAGGCAGTTGCGAGTTTGCCACCTCAGACAGCAGCCTAATATTCGCCTTTTCTGTTATTGTTGCATTGACGGTCAGAATTTTCCGCCCCAAGCAGGTGCCTATGTTGGCTATTCGGTACATCCGCCACTGTTCGAGTACGATTAAAATTAAAGGCTTATACCCCCTGATATTCGCAATGCTTGGTGCTCACTGCTCAATGGCCAGCAGAAATAAAACATTAATAAGATGCATTAGATGGATTTTCTGCGATGCAGAGAATTCGTCGTATCCATGGTATGAGTCTGAGATGACATAGCGGATAACATTCTCGTGTAGTGGATGGATTAATGCGACGATGCAATGATATTGTTACTTCGATTTTAAATTCTTTCGCAAGACATGCCTGTCCTACATTTATTTGACGTTTGCGGTTCATGAACGTAAGAAAATAATGACATAATTCCATGAAGTGCAATCAAACCGGAGAAAAAAAAGTCCTAACACAAATATGCGGCAGAAATAGCATAGTTTTTCTTTCGCTAAAGCCATTTTCGAGCACTTTTCACATCACTTCAGAGTAGAAATGGGCACGGGCGTCCATTTTGAATCTTAAAAATGCCACGGAGCCCGAACATAATTTTTGAGGCCCAGCTCGGCTCGGAAATGCCAAAAAAAAAAAAAAAAAAAAAAAAAAAAAAGAGTTGTACCAGCATAAGGTTTATCTACCTGCTCTGCAGTATTGATAAGGTCAACTTATCAAAAATGAGTAAAATCACATTTTTTCGCCGTGTGTGGACTTACAAGGAAATTATGTAGAAAATTATAAATAGGTTGGGTTAGAGTGGCTGCCCCCTTTAAGGGGACACACTTAGGTCGCATATGGGCCCGTTGTGGTACCACATGGGAAGACATGCCTCCCTAATTACCCATTTGGTGAAGCCACTTGGACTCATTAATGAAGCGAGCTATGTCTTTTATTCGAACAGATGACAGCTCAGCGAGAGAGGAGAAGAAGAAAGAACCGAGCAGCCAGAATCTTCTGCTGGCCAAGCCCGGGCAGTGGCACATGAGGTGACTCACCGTTTCTTCTTCCTCCTCCGAAATTATAAATAAATTTACAAAAAAATATGTCTCGTATTTTTGTTGGGTCGGAAACATTTCAGACCACCCTCGTACAATTGGATTCAGTTGTAAAGATAACGATTGTGGAACCACTTCTCATTAACCCTTCATTAGCGCTAATGAAAGGTTGGTAATGAATAAGTGGAACCGTAGCATTATGAACAAAAAAATTCGAAACGTTCAATTGACGCACTAGCATCGAAACGAAAGGCAAGTACATATATACATATTAATGCACGTACGTACATATGTACAATGAATACGAAGCGGATTAAATATTACATTATCACCGCAGCGACTCGATTATTGGTGAAATGGGACTTTTCCCCATCCCGCTGACGTGACAATTCACGCCACCGAAAAGTTCAGGTTGTAAACCCCAAATTTACGCTTAAACGCAGCAGTCAGCTCGTTAAATATTTGACACTCGAAAGATTGAATGACATGCCCGATTCGCAGTCATCCAGACATGTCACGTCATTAACGTTTCAGTTGAACATTTCGTTTAACGACGACGACGACGACGATGACGCCGACGAGGACGATGGCGATGGCGATGGCGAGGGCGATGGCGAGAGCGAAACCGAGGACGGGAAAGACGATGAGTACGGCGACAACGCCGAAGAGGAGAGATGGAATGCATTCAGCTGCACGTGCTCTATGCGGATTATAGTTACTCTCAACATTTTTCCATGCATGCCGTCTATATACTGAGCTGCAGATATTTATACTGGCTTGCTTTTTATTCATGAGCAAACTGTCGCATTTCACATTTGCTTGCATTTGCTTAATGATGGCTTATGCAGTCCTTTTTTTTTGTTTGTTTGTTTATTTTTTACAATTTTTCTTGTGCTCCAAAAGGTTAGTGCAATTTAAATCTTTAATTTTCTGTGCTGAAGAGTAAATTGTAAATTCATTATGGGTTTTTTTTTTATGCATTTCGAGTCTTCGTATTAAGAAGTGCTTCACCATTGTTCTAAGACTCCAAAGCTTTAAATCTAAGTTGCAACCTTAGGTTCATGTACCGACCTACGTCAGGTACAGTGTGCTCTCTCTGCGCGGACACTCCTCTTAACCGGACACCAATCTTAAATGGACACTTTAAAGGAATGCTCTAGTATTCCTGCTTCTCGAATTGTTTCCTCTTAAGCGGACACCTCTGTTAAGCGGGCTCATTTTTCGGTCCCGTAGGTGCCCGTTTAAGAGAGAGTACACTGTACCTTTATTTCTTATTTTCACATAAAGCTCAAAATATCTTAAAAAAGCAGGATTTTTTTTTTTTTTTGGGACAAAACGGCCTCTGTGCCGTAGTTGGTTGAGATGCCAACCTACGAAGCGAGAGGCTCTGGGTTCAACTCCCAGTTCAGGTCGTGGATGTTTGTGTCGTTATTCATATTTCTGTTTTCCATTGTTTTCTCATTATTCATGGTATCACAATTGGCCCATATGGAGCCTAAGTATGGCAGCCAAGCCTAACCTCTAAAAATTTGGGGGGAAAAAAGAACAAACTGAAAAAATGGCTAAGACAAAACTAATTAAACCAGTAAGCATCCAAAAACCATGTGGGAAAAATTTATGTTTTGCGAGACGCCTGCTCTACCTATTGAGAACTGCTTTTAGTCATAAATAACAACTTCTTAAACCAGGCCATTAGAGAGACGGGTGGAAAAGGGGGGTTTCCCGCGGATCCGGGCTTTCTGAAGGGACCCAAGAAAACTTGGCATGGGACGTTTTTCTTTTTTGGTCGCATTTTTTTGCGGAAAAAATACCCGCAGGCCCCCAAATTTACTTCTACGGGCCTTTGTAGAGCACTAGAGAGATTACTTAAGCTGATTTCAGTATTCCACAAAACAAAAGCAAAAATCTTTTTGCTATTTTTCCAGACATTTCATTGGGGCTTTAAACGTGGTCGATATGCATACAATCAATTGAATTCGGCCATTTAAATCGTTTATAATTTAGGCCTTACCTGATCAGTGAAATTATCTGTATGGAATAGAACTTTCACATAACTCGTCTCGCTAATGAATGTTTGAGGCTGTTCAGCCTCACCGCAAAACATTCCCGGCTCACGTCGATTGGAGACATCCGTTTTGGCATTGCCATCGACGATCTGCAAAATAAAATTGAAATAAATCAGCATGAGGAGAAATCTTATATAAAGACATATATACAAACTAACAAATATACACATGTGTATGTATATACAGATATAAATACCCATATAAACATGCTTATATTTCTATATAGATATGTACATAAGTATATATAAATTGGAAGCAATATCATTTTCACCAACGAATATTTGTTTTATAAATCGAGCAATCAACGAAGTGCTATGATTTACATACAGTATGCTTGCAAGCGACTGTCCCTCAATAGAATCTATAAATTTAGCTTGAGTTACAGAACGAAATAAAATGACATAAAAAACGTGGAAAAACAGAGAATAGAGGAAAACAAAAAACAAACTTCCGCATATGGAAAAGCAACGAATCCAAATTGAATGCCCAAATCGCCTAGAGGTCATTTAAGCGCTTACATAAGCCTCTTCCTCTCATATATACACACAAGCATATGTATGCTGCCACGTATGAATGTACCCAAATCCTATGATAGTGGAGTCGGTGTGTCCCGCTTCGTATGAAAATGTCACATTTTTTCTAGATTGATGTTTCTATTCCCATATGTCATCATTTATTTTGCTGCCTTTTTCTCTGAATTCTTTTTGCTCAATTTTTTTGTTTTTTTTTTTGTTTTTGTTTTTGTTTCTTGCTTCTTTTTGTGTTTGCCATTCGCTGCTTCGCTGCTTTGGGAAATTCATTTATGATAAGAAAAATTTACAAGTTACAAGCAGGCAACAAAAATGAAAACGAAAAGACAGGGGAAAAAGAATAAAGAACACTGCAGGCAGGTGGGTGAAATGCTCGTGTGTCCTTTACATGAAGCTGTTTTAGGACATGCATGAACTTACGCAAAAAAATTATAAAAAAAAACATCGTTCAGGTACAGAGAAAGAGAAAAAGGAAAAGAGAGAGAGAGAGAGAGGGAGTGAGAGAGAGAGAGAGAGTGAGAGAGAGGGAGTGAGAGAGAGAGAGTGAGTGAGACAGAGAGGGAGTGAGAGAGAGAGAGAGAGGGAGAGAGAGGGGGGCGGGGGGTTGGTAGCGAGAAAAAGCAAGCATACATCAGGGCGCCATGTCTTTCACAGATGTCATCGTTTCCACTTTTTCCTATCCATTCTCAATTGTGGCATAGTCAGGCAATAAATTTGATTTCGCTTTCTCTCCTTCTACTTCTTCTTGTTATTCTTCTTCTTTCTCTTCTTCTTCTTCTATAAGACACCATCACCGATCCATTTCTATGCATCAAAACCAAAACACTTTTCCTTTTTACATGAAAACACATTTCTAACGCGCTAAATCGAAAACATTATCCCATATTCTATTGCGAAGGATTCGCGTCACGGAAAGGAAAAATGCATCTTCTCGCTTAGAGGAGAAAACCTTTACGCTCACTTACCTGCAAATAGCCGCCATCGCAATGTGTTGCGTTAATCAAGGTTCCAAGTTTGAACTTTTTAAAACGTAAACGCAATACGAAATCACGTGGTGCACCTTTCAAAGTCCGGAAACGATATGTGCAAGTAAGCGGACGTCCAACATTGAGATTTGTTACTTCCGGTGAGCTAACATCTTCGAAAATATCCACAGTTTTGTTACAGTGATCCTTTGAGATGTCAGCTGCACCTCCGCCACCGCCACCACCACCACCACCACCTTGAAAAAAATAAGAAAAAAGAACAGAAAAGAAAGAGGAGAGAAGAAAATTATTACCTTATTTTTTTGGCTTCTTTTGTAGTAAATCTTAAACGAGTTTTCTTTCTTTACTTTATCAAATTCCAAGCTAAAAGAAAGTTACGCTGACATGACATGATTTCGAACGCAAAGAATGGAGCGCGCAAGTGTCTGATGGCAAGGGGTGGCGGGGGGCGGAGTGTGATCACAGAAGACCAGGTCGCACACAATCGCCCCCAGTTGTGCGAATAGTTTCACTGGCCACAAAATACATGCACAGCAATCATCATTCACCGCTCACCACTAACCCACTCACCACTCGCCACTCTCCACTTACCACTCGCTGCTGATGGACTTCATTTTGTCCTTAATTTATTTTGCGGCGGATTTATAAATTGAACAAAAGAGACATTGTGCTGAATTAGAAATTTCACGTCACCACGAGCGCTCGACTGTTTTTTTTTTTTTTTGTATGCTGAACGCAGTTCACTCATTCCTAATTTCCCATTGCGCATCCCGCATCCCAAATTCCGCATTCCGCATTCATCGTTCCTCAAACTCTTCACACACCCTCCAATCCACACTACCTTAAAGCCTTCTTCTGCTTTGGTCCCAACTCGAGTTACAATTCATTTATTTGGAATTTTACACTTTCTTCCTTGTCATTCTCTCATTCATTTAAAATTTCAAGCTGAAGCAAGAACGTTCACGTAATATGACGAGACTCGTTCGAATAAATTTGGCGTGGGCGTTTCGCGCTTTATTTCTCTGAACCCACCCACCGCGGGCGTGCGATACTCCTCTTCCGATGCTGTAAATTTCATGTATAAATAATGTAAATGGAAAGTTCGTTCATGGGCTTTTGCTTCTTTACTTAAATTTCTCGTTTTTCATCTTCCACATTCTAACTTCTCTATTCTGCTTTTCTCTGGCCTTTATTTTTTATGCGCGACTCACACTGTGTCGATTGTATGTTGCGTTTGTGCGGACGTGTGTAACGTCTAGAATCATTCCAGATACACGATAAAAAAGGTGGAGTGTAATGATTAGCATCACCAGAGCAATGGTTTTAGACATGTCAGTCTTTCTATCTATCTGTTCGTTTATCTGTTCGTCTATCTGTCCATCCATCTGTCCGACCATCTGTCCGTCCATCTGTCCGTCCATTTGTCTGTCCATCACTCCGCCCATCACTCCGTCCACATACAGTTCTATTATTGAGAGAGTAGACCCATCTTGACCAAATTCGCTATACAGATTGGCGGAGACATGAGTAAAAACGAGAAGGGTAAATGATTGATCGGCTCATATTACAGGGTGTTCAATAAGCCTGAATAATTGAGTTTTCCGGATTTCGGAAACGATTATTTATTCATGCTTTCAACAAGACTGTGTGCTCTCATACACTGCGAAAGTTGTTCTGTTGATGTCCTTCGGGCATGGGTATGTATGTATGTATGTATGTATATGCGTGCCAGCAGATTGCCGACTATAAAATCAAAAAAACTTGAGTGAACTACTCAAAATTTGGCAAAAGATATGGTAAGAAATGGCATTGAGTCATTTCCGTGCCACAAAAGACCCCGTTGAAAAAAGGCTACATCAAGTTAAAAAAAAAAAAAAACTGGATAAGTGTTACAAAAACCAAAGCGAAACAATAGCGACCAACAAATTTGCTATCTTAATCCTGTTACATACTAGGCGACAGTCGCCGGCAGCACATTTTGTCATTTGAGGTTCTGTTCTCTCTCCTCTCCGGCTGTCCCTCGCCATCAAAAAAAAATTTTTTGTCTCCGGTGACTGTGGCCTAAAATGGAACTGGACTTTGGTAGTTACGACATCAACTATCGGTGAGGCCAGAGGCAGCATGTGTATTTTGTCAACGGTCTTCAGCAACATAACTTCAACGTTGTCAACGATCAGCGAGCGCGGTCATCGTATAGTTCAAAAAATAATAAGTTTCATTTATTAAAACTAAGACCGAGTGTTTCTCGAGAGGACTGGGATTGGAGGAATGATCTTAACAGTGGTCTAGTAATCCAAGATCTTTCATAATCTTGCTTGAAATGCATATTAGAATAGCTTTCAACAAACAATTTCCATTTTGACTTGAAAATTTTTCGCTAAAAAAAAACATTTTTATTCAAACTTTTTGAACGCTGTAACATATCCCTGGTATTTTGAACCGGACATATCCCTGGTCCAGTTCATCGAGGTAGGCTATGAAAATCAACAAAAAAAAAATGACTCTGAGATCTTTTATGATCATGAAAATTGCATTGAATAATTTGTCTCAATCCCGCCCATTGAAGTATATTCAAACATATAAAGCCATTCATAGACATGTGTGGTCGGGTATTATATGTTGTCAGGCAGGCTAGATTATAGCGCCGTAGCTTGTTATGTTTTTGTTTTTGTGTTTTATTTTTATTTTTATTGTCCATGCTCGTGGTTGTCTCATGTTTATTTTGTCTAGAGTTCTTAATCATAGCAAAGGACGTGACAGTTTTATTCCTTTGTGATCGGCTAACATGATTTTGATTTAATCCTTTTTCCTTTTTCCTTTTTTGTCTGCTTTTAGTTTTAGCAAAGCTAATTTATGCTTTTTGATTTGTGATTGGAATGAATGGAGAACCAATGGGACATTGTAAATGTGTAAAAAAAAACAATCTATTCTTATGAGGATGGAAACTTTTAGGCACTAAAACCTCTAAGCAATTGTTCATCGATTATTTTTTTGTTGCCTTTAATTAAATTTACGATTTAGTTTGGTTCAAATTTTTACACTATGAACATATATGTACCCCTGTTTAATTTATTTCTCACCATTTTCTTCCACTTTTTCTGCCTTAAATTCTTTCCATCTTAGTTTCATCCTTTCTCGTAGGCTAAGCCATGAGTTGCCGATGGAAAATTATCTCACGGAGAAGAAGAATCCAAATTTATTAAATTCCTCGAAATAGATTTCCAGTCTGAATACCGCTTGGGGTAGTGTTTTACCTTTGAATAATCGACAGTATTTGCTAATCTCAAATCTTCTGTAAAATTACTGAGGTTGGTCTTGACTGAATGCAACTTAACTCAACAGTTTCTATGGAAAATGAAATGAAGGTATTAAACCAGATGTTAATTTTCCCCAAGTTAAGTCGATAATTAATTAAAGCTTAGTATTTCCACTTAATTAGGTTTTTTGTTTGAATGTCTTACCAAAGCGCAAGCGAGAGGAACTTTTTTTTTCCTCGTCACACAAATTCAAACACTTAGGGCAAACCTTTAAGCAAATTACCGGCGAAAAGTTTCCAAATTCCATTTTATTCCTGAAGCTTAAAAATTGCACACACTAATTCGCTGCATATATGTATGTATGCATGACCATCTGTATGTATCCTCGTCACATTTGTGGCGAGCAATGGCTCTTAGTACTTTTGGCCTTCTACATTAAATTAGAATATTCCACCGCAGAACAACACTCAAATCCTATTCAAGCGCCTTCATACAATTAAATTCAGCAGTGGAAAGCGAATCACTTGGTCGGCGGTCACCCAGTCAGCTGCATTCAAATGTGGGGCAGGAGCTGAAGCCTAAGCCGAAGCTTTGATAATACGGCTAAAGAGTGCACAAAGCTTGCGCTTTTCTGTGCAAAATCGAATTAAATAAATGAAAGTGATATGAAAAACCCACTAAAATTGAATGAAAAAAAGTGAATTGTAAAATGAATTTTCACGAGCAAGCCACAGTCTATGCGCACGCATGCACAAACCCATATATTGTATGTGTCCATTCATGCTCGCATACACACAATCCCTGTAGTAAATGTCACCAGTGCCAGAGTCATTCCGGGGCCGTTGGTGCCGTTGTCATCAGTATAGCAGTGACAAAAAAAAAAACGCGCGAAAATACATTCTGCCAATGACATTTTCTATGAACGTTACTATGTACATATGTAGATGTCAGAGGATATCAGTTGACGCTTGAGCTAGTGATACAGTACAGACAACGGCGCAAGTTATACTTGCAATTACAGAGACATTAACTTTAATACGTCATATGTCTAGCAATCGAAGTCCATGAGTTCCAATTCCCGCTCAGACGAATATTCAATTTATTTAATTAGTAGATAATAGATTTAAAAAACTTAGAGGCTTCCAGCGAAACGTTGTTCTGTGAACAAATAAAATGGTTTTTAAATTCAAATTTTGACAATTTTCGAAAGACTTTTGCCCGTAACTTGTTTTCTCATCCCTGATTGTAGGAAACTTTTTTCCTTTTAATTTTTTCCCCCTTCAAATATAATCATTTTCGCCAATTAATTTCGCCTGCGCGCCTATTCCAACTCGAGCCTTTCGGATTGCTAGGCGCGCACGCTATCCACTTCGCCACAGAGGTTCCTGATTCATGTCGAGTAGGCAAACATATTTCATTAATATGTCAGAACTATTGAACTGTATACGCTTCTTTGACCGTGTCAATAGTGAGATTTTACTGACCGTATCGCTAGTTCTTTCGTCTCTGCTGCATCAACGGTGACACAGGGGTCAATTTGCCCAGCATTTACTGCAGGGAATATACTCACTATTAGCCATTCTCAAAAAGGGACAATTCATACGCACACACTCACAGCTTCGGACGATAATACACGCTATCGCATTGTATCGCACCACGCCGCCGCACAGTAGGCAATCAAGTGAAAAACTCCTATTTTTCGACTATCTAGATTCCAAAAATGTAATGATGAAAAATGATGTTGGGGAATGTTTAAGGATAAATCAAATTTGATCTTACCAGAAAATAAAAAATCTAAAGCCGAAAAAATTCCAATGATACACGGTAAAAAATATCTAGTACAATTTTGATTTAAGCAATTGTAATGACAATCATGGGTGGTGGGCGTTCTTTTTTTAAATCGTTTCACTAGCACTCACTATAGTTTTTGCACCCAAATGTATAAAGCGATCCCACTGTGCCGCATCGAGCAGAACAGGAAAAGCGCAACCGAGAAAAAGCACTTTTAAATCACGTTTTAGAAGTTCATCTGGACGTATCTATTGTATTATGGCGGTCTCGGCGGCTGCACGATGCCGTTTGAACTCTTTTGCATGAGGATTCGTACTCACTCCAACATTGCTGCTGCATGGTCATCTATTTCCACAGCAGATGTTCATTGCGGCGTCAGTGTCACTTCGACCGGTGGAGTTAAGGGCATTGAAAACATTGTACTGACACTGGTGACGGTAACAAGCAATGGTATTACTGCTATATCCCATTGGATCATGGTAAGCAAAAAATCCCTCGGCACATGGCCACATGGTCGCAATAGTGTCGCACTGTTGCATTCGTGAGCGTAAAGATTGCACGCTGGCTAGAAAACGATGCCAGAAAAGGTTCAAAATAAAAAAGCAGCTCGAGATGTTTTTATGGAAAGAAGCAGAAGCAGAATCACGTGTAAAAGAGAGTCAATATGACGAATGTAGTGTATAATTTTTTTCCCCCCGTTTTTCACTTTGTTCCATGTTATTATTTGATATATAAAACGATATTAAAAAATTCTTTTCTCAATGACTGATTTTAATTAAAATGCGATTTTGTTTTTCAAAATATAGGGAAATTAAATTAAGAATGAGAAAATTTTAATGGCAAGGCAGCCGTGAAAAACTTTTTTATGAATAAGTATTTTTCGGTACAAAGATTTCTTCATCGCTGCACTTGGTCGTCCACAGAAACAGACCACATTTCCGAAAGTACTTAAATGTAAAGGAAATGTTTTGGCTTTGCCATTGCTGTGCTAGGTTTGGTGCCTTTTGAGATCCAGAATGTTTTCTCGAATGGACGTTTTTGTTTCGTTTTGATAAATATGGAATTTTTCTAACCTAAAGAAATGTTCAAGGTTCCAACTTCCTTGGAATTATGAATAATTTTTTAACAGCGTATCGAACCCCTGTGCAGAAGATGAAGAACAAAGCCTAAGGGATGTACGGTAGGGCTTTTCAGACGTAAAAAAAAGTGTTGCATTTCGAAGATGGCGGGATCTCAAACGAAAGATAATGTAAATCGAAAAATTTGGGCATCATTTCAAAATTTTTAATTTCATGTTCAGAGGTCACGCGGACGACTTGAATTTTCGTTTAAAAAAAAAAAAAACGCCTTAAAGGGAGCTACAAAACTTTTATTTAGTTTTTGTAAATTAAGAATTTAAAATTTGACAGTTTTTCAACTTTTTTATGTATACTTTGAGGGGCCGAAAGCACAAAAATTGATTTCAATTAATGGTTTTTCCGAGATGAAGTCGATGTTTTACCAATCAATTGATTCATAATATGTTTACGCGATGTGAAAACATTTATTTCCATATAAATTTGTTTTTGTAATTGACTGAAATTTTGCCTTATTCACAAAAATTTTTTATTGCATTTTTGGCTCAAATGCATTTGTGCGACCTCTAAACCTCACATCTAAAGTTTTGTGTTTTAAAGCTAACGTTCTTACAGCTGTCTAAGTTCCTACGTTCTTTCCGATCGGGAATTAAGTCACTATACTTCGTAGTGGTTTGCTACCGTTGTCTCCTTTTCAGTTAGCGGATTCACAAAAGCGGTCGCCGGCGCCGGCGGAATGAAAACTTTCGTGGGAAAATCTTAGAGAGGAAACGATTTTTGAAAAATTCTCGAAAATAAAATTGCAACCGAATGAGTAAAATCGCTGTTGGATTGCAAATTCTTTAAGCAACGCGACTCTAATTCATTTGACAGAAAGAAAAGGAGAATTTAAAATTTGAGCTTTTTTGCAATGCAAACGCATTGTACGTTGCGTATACGATAGGTAGGTATGTAGGCCCACAGTGCGTATACGCAATGTATGCTCGTACAGTACCAAATATCCACGTTTTTATACCCAGCGTAAGCGGGGTATATTAGTTTTGTGCAAATCTTGAAACAGGGAGAATTAAGCTCCGGAGATATAGAAAAATATATATAGAAATGATCAGGATCAAAAACTGAATCGATTTAGACATGTCCGTCTGTCCGTCTGACCGTCTGTCCGTCTGTCCGTCTGTCCGTCCGTCCGTGGTCGGATCTCCTCCGAAACGGCTAAACCAATGAAGTCGAAATTTGACACACATGTATATCGGGGTCCGAGTATGATCCTAAGTAAAAATGGGAGACATCCGCCCACTGCCACGCCCACAAATGAATTTATTGTGTTTTCAATAAAATGCTTGTAACTTGCGAACCACTCAACACATTCCATTGCTATTTGGTGAGCTGGTAAACTACGAAAAGGGACATATCCTGGCAAAAAATGGACGCCGCCCTCCGTGAGCCACGCCCACAAATAAGCCCACAAATAAGGGCTTATCGTAACTTGTGAAGTAAAAGGCGTAGAAGGTTCAAATTCGCAGCATAGGTTGACCAAGGCAAATGAAAGGTGTAAGAACAAAAATTTATGTAGCCCGCCCACTGCCACGCCCACAAATAGAGAATTTTCATAACTTCCGAAGTAAAAGGCGTAGAAGCTTCAAATTCGCAACATAGGTTTACCAAGAAGAATGAAAGGTGTAGTAAAATTTTTTTTATGGCCCGCCCACTGCCACGCCCACAAATGAAGATTTTTCGTAACTTCCGAAGTAAAAGGCGTAGAAGCTTCGAATTCGCAACATAGGTTCACCAAGGCGAATGAAAGGTGTAGGAAAAAATTTTTTGTGGCCCGCCCACTGCCACGCCCACAAATAAAGATTTTTCGTAACTTCCGAAGTAAAAGGCGTAGAAGTTTCAAATTCGCAACATAGGTTCACCAAGGCGAATGAAAGGTGTAGGAAAAAATTTTTTTTGGAACGCCCACTTCCACGCCCACAAATAAAGATTTTTCGTATCTTCCGAAGTAAAAGGCGTCGAAGCTTCAAATTCGCAACATAGGTTCACCAAGGCGAATGAAAGGTGTAGGAAAAATTTTTATATGGCCTGCACACTGCCACGCCCACAAATGAAGATTTTTCGTAACTTCCGAAGTAAAAGGCGTCGAAGCTTCAAATTCGCAACATAGGTTCACCAAGGCGAATGAAAGGTGTAGGAAAAATTTTTATATGGCCTGCACACTGCCACGCCCACAAATGAAGATTTTTCGTAACTTCCGAAGTAAAAGGCGTAGAAGCTTCAAATTCGCAGCATAGGTTCACCAAGGCGAATGAAAGGTGTAGGGAAATAATTTATGTTGCCCTTCCACTGCCACGCCCACAAATAGAGAAGCAAAATATAGTGCGCTCATCATGTCGGGACGCTGGGTATTTCAAAGTCGGGCTTGACCGACTTTAGCTTTAATTGAGTGAAAATATGAGCGAAAAATGGCCTTTCTGATTTCATAGGAGCCACAATTATAGTCGTAGGCTGACGTTTAGGCACTTAAAATTTTCACCTTTCCAAATTAGGTCTATGCGCTTAGCTTTCTTATACGGTAATTGAGTTTTGGCCCTAAATATGGGGCAAAGTAGATAAAATTGACTTTTTTCACATTTTGGGCCATATCTCGGAAACGCTACTTAAATCCATCAAACCAATGACCTTTTTGGAATGAGGGAGCCCTAAGCTAACATAAAATAACCATTAGAAAAAAAGTGTCGAAACGCTTTAGCATTGTGTTATGCGAATGTTTTAAGTAAAGACGCCTTTAACGAACTGCATTGGCGTGTGTGCGGTGGTTAATTTCGAACAATGAATGTAATATTATTAAAAAGCTTTATCCTTCTTTCTCATGTTAACAATTTAAATTATGAAACGATAACGAAACAGCAACAGAAGCACAGAGCTCAATTAATTCAGTTGAAAGATCGTTTTGCTTTTCAATTTAATCGCACACTTCTTTAACAATTTGTACCGTAATTAAGTTGCCTTACGGCGATTTCGACGCTTTTCCATGAATCTGGTTCTCACAAGTTGAGCTCAATAAAATGAGTGAAAAAAAGATTACTTCGGCTCTTATGGCCTTTTAAGCCTTCTCAGAGAGAGAAAAAAAAAAAAAATAACGCGAGAGAGGAAAAGCAACATAAACCAAACAAAAAAAAGCAAATAAACGGAAAATTTTGAAAAGTGTCTGGAAATTGTTGCGTCATAAACACCTGACTCACTTGGATTATGCACGATATTATAGAGCAGCAATAGCAATATACACCAAGAAGAAAGTGCTTCTGGGTGCTAGCAACAAGAATACAGAAAGTACGCTTAAGGCTGAATTCGGAGAAGAAAGGAGCTTGAAATAAATCAAAAATACTTGCAAAGCAATGAAAGCCATGGTATAGAGAATGATGAGTTGCTTTTAAAGATGAATTTCCGACAAACATTAATCATTTTTCGGGAACTGTAAAAAAAAAAATAAAATAAAAAAAAAACATAAAGCAAGCAGAAAAAATGGAATGGGTTTTATACCTACACAGTCAGGCGAGCCTGAAAATACAATAGTCAACTCACATAATTCAATTGCAAAGACACAAAATATTGGGAGCCAATATTATTGTAGGTCTGTTCACGTACTGCACGAAACTGCCCATTTTATTTAAAACTGTATGAAAATTGGGCAGTTTTTCTAGTTGATTTCTCGAGCCATATATGGGAAGAAAAGCAATCCGAAAGCGGAAGCACTGAAGGCGATTCCATTCGACTTAATGCTCCATTCAAATGGGCAATGTGGGCGTAAAGTATAGTTTTATCGCGTTATAAATTTCTAACAGGGAAATTGTGTATAAAATTTTCGAATTTGTGTTTGTGTAAATCGCTTCGATTCATTCAAAAGTATGAATGTACTTATAAATAATTGATTTTTTTGTTGGTGTTTACACACTCATGTCCATAGACAGTCCAATTGCTTTCAAATTGCTTGACATGATTCTAGAAAGTAATAAAAGAGAAAATTAATTTTTGATTTATTTTGATACATTGTGAAATATGTCTTCAAATGTTTTCAAATTGCATTCTTGCCTCAGTGCCTTCGCATCGAGAGGATATTAATTATTTCATTTAATTATTTTATGCATACAATTTCATTCGATTCGATATCAATTGATTTAAAAACGATTGCTCTCCTCAATAACTTTTATTTGCAATCGGTAATCCTCTGTTGGCTTTTAGTTTGAATATAATAAGTTTTAAATATTCATATTTCTTTTCAATTAAATTTGTTTTTCTTATGGGAAATGAAATGGAAATTTAGTATTTATGAGCAAACTAGAAATACGTGAAAAATTGTTTAGTTTTATCGATAATTGAACGTTAGGGCAGGCCTTATTTAGCAAATACACCGATTATCAGGGATAGAGTTCCAGATCATTTGAAAGCAATAACTAATATCAATCTTGACGTGAGTACTCTACTTTGTAGCTGAATAAAATACGATTGATCAAAGATCATTGTAACATAAAGATAACGCGGGCATTGGGTATGAAAATTTTTGTGGACCAAAAAGTTATCCTAATTCTTCGAATAGTTGAATACGTAGGTACATAAGTCCATCCGAATTTGAGTTCCACGCAGCTCCATAGGTTCCACATCTATCCACATCTAACCTCAAAGGATATGGAGAGTCCTTGGCCGGATGGAGCTATGTATATGGTGAGCATTGTGGGGGTCCTGGGATTGAGGATATTTTGTTGTTGTGGGGCTATATTACTATATTACTAGGGTAAATGGGGCACTAGCCTATAAGCCTTCGAATCTCTTAATGCTGTGAACTTTAGATAATTTTATGGGATTCGTTCGTTATACATACATATGTACATTAAGGTGGATCGTTTAGTTCGATAAAAAAAAAAAAAAAATAAAATAAAAATTTCCCTAGTGAAATAAGATTCTACAATTTTTTTGGAGAAAGATTGCTCAGGGAACCATAGGTCAAACCCGAATTTTTTTCTTCCGCTTTTTAAACAGAAGGCCCATCTTAAATATGCCTAAAAGCATGCTACAAATTATTGAAATTTCTACCTAATCAAAAAAGTTTTTAAATTGAATTAGTCTTATTTTGATTCTTAGGCTCATAGTCTCCAACCTATTTAGTTTAAACTATTTGAAGGTTTAAACTTTCAAATGAAAGTCTTCAGGAGAGTTTAAACTAGGTTTATAGGTTTTATATGAAAATTTTTTAAAATTTCAAATATAGCCAAAGTATTTTTTTGACTTAAACTGGCATGAAGACTAAGGGAATATATTAGAGAATTTAAACATTCGGAGCGCTTAAACCGAGTCGAAGACTACGACCCTTAGTATAATTTTAGGCATGAGAAATAATAAAATTTTGCTTGAAAAATCATCATAAATTCGTTGTTAAAGAAACTATAAAATTTTTTCAATGGCTCGAGCTTTGAGGGACGTTGAAGTGATTGTTTCTCTAATTTTTGAGATGTTTTCACCAACAATGATGACCAAAAGAAGTCGAATATAGTATGAAAAACCTTTGTTTGCAAAAGCGGAAGGTTAAAATTCACATTTGACCTATAGTTTCTTTGGCATAATTATGAAGTATGGGCAACAGAATAATATTCCGCTAGGGCAATTGGAGATTACAAAACCGATCCACCTTAATGAACATGTACCTTAAATCAGTCTAGAAAGCTTGACATAGATGATTCCAACACAACAGGAACCTAAAAATCAGTTTCTGCACTATTTTAAGGTGGTTCGTTCGTATCCAAAAAAAGAAAAGTATAATACTTTGAAATCTCTTTTTAGGGGGCCAATTGCCTTCCTGAGCCGGTAAGACCACTTTTACATTGCACACCATTCGATTCATCTGGCAGGTACTTGTGCTTATCAAAAATGCCTAACATTTTTTTTTCAAACTTAACTATGAATGGACAAAATCGTACAAGCGTGTCAAGCTTACACGAACTGCACATAGAACCTTTGAGTCATCAACATATGAATTTCTAGCCTTACAAACATAACATCACTCGGACGGTCCACAAAGTATCTCCTGCAGTATAATCCTATATGCCGACTTCTGTTCGATTCCCTTAAGAATTGTTGGTGCAAGAGGTGTTTTTTTTAATTTTTTTTTTTTATCATCCATTTCCTAATTTATTTTCAATACTTGCATTTCCTCCTTAAAAATTACCGCTTAAACTTTTTAAATAATTGAAATAGAAATGTTAAAGCTTTCATCCTGCTTAATCTTAATTATTTACGCACATTTAATAATTGAACACTTATCTGGGCTTAAGGCAAACAGCCTGCGTTCGTTCGCCGTATCTAAGTTTATTTCCTTGACACATTTCTATTTGATTATAGCTGTTTATCAATTTATGCCCGAAATGCGATTGAAATATTTATGCACAGCTCTGCATAATTTGGGATAAAAATGAGAATGAATGAAAAAAAAAAAAAAATTAATTTAATAAAAAGGAAAACAACAAACAAACAAAAAAACACCCAAGAAGAAGGTGCTAAAGAGTAAAGAAGAAAATTAAGAATGCGCAATAGGAAAAGGGATAATCCGTAGCGCCTAAAAGCATGCTGCTTTTACGAATGTATGTGACTTTGATAAAGCTTTCAAAGAGACGGAGGAATTCTTTCAACAATTTCTCTTTCCTACTTTCCGTACGTTTTATAGAATTACTTTCAAACGATTATGATAATCGATTTTCGTGAATTCCTGCACGTTCTCAAGCGTTGCCTGTCACGCTTGTCAACCTTCATAGAACAAGAGCTGAAAAGCACAACAAAAAAAAAAAAAAAAAAAAAAAAAAAAACAAACAAAAAAAAGGAAGAAAAAAAAGGTTGAAGTGTGTTTCGGGTTTTTTCCCCCATCATCCTTTGGGTACCTTTGACATAGGTACGCTTATCCGTGTGCGTGTGCGTGTGCGTGTGCACGGGCGTATGAGCTTATTTCGTCTATCTTCTTGCCTATACAAACATGCTGACAACATGTCAGTGTGGCTGAAATTCTGGATGGTTTTTCTCGTGCTATTGAGCGGAGAGAGATACAAAAATAAAATACAATTTTTCACTTAAACCTTCTTAACGGATACGAGAATGGGACTAGGGCAGCAGTTTTCTGCTTACTACCAGGCATGGCTACAAAGTTAATGCTTTCCATTCAATAACTGCGAGCTCATCGTCTTGCTGACTTTAAACTGCATTAAACGCTTTGCTTAACTCTTTGTGGGCATTTACTGACACACACACACACACAAGCGCGCGCGCACACACACTCTCTCTAACCGGACCTAAAACTATTCTAAAAGAGATAATACGGAATGAAGCTAACCCTTAGGCATTATAGTAAACGTCACAGAAGGCATAAAGCTATTTTATCGCACACATTCGATCTCGCATACCAACTCGTCCGCAAACACACAAGCTCGCACGCATGTAATTTCGTCTAGCAGTGGCCACATAATGACACTTCATGGACAAGTTGCTGTCGCTCGCTTGCTTGCTCGTTCTTTTGGTCAAAGTAGTCCAATCAAAGTAAATTGGGCCTTAATTCGAGTCACTGTGCTCTGAACCGAGGTCCAGCTCAGTTAAGTTCCGTTCCGTTCCGTTCGATTCGGTTCGGTTCGGTTCTGTTCGGTTGGGTCTGTTGTATGTTGCCTTGTATTTTGCTCCTCTGCCTCTAAAGCCTAATCGATTTATTTTCGAAAATCGTAATGTCATTTAGGCAACTGTGCACTTCAGGCATTGTCGTAGGCGATGGATGGTCGTTTGAGTTGATTTGATGTCGCTTATGGGGTCCATATGGGATCTTTTTTAGTGATATCTAATTTTGGAACTAAATTATTAGAATTTGCTATATATTTTTTCACAGCCGACGGACTCTGTATCGAAGGTGTATTGCATTTGTGCGGTTGTGTGTAGCAAAATTTGTATAGAAACGATCGGCTTCATCAGCAGACTCGATTAAGCTATGTCCGTCCGCCCGTCTGTCTGTCGGTTTTTCCGTATGTCTGTCTGTCTGTATACAGTTTTCTTATCGAAGGAGTTGAGCTATCTTTGGTATGCGTGTTCATGAGTAAGATGAAGTTCCAGAATGGACCTGATCGGACAATTTTTAGGGTACCTGAAGTACTGCTCTAAAATCTGATATTTTGAGATATTGGAATGAAATTTGATATGTGAACCTTTTTTAAGGCATTAAATACAATTTCCAAAAATTTTTAACGTAGGCGTGGCAAAAGGGCTTTTTTCCAAAATTTTCTTCTACAGCTAAAATTCACATTGGACTACGATGAAAGTTGGCATGTTATACATTCCATTGTTAGGGGTACCTCCATCACAATGAACTAAATTTGACATGTGAATTTCATGTAGTCATAGTTATCCCCCATAAAAATTTGCTCAATTGGTCCATTTTCAAGGTTACCTCCATTACTAGGCTCTTAATGCTTATTTGAAAACTGTATTGAAACGCCCTGCAGTAATGAGCCGGTCAATTTTCTAATAAGAACTGGCTTTTTTTTTCATTTCATTTATTTCACTTATGCTTAATCCTAGTACAAAAAGAAAGTTCTTATAAGCTGTACTAGTCATTACAGGAGTTATTGAGTTATTAAGAATCTTAAGGAGAGATATGTGTGTGTACTTATAATAATGCAGATATTAATAAATTGAAAGTTGACAGTTTAAGGGAAATTTTTAGTTTGAAAATTCGGAAAATAAGAAGAAAGAAAAAAAGAAAATTTAGTTTTGTTATTTTGTTTTTGTATCTTTAAGTTTTAAAAAGTAGTGTGAGGTGCCTTCTGAAAGTTTGTGTGTTGCTAATAGCTTTCATATTGTTAGGTAGGGCGTTCCAAAGGCGAATCGCATGCACAAGAAATTGCCTTTCAGAAGTCAATGTTTTAAACTTGATCGGGACTATGTTGTTGTTTCTTGTGGAACGAGTAAATTTGAGACGCTTATAAATGCTTTCAGGAGCTTTCGAAAAGATAATCTTGTGCAGGAGCAGGAGAGTTTTAAACTGTAGCAGATTGTCGAATGACATGACATACCGGCTTTTTACCGGTCCAAATCATACCGGTTATGTATTATGGCAGTTCGTTCCATCGGATTCGGCTAGCCGACGGTCGGTAATAAACGGGTTGGTTTAGGGGTAGTCTGTAAATGATACTTTCATCAACTTAGAATATATTTAAGAAATTTGTTGTTTATTTTCCTCATTTGACTATCCTAATACCACACAAAATTACGACAACTGACCCAAAAAAACAGGCCTATGATCAGCCGTTTTGCGGACTAGTCCCTCCCCAAGGACAGGCCCATGTTTAAAAGGTCAGTTGAATACATTAGAAGTGGAATTATGAGGGGACTACTACTGGTAATATGAAGGACTGACCGAAGGCTACACTTGGGTCAGTTCGTATTACTGCAGGGCGTGTACTATATACTTGGGTATACATAGCTAACCGTGCATCTGTGTCGGGTATTGTATTGCCAGGCTCGTCTGACTACAAAAACCTTACATGTTTTTATTGGGATTTTTAGATTTTGATGAGAAGCCAAATCGCCATATTACAAAATCCAATGCGGGCATTGTTGCTTTAACATTTGGATGATGAATATTTTCTTCTTTATGTTTTTATACCACAAGAAATTAAGGAGTTCGTTCCTTCATTATTAATCGCTTCTCAAGCGAAGCGAAATTGTCAATCAATGCTGACAATCAATCAAAATGTCGTGCATCCGACGCAAAAAAAAAGGGAAAGAATTTTTCAAGGTATTTCTTAATTTATTTGGCACACAAAGTATTTCCTATCAAAAGGCGTATAAAAAATCTACAAAAGGACCTTTCCCAGTTAAAAAAAAAAAAAAACAGGAAAAAAATTAAAGAACCGACAAGTAAGGGTATTATAATCAGGAAAGTCTGACGATACAATACCCGGGTTATAACAAAGTATTCTTGAAATTATCAAGACCATAAAGTAGCCTCGTTTGCTAAAATATTTATTAGGGGAAATATTTAAAGGCGGAGAACAGCTACCCTATTGTAAATACGCCCATGCTCAGACATACAGACGGACATGGCTTATACGAATCACCTGGTGACGCTGGTCAATGAATGTTCCATCTCGGCAGGTTCTTGGCATTTCACACAATCGCACAAACGCAATATATATTCTCGGCACGCTGTGTTTCGGGTAGAAAAATGTCACTCAAAAGGCGACGAACGAAATCAGGTGCGTAGTAATATGGCGGATAGCGATAAAAACGATACAAAGATGAAGCAAACTTTTTAATGGATTTTCATGCTGGAAAAATTATAAATCACACGTAGAAAAGGCCCTCTTGGGATGCACACAATTCCCATTGATGATGGTATCTGCTCTATAAGCTCTCGGTTTCGGTCTTCGACAGGAGACGGAGACGGAGTCTTAGTCGTAGCTGTATTCGAAATTTTATAGGATTAAGCGCAAGTGTCTGAAGCGGAAAAGCCTATTTCAACGGAAAGGAAATTTGCTTAAATTCCTTCTTGTCATTTTCTTTTTGCGTAGTCATTTTTTCGCCACACAATTGATGCGTGATGCTTTAGTTCCTTAAATTGTTAAATAAACGATCCATATCGGTTACAGTAATTTTATTTTAGGGCCATCAATCGATGGAGAGAATTTTTTTATTTTTATTATTGGTCGAATTTTATGTTCTAAGGAATGCAAAGAGGAAAAAACGATTAACGCTGTTCACAAACCTATGATTAAATTATGCGATTTTCGTTGAAATTTGCATTTTCAATTCATTTGCATCCATTTAAGCTAATCACGTTTGAATGGCAAACATTTCTACAATTTTTTTTTTGCGTACGCCATATACGCAATGATGTTAATAAATTCAAAACGTGATCCGCTCAATTCCTTGACAAATTCTTCACGCCTTTAGGCTCATTTAAATTTCCTTCGGAACAAATTTACACGCGACCCAAAATCTAAGGCTCATAAAATTAATGACAAAAAGAAGAGAAAATAAAAGAACCGAAACGGAACGGAACGGAACGATGAGAAACGCAAAGAAAATGAGAAAAAGTTGTATGGAAATTTTTTGCCAATTTCCTTAAAGTGATTTGTTTTGTAAGTGAGTGCGCGATTGTAATCGAGACCTGCTTCATTACACATTGGACTTTATCTATGGGTGTGTGTGTGTGTGTGTGTGTGTGTGTGTGTGTGTGTGTGTGTGTGTGTGTGTGTGTGAAACTACATACATATGTGAGGGTGCATGCATCGATGATAAGGTACAGAACCACTTAAAGGCGAGTTCATTAGGCATGATGATCTATATAAGCCAATTCGGGCTCTCTCAAGCTGATGTTCCTTGAGTTAAGTATGTTCATACATTCATGCATACATAATACAACATTCATACAACATACACAAAATATACCTTAACTTTTGCTTATTTTCCGTGATTTCCTTCCATGGAATTTTTTTTGTTGTTGTTTTTTTTTTATCTTTTCTAAAGTAATTTGCTGTTAAACGCAAGGAAATTTTACTGCCAAGCATCTAAGCCTCATGCGAACGTCTTGCTGCGTCTATGGTAACATTGAGTTGAGCAATCAGTTCATGACATCGGATTTTGAAAAGCAACGATTTGGAATCCTGAGAAGAAGCGAGCGTAGCTATGACTAATAAATCGGGCGATTTTTTCATCGTCCTTTTGCGTCCTTGTAGTCGTTTATTCAAGATTTTATTTCGCTGCTATAATTTTCGTTATTGCCTTTATTGAATCCCATGGGATATTCACCGATAAAGCTCGCTCGATTTACATCCACTCCTACTCGTACTTCTACTCGCAACCCCCACTCCTCATCGCCTTCCGCTAAGATTGCAAATTAAAGTATATGAGCAATTTTATTAGAACTCAAACTGTCTTTTCTTTATATGGATATTGTTTTTACTTCAGCACGCACACTCGATAGAAATTCACAATAAAATTATTCGAAAACTTTAACAAATTAGTATACATGTATGTATGTATGTATATATCCATGCTGGCTTATAAATACATATGTATATGAAGCCATGTATGTGCGATATTGAAACAAATTGAGTTTAAATTAGACGTCAGTCAACGTCAAGTGTCCTTTTCATTTTATTTTCCTTTTATTGCTTTTGCTTTTGCTGTATCTTTCTGGTTTTTTTTTTTTTTTTTTTTTTCTTTTTCAACAAGAACAAAGTAACAAGATTCCGGTTTTAATAAAATGATTCTCAGATCTATGTTTGCAACATAATATCATACATTAAGAGGCATAGACACGGTCATGCGGAATGACCTATTTTCACCGGAAAATATAGGTGACATTGTCATGCTGTTCAGAATGGCCGAGATGAATGGAAATTAGAACTCATTTGCCTGATTAAACCTCTAGGCCCCAAGAGCAACTATGAAAAGACTCAGCTTTGGGGGGCCAAGTCAATATGCTTATAGTTCTATACCCTTTAAAATGTATCCTCCATAGATGGTTTGGAGATGTCCTACTGAAAAATGTATCACAAATATAAATATTACAAGACAATAGCTATCGGAGTCAAAATCATTAGGCAAAGTGTATACTAATACATACATATTACAAAAAAGAGGCCATATCCGCCAATCATTAAAGTCTCATGCAGTAAAGTATGGCAAAAGTGATGTTAACAGCCCAAGCCGTGCTACCGCATAGCTTTCTACATGTCTGCGCACGTGTGTAGAAATATCGCCCAAAACGTTCCCGCATTTAGTATCCGACTTGCATTTTCCACTGACCGTCTTCATATGCAAAAACTACTGTTTCTTTTTTTATTAAATTAACGACCTTTCAATTTCTCAATTTTTCAATTCATTTCCATTCGAAAATAGGCTTTTATTTTGAGAAAATGCTGCACATTTTCAATCGACTTAAACGTGTAAAAGCCTTTTACTATTTGAATAAAAAGAAGACCAAAACCAAAAATTTAATTCAAAACAGAGAGGGCGGTAGAAGGAGAGGGAAGAGAGAGAGAGAGAGAGAGAGAGAGAGGAGAGAGGAGAGAGAGGGAGAGAGAGGAGGAGAGAGAGGAGAGAGAGGGAGAGAGAGGGGAGAGAGGAGGGAGGAGAGAGGGAGAGAGAGGGAGAGAGAGGAGAGAGAGGAGGGAGAGAGAGGGAGAGAGAGGGAGAGAGAGGAGGGAGAGAGAGAGGGAGAGAGAGAGAGGAGAGAGAGAGGGAGAGAGGGAGAGAGAGAGAGAGAGAGGAGAGAGAGGGAGAGAGAGGGAGAGAGAGGAGAGAGAGAGAGGGAGAGAGAGAGGAGAGAGAGAGGAAGAGAGAAGAGGAGAGAGAGGAGAGAGAGAGGAAGAGAGAGAAGGAGAAAGAGAGGAGAAAGGAGAGAAGAGAGAGAGAAGAGAGAGAGAGAGAGAGAAGAGAGAAGAGGGAAAGAGAGAGAGAGAGAGAAGAGAGGAGAAGAGAGAGAGAGAAGAGAGAGAGAAGAGAGAGAAAGAGAGAGAAAGAGAGAGAAAAGGAGAGAGAGAAAGAGAGAGAAGAAGAGAAAGAGAGAAAGGAGAGAAAGAGAGAGAAGAGAGAGAAAGAGAGAGAAAGAAGAGAAAAGAGAAAGAGAGAAAAGAGAGAGAAAGAGAGAGAAGAGAGAAGAAGAGAAGAAAGAGAAGGAGAAAGAGAGAGAAAGAGAGGAAGATAGAAGAGAAAGGAAAGAGAGAGAAAGAGAGAGAAAGAGAGAGAAGAGAAGAGAGAAAGAAGAGAAAGAGGAGAGAAGATGAAGAGAAGAGAGAGAGAAGAGAAAGAGGAAAGAGAGAGAAAAAAGATAATAGAGAGAAAGAGAGAGAAGAGATATGAGAGAGAATAGAGAGAGATAATAGGAGAAAGAAGAGATAGAGAGATGAAGAGAGAGATATGAGGAGATGAAAGTATGGAAAGGTAGGCAAAGGTGAGTATGATAGAGAAGATAGAGAAAATAGGGGAGAGCCAGAGTTAGAGAGAAGAACCCATTGATGATTACCGAAAAGAGATGAGAGTCCATGAGATTGCAGAGCAAGCACGAGTAAGATACTATAAGAATCAAATGACAGGTGAGGAATATATGTACGAGAGGATGCACAGGACTTACTGCGAGGGCAGGTGATATGCTCTTTTACGTTATTGAATGAGGAAGCCAAGAGGAGAAATTACACATTGATGATTACTCGGAGCTGTCGGACCGTGTTGGAGTTCCTGTTGAGATTATTCAGGCCAACGCGTATCAATCTTCAAATAATAAAAATCATGGAATGAATGCATATGCAGACTGTCTATGTACAGTGACATGTACAGGAAACTTTCCCAGCTGTCGTACGGCAGGTCTTTAACCCATGTGTTTCTCTTTTCTTTAATTGATTGTGACGAATGTAAGCATATGTACAACAATTAATTGGCGCCGATGATTGCTCTGCTTCACTTGTTTAGTTTAGTTAGTTTAGTTCAGCGCCAACTGGTGTCTCCTCGCATATACATCGTTCATATTATATAAACGAAGAATCCATCGAAGAATGCATAGGCACGAGTGTACTATGTCACCAATGACACTGGTGACAGAGAAACTAGTTCACGAGCTAGTCATTTACTACAGGGTACTTGTACACACATGTGTATTCTCTTTTACTTTACATCTAGATATGTAGACGACAGAATATGTATATGAATATGTACATACATATATATATTGGAGCGTGTGGGTGCGCGTGCGTGTGCGTGTTCCTTGTTCGAAGAATTGAAATTACAGAGCAACGCGTTCATCAATCTCAAATATCAAAAAGAGGTGGGGATAATTCCGTTCCTTCGCTGCCTTGTTTATGGTAATGTTGAACAAGTGTTTCTTGTTGATAACATTGTTGTTGGTGTAGCATTTTATTATTGTTGCTGTTGTTGTCCTTAGTGCTTGTTAAATTGTTGTGCATGTAACAAGGCATGTGTTAAGAGTTGCATATTACACGTTTTCTCTAGACGTCCTTAATTTGGCTTTATTTTCGATTTTCGTTTCCATTGTCATGGTGACGAGTTAGGAAAATCCTTGTCCTGTTTAATTTTTCGAAAACAAATATCTCCATCTTCTTCTACATTTCGCCATTTATTTTGAGTGGCTTTAAGTCTTTAACGCATATGGGAATAAATTTATCCCCACACAAGTCAAGCGATAAAAAGCAATGCTGAAAAATGTAAATCCTATGCAGTCGAGACTCTCTAAAACGAACTCGTCTATACATAATATTCTGAAGGCCCTTTCGATACATTTTTAGTGCCTTTTATTCAATAGAACGATTCTTTGGAGCATATGAATGAGTCATTTTTGAATCTTTCGTTCATCAATCACTTTTTGATCATCCAGAGGGTTCGAAAAATCAGTTTGCGGTAATCTTTCAGCTGTTGTCATCTGGTGTTGGAGTGCCACTGTTTTCACGTCCCATATATGGTATAAAAAGTCGGACGCAATTCTTAATTTGAGAATATAACATTGTTGGGTAGACTTTAGCCAATAAAAGTTGTTCGTTTTTTTTTTTTCTCAGACTATAAGCTCGCTAATGCAATGCCAGTTTATATTTTGCTCACTCCCTTATTTATACCACCCAGTGGGCCTAACGCTTGGTTCATCATTGTTCATCAGGGCCCATAATTCGGCTTTTTCACCACTCTATGCAAAAACAATATTTGCCGCCCCTATGATGGCACCAATGACGGTACTGTTTTCGTATATCTATGTGAAATTTCCACTCCTTACAGTGCCGCTCTGGGCATTTGCTCGGCTTGCCATCCCTCCTAAATCGAGGCCTGATGTTTACCATAAGCGGTACGGGGAACCAAGGCCCTCACTTATTGCTCTATTCTCATTGTGTACACGAAACATTCTTTGTGCATAGGGACATTCGAGCCCACTGCTTAATGTCGATTTCAATAATATTGAGATGAAAAAATGCCAATGTAAACATCCTCAATGCTCCTCCTCATGCCTTCATTTAAAAGATTCGTTCAGCGAAATGGGTCGCTCTAGCTATTCAATCTTATTTATTTGAAGAGAAAAGTAAATAGAAGAGCAAATTAGTCAAAGTACCGACGTAGATATTATATATAATAGCGAACAATTTTCTTCCTCCCATTTATCATTCTTTGTACTTTCTGTTTTCTCTTCTTCTTATTTTTTTTTTTTGCTGTATTAAACAGATTCTTAGAATTATTTCTTTAATCTTTACAAATGCCTAAATTAATGATGGTATTAAAAAAAAAAAAAGGAAAAAAAACCTAAAGGACATGAAAAGGTCCGTCCCAGGACCGCACAGCTGTGAACAGAATAACAACAAAAATTAAATCGTTTAAGAGTTTAAATTGGAAAGAATTGAGCAGTTTTCATGCCAGGAAGTTTAGTTTCATATTTGAAAATTCTGTACGTCAATTCGATGATTCAATGCGAGAGGTCGATGGATATTCAACTCATTTTACTGTCACTCGCTCTAAAATATAAATGACTATTTGGCCCCTCTCCTCAAACACACAACAACGTACATGTGTAAACCCTAAATCACATCGATAGCGTCAGAGCGAGAACATGCCGTCACATGAATGCTTTATTATAAGGATTTTCAATTTAATTAAATGTCTTCTCATTATCAATCTCCTTGAGGAAATATTAAATCACGAGATTGATCATACTCTCTTTGGTATTCACACTGGCACTCTTGCTCACAATTACAAACTTGTTTTTTTTCTGCTTACGGAATTTTCGTAAAAATTTTTGGTCTTTGTTTTTTTCTTTTTGTTGTGCATAGAAACACACATTTTTTTGACATTGTTAGATGCCACTGATGTAATCGCTGCCGGAAGCAATGACCAGCCGAATTCAGCAAATATTTTCCTGCTTTCGTTACTTGAATAGATCCATACAATGCCTCGATCCTGTTAAAAAAAAAAAAATAAAAAAAAAAACCAAAATATATCACCAGCGCCGTTAACTGAAACTGCCCCAAGCCAGTATTAATCTTTGGATTCTTTATTTTCTCTTTATGCTGCCTCTTGGTTTTTCCGCCGGCTGTGTCATTAACTTCAATGGAAATGACGAAAACTTTGGACGCATTGTCTGCTCTCCATTATCAGCCCATTACGCATTTCGACGAGGCAAATACCCTCGGGAATCGAGGGACATCAGACATTTATATTATCCTTGGGATTATGCAGTAGTAGTACATAAAGTCAAGTCTGACTGAGTTGACACACACACACACACACACACACACACACCACTGACTTTGGCTTTCGATGCTTTTACTCCTCACACACACACATATAACGTTTGTGGAGTGATCCATTTACCGTTATTGTAATTCGATAATTGCAATGTTACAAGTGAACGGACATCCAGGCCGTTCTTTTATGTATGCAAAGAAAACACCGCATCTACATACGTCGCTGCCGTGATATGTCACGTTCGATTTCGAGTGGATTCCTTCTGCGTGTACGCATTTTACGTTGAATTGAGTGATTTTTTAAAACAAAACAAAAAAACACATTGATTTCGATTGTTCATTTAAGTTAATTAGCATTTTTATATGGATTTACACTACTATCCTATAAGCCCGTTATTATTTTCACTAAGCTTTGAAGTTTTAATGTTTTTAGCACCGAGTTCTTGCTCCACGACATAGTATTCCAGCAGCGAAAGCCAGCTCTTCAAGAGTAACCTTCAAGTACTCCCAAAAAGACTACAAGTACTCTCTTCTAATTTACTTTTGCATATGATGAATTGTATTTTTGAACCTTACAGTGGCATTGGAAAACCGCTATTCGATATTTAGGTACTCCTTGGAGTAAATTCCTTACCTCAAAGGAAGTTAGTTGATTTTTATTTGTTTTTGTCTTCAAAATGTATTTCTTTCACGTTATGGATAGGATGTTATAATATAAAAATATATGGTTTTTTTCAATAGCCCATTTCCTAGAGCACAATCGATAGCACTATCGATAGCACTATCGATACTATCGATGGTTTCAAACTATCGAAAATATCGATTAGTTCTTGAAAACTATCGATAGTTTCGATTCATTGACATTTACTTTAGCTTTGCGAAGGTGGTGCTGGCGCTGAAAGACAGGGCTTTCTCCTTTTGAAATAGACAGATTCGTAAAAATTCCCTTATTTGGATTAGGACGGCAGTCGCTCGAAAATTCAACTTTCGATTATCAAAGTTATCGATTATCGAAACCATTGGTTATTGGACCGATCGATCATTTAAACTGTTGATTATTAAACCCATCGATTATCGAAACTATCGATTATTTAACCTAAAGATTATAGAACTTATCGATTATTTAAACTATCGATTATTTAATGTATTGATTATTGAAACGATCGATTATCGAATTTATCGATTATTGTTCCTATCGATTAGTGAAACTGTCCATTATTGAACCTATCGATTATCTAATAATCGCTAGCTCTCCAGATCTATCACGTCGCGAAAAATCCTAAGAAATTCAGCGAGTCTTATGTGTCCCATTTTATAGACCAAATGAGAATTATAGGCGTCATGCTAAACTGCGTATATTTATGATTACGAAGTATGGAAAATTGAGTAAGAAAGGCTTTAAAATTCGGCTCCTTGTATATTACCACGTGCTATAAGTTGATGAATGATACTTTTGCGCATTATTTTTTTATTATTTTTTTAATTTGAAGTTTTTATTATAGGACCACCATTAATTTTTAAATTTAAAACTTTCAAACGGTGGATATTTAATTGTTAAACAGCTCAAACATGCTTGATTGAAACCACGTGCAATTTACCAACCCAATTAGTTGAAATTTTAAAATATGCACCTTTCTTTCGATAGTACTATCGATACTTGGAGTATGTATTTTTTTTTTTTTTTTTTGACGATGGCTCTTAATAAAACCACCGTGCATCGTTCATTGTGAATGCGTGCACATTGCCAAATCTGAGCTATGCTCAAGCAAATGCAAGGTTTGTTATAAAAAAGCCAAGTCAACGCAAAATGCTCGAATAAAAAAAGAGAAGATAGAAAAAACAAAGTAGAAAGAAGTCAGAAGCCGCAGCACAATGAACTTTCTGCCAAAGTTGTAGCAGCCGCAGCACTGGCAGCAGCACTAGTGTTTGTTTCAAGGAATCCCTTTTGTAAGTTTTGTATGAATAGCGCTCGCCGTTGGTTGTGAATTTTGCGGAGATACCGAAATATTTCCTCTGTTTTTTCAGGGTTACCAGGTCTATTGAACCTGGTAATTACATCGTAAGTAGAATGAAGGATATGTATTTCAACTTAATTTTATTCAATTTGCGAACGTGATGAATTTAAATTTTTGCCGACAATGTTGTTGGTTGTGGAACTATTGGGTTGGCAACCTTCTTCCATGCATATCAATTTCTAGAGTTTGCAGTTGAAGTCTTGTTCTTGGCCCATTTGCATTTTGGACTTGTGAAAAATGAATACTGATTTTCAAGTTATATGGCCTTGCCGGTGTGTATGTGTGTATTCATGTATATAAGTATGTATGTATGTGGGGATGCAGTGAGTATTTATGGCGTGAAATATATATTAAAGTAATGGAAAAGCTAAGCAAATCTAATGCTTTTGTCGTTGAAAGGAGCGTAAATTTCGATTATTGTAGACGTTGTTCGAAGCTTGAACGTTGTATACAACAACGCTCGCAGATACATATGTACATATATGGTCCTTTCTTAGCGAATACCAAAGACCAAGTCAAAAGGATCTCACTTTGAACGTTCAGAGCGTTTTATAGAAAATCGGTTTTACTAAATCCATGTATTTGATAATATAAAAAGCGATTTCCTTCATGTCCATCTCATGTCATACAGATTCCTGTACGATTCGACTATACCTTCCTTAATGCGTATGTACTCGTATGTATGTAGTTGCACCATTTTTTCATGTAGTTTTCCTTTCACTAATCCTCTTAAGGTCTACATTTTCTACAGATTGAAATTCTATTTTGCTAATATCGATGTCTTCCTTCAACCTTTTACTCCTCTTTTGTTAGATATCTACACTGAAACCCTCAACCACATTTTGTGCGTAACATCCAGAATAGTGACAATCATTTTCTCGCCAGTTATTTTATCCTAATGATCAGAATTATTTGTTAGTTTGATTATCTCTAAAAGCGTTTTTTAGTTTGTTTGAAACTATTATTTATAACAAAGTCGGGCGCAGTTGGTTGGATATATTCGTCGGGTGCATGAAGGGCGCGGAGTTAGGTTGCTTAGTTCATGAACTCGAGTCGATCCTAAAATGATCAGATGGCGTGCATCGAATCGGCGATTCTGGGTCGAGTTCCGGTGCTATCCTCAGCTCACACATAAGTACCGCAGCCGCCACGATACTCCCCGAGGAGCCGTACCCAAAAAAAACCGGACAGAATACTAAAACGGATTCGCAGGCTTTCGGTCCCCATGTTACCATGTTTGCGTTTTAGATTAAGGTGTGAGTACAACTGTAACTATTATAGCTGCACCAGACCAACACTAATTGCAGGTCGTATGATCAACTCTGTGTAAATTCCCCAGAAGATTCTTGCACTTCCTAATTGGACCCCATACCCAAGTCATGTATTGGTGGACATTTGGCTAGGGTCCGCGGGTTTGCCAAGCCCGTAAATCATAAATGATTTCCCCTGCGGAGAAAAGCAAATACCAAAAAATTCTGCTATTCTCCAAAAAAAATCGGGTATAGAAAAGCCAAAGCTTTAATTGGCAATCTACGCTCAGCTTTACGTTACAGACGAAAATGTTTGAATCCATAGTGCAGTGCAAGTACATACACTTTGTCAGATTGTACGGTGAATGGAAAATGCTTTATTTAGTTGTGGAAAAATCCCCACTGACACGCCACTCATAACCCATAATTCGCCTGCTAATAAAATCAACTTACGTATTCTATGTCGAAGCCTTTGTATATTTTCTTTAGGTACAATGGGTGCGAAATGAAGTTTAATGAGTTTCTATTCCATTTTTTTCTTCACAAACTCTTCGAAATTATTAAAAATTCTTATGAATTTTTGAATTTAATCGAATACTAGATAGTGTGAACCATGAGTTGAGTGAACACCTTTTTCCTGTGAACAAATGCAAATATTTTCTGAATTTGAGCTTTTTAGCAAAACAAATATTTTTTTTTTTTTGTGAGCCTTACATCTAAATTTGTGTCCATATTTGAGCCAAATAAAGCAAATTAAATTGATAGTGTGAAAAAATCCCTGGTAACATGGAGAGGCATTGCAAAACTAAGTTCACTCCATCGAGAGTCGAATGTATTATCAATCTCGGCTTTTGCTGTCACGAGGCTTAAAATGAAGAAGAAGAAAAGTGGAGGAAACGAATAGAAATGAGCAAACGAAACACATTTTTCAATTAAATTTCAAAACTCGAAAATAAATATCAATTCTGAACTCCGTCTCTTTCATTAAACCTTCAATAAGACAGATCCACTTCAGATGTCTCCCTGTAAAGTGCTTATTATTTTTATTTTATATAGAAATTGTTTTTCACTCCATTGCAATGTGTATAATATAAAAGCGTAAAGTTCAACTCGGCTAAGCTCTCGTGTGTTGACACAATAAAAAATACTTTTTCATTGTTTTGTGCTGCACTGTTGTCGGTGTTCGCTCTATCTTTCTCTTTCGCACCCTCTCTGTCGCTCCTCTCTCTCTCTCTCTCTCTCTCTCTCTTCTCTCTCTATTTCTCTCTGTCTTTACACCCCCTTGTAAGTAGACTTGAAAAAAAAAACAACATGAAGCACGTGCCGCAATAACACAACGCTACTCAAATGAACTGGACCTCAGACTCCATCGCTGTATACACCCCGCAGAAAATGGCACTGGTGATAGACTCACTCATTCACTAGTTCCTCCGTCACCAGGTAAGTATGTACCAATTTTACACCTGGCAATATATTAAACTATGATGACACCTGTCGACGCTGGAATCAATTGAAATTACAATTACGCGTCCACTACTCCACGGAGGGCTCTAATTCATGCACAGTCAATATATCGCACTGTAGACGCCCTCGTTGACCATGTCAATAGTAAGATTCCACTGTCCGCATCTCTAGTCATTTTATCTGTGGCGCAGCAGTGGTGGCACAAGGGTGAATTTGTCGCGCATTTACTGCAGGGCTTATGCGCCTTTACATTCACGTGCACATATAAACACAGACAAGGACAGCGAAAATAACAACGACACCAACATACGGAGCCACATCTGATGCCGTCAATTCTCTTACAACGGAAGTAGTTTCAGTTGAAAGCACTTAAAAAAAAAAAGAAAGTACAAAACAATGGAGAAACTGAAGAAAGAAAAGAAGAAGAAAACAAATGAAATAAAAACAATGAAAAAAATCATATTCATACGAATATGCTGCACACAGGAACTCGCTCCTTTTTAAAGCCTAATGCGCTATTCAAGCCCATAGACTTATGAATGGCTGTGGTGAAGATAAACTGGGAGAGAAAAGAACTCTTTAAAGCCTTAAAAACGAATCGGTTTTTGGTAAAGGGGTATTTATTTGGATATACCTACATATTTAAAAAGGACTCTATAATTATGACAACATTTTGTTGACATTATTGGGAAGACTAACTGCTGAATGTGTGCATGGACCCATTAAGTTTCTCTTCCTTGATATTTCTTATTGAAAACAAGGCTTTTAGAACTTTCAAACTTTAAAAACATAAACTCTGTTTGTCTGTTCTTATAACTATATATATATGAACATAAAAAGCTAAAGGAAATAAATCGCTGTGATAATATGGTGAACAGAAAAGTGGTTAGAGCTGCATATCAAAAAGGATACTTTGAGTAAACAGATCTCAGGAGCTCTCTTATTTATGTGCTGTTAGCTTAAAGCTGTACGAGGGAACATGGACAGTTAGTGTGCCCAAATAGTAAAGCCATACTCTTATGAAAATCAAGTGTAGGTATCATAAATTTTGGGCTAACCTAACGATACCAGTGGCTCTGGGATAGCGTAGGGGATGCGTGCTATGCTCTTGATCCCAGGGTCCGAGGTTCGATTCCCGGCACAGGCGAAACGGAGTGTAATGTTCCAAGCCTAGCACTGGTTTTTCAAAAATCGCATGTTAGGGGCACACTACATAAAAAGACATACACACGCACAAACACAAGAAAAATCTAATTGTGGTATCACAATGGGCCGATAAACGGCCTAAGTGGCATCCACTTCAACCAACCAACCAACCAACGATACCTTTTGACTTAAAGTTTTCGATCAATTCGAAATTGCCACACTTCGAGGCTTTTAGTCAATTTTGAGGGTATATTGTGTTGTTTTTTTACATACGTGTGTAACGCCGAAAGTCACATCCGTCTAAATCCGTCTGTAAACATCAAACCATATTTCTGTCCTCGGCCGGTATTAAAAATTTGAGAGCTTCAACCTATTTATACTACGTATGTATGTAACAGTAGGGCTTTTCAGACATGAAAAAAAGTGTTGAGTTTCGAAGACGGTGGGGTCTCAAACGAAAGATAATGTAAAATAAAAAGTTTGGGCATCGTTTAAAATTTTTTAAATTGAAATTTAGAGGTCGCTCAGAGGACTTGAATTTTCGTCAAAAAAAAAAAAAAAAAGAAACGCCTTAAAGAGAGCTACAAAAATTTTAATTAGTTTTACTTTGATTACTTTTGCTCGCCACTGTATATATATTATTGAAATGCCCTCTGGTAGTGAAAGAGTTAAAATAAACAACGATATTTGCCAGTTTTCTGGCTAAACACACATTTGAAATGCATAAAGCGATGGGTGTCCACAATAATATGGAAATAGGAGCCATTTCTCTTTTAAAAGAAAAAAAAAGAATTTCATTTTAAACTTGATATCACATCACAAAGTACACTTTATAAACTACATAAAAAAAATATAACACTTGCCTTTTTACGACGTTTTGCTTCGATTAATCGAACTGCGGAAATAAAAATTATTACAAACGCTTTAAAAGAAATTTTTTCCCTGGAAACAACAAACGGTGTGCGTATTTATGCCTTGGTATTTGCTCAGATTATGTTTACTACCTAAATAAATTTTTGGTATTAACCAGTTTAGCCGTACCTGTCAATTACAAAAAATTAAGTAGGGTCCCCACAGCCGGTGACTCTCCCCTATTCTAAGCGTCAAAAAAAGAAAAAAAAAATATGATGACCTTCGCTTAAGTACTATATGTTCGAAAGTCTTGCCCTCTTTGTTTGCCCTTCGCGGTGTGCTTAGAATGGGACAAAGTTTTTGAAATCCGCGGGCAAAAATTCCCCATGAATATTAGGAATCGGGCTCTGTGCTTATGGTGCTATATCCATTTTCCATTTCATTTTATAATTAATAACAAAAATTGTGATGCTAAACCTGATCGAAATCCATTTCAGTCGCAGGCCTTGTTGCTGTACAACAAATTCGATCTGTGTGCATTGTTGGTACAATTAAACCTCTGGTGTACACCGAAAAAAATCCGTAGGTAATATTGAAGAAATGGGCTGCGTTATTGAAGAAACGGCAGTAAAAATAGAGCTAACTAAAAAAAGCAATCAATATGAATAAAGACGATATTCAATATGAAGAAATTTAAATCAGAAAAAAAATTTCGTTATATTGAAGAAATATCTTCATATCTAAGAAATTATTTTAGTCAAATTTTTTCAAGTATATTATCCTGCTTCGTTATATTGAAGAAATTTCTTCATATCTCCGAAAATAATTAATGATATTGAATAAATTTCTTCAATATTACGAACGATTTTCTTCAATATGAAGAAATTTATTGAAAAACGCAACCCTGCTTCGTTATATTGAAGAAATTTCTTCGTATTTATATATTTCAAAATTTCATCATATGTATTAACTGTTGTGAGTCCCGTCTGTCTCACATCTGCTATTTTTTATAGACAAGAAAATCATCCAAATATCAAACACACAAATCAGTATATTAACTTTCTCATTGCAAGCAAAAATGATTGACTAAATAAAGACTCGCGATAAGAATTAAAAAACAATTTTATGTATATATGATTGTGTGGTTAAAAGGACGAAAATTCTAAAATATTATGAAAGGACTTAAAGAAATTTTTCAAAATAATGCAGCATTTTCCCTAAAAAATATACTTTAAACCAAAATGTCAAGTCAAAGTAAATTACATCGAAATTATTTTTAATATTATTTTTATTTAGTATTGCGTTTCTTATAATGCCTCCAAAGATCAATATTATATACAGATATATATTTTCTGTACTGTATTTTACAATTAAATTTCAAAAATTAAGCATTAACGAGTTAGATATTGTGCTGAGTGTCACCGGATGCAGTACGAAATATGAACTTCACTCATATGCAGAAGCGTCTCCCCGTCAATGTGGTACTTTAAAAAATTTGAGTTTATTAAAAACGGAACACTTCGCAAAATATATATGACTTAATACACACCTATCAGATTTTCTGCGATTTTGAACGCGAGCAATATTTTCTTCCAATTTTCAAATTAAACACAATTTCTCTGCTTCCATAAAAATACGCGTTTTCACTTAATGGACGAACTTTGCTTATGTCGCTGAATCTTCTGGCTTAAGACTCATCAACCCCAAGAACTTCTTAAAAATATTCATTTTTTCGTAATATTGAAGAAATTCTTCATATCTCAAGAATTAAATTAGTCATATTGAAGGAATTTCATTATTTATACGAAATAAATTAGTTATATTTAATATATAAATTAAGTTTAAGACAATTTCTTCGTCATATTGAAAAAATTTCTTCATATTTACGAAATTAATTTCTTTATATTGACGAATACGTTTTGTTATATTAACGAAATTTCTTCATATCAACAAACAAATTACGTCATATTGAAGAAATTTCTTCATTTGTACGAAAATTCTAAAATTTAAAATGTCCCACGAAAGCTTTTGTCATATGTAAGAAAATTTCTTCAGTATGAAGAAATGTTTTCGTACCTATGAAGAAATTTTGTTATATTGATTAAACTATTTAACTCATATTGATGAATTTTTTTTCGTTCCATTCACAAAATGTCTGCAATATAACAAATATTTTCGTCAGCATGAAGAAAATTCGTTATATTGATTAAAATTCGTATTCAAATATTTACGAAAATTTTTATTCAATATTACTGCCGATATTTCTTTCAGTGTATTGAAGCCTATGAACGTAGTACGAGCATTGAGTTTTGTCGTCCTCTTAAGGGAGATTCTCTTTTACTAACTTAGAACTCTACTTTCCATTGCTCTCACGAATTGGGTGGAAAAAATTTTTTTAAATAAAAACAAAATCCGAAAATTTTCCATTTCCATTTTGAAACTTATTTTTAAAATGTGATGTTAAAAAACAAAAACGCTTGGCTGAGCTTTATTCCTTGTTGTGCTTTCTCCTCCCAACCAATTTCCAATTTGCCAGCCTCGCTTCCATATAACGCATTTATGTTCGTAAATCGTTTATCGGCGGCAAACCCGCTGAGTCATGGGAATTTATAAAATAAAAAATTCGATTTCGATTCTCTTTTTAATTTCTACTAACTTCATCGACAAATAATGCAGACGACGACAATTTAAGTCTCGCGATAAAATTGCACAAAAGAATAAAATGTCAGAAAAAATAAAAAATAAAAAATATAAAAAAAACCAAAAAAATATTAAACAAAAAAATAATCATAGATAATAAAATATGCACAAAAAAAATCACAACTCGTAAGGAGGACAAAGTTGGAAATTCATTTCATTTAATATATCGATTTGTGTAATTGAGTTTTACGCTCATCATGTGTTAATGGAATATTATTTCCTTAATGCTGACGCTTGCGAGGGCATTGAAAGGATTTACGTTGTGAACGAAAAACAAAGAACAACGAAAAACGAAAAGGCAAAAGGCGGTCTTTTTATATGTCGTTGGCAGGACAATGCTTTGCCTCTTGATTTTCTTATGGTGTTTTCCTGCAATTCCTGTGCTCTTTTCATTGCTTCTCGCGATGCCCCATGGCAGACGCGTACATTTCAGTTATGAATTGGCTTCTTGCCACTTTGAAACACTAAAAGGAATTCATTTTTATTTTAAGCGTAAACGGAAACTGTTAAATTAATTTTATTAATTTTCGTTCGAATTTTTTTTTTTTTTTTTAACTTTTTGCCTTCATATTTTCCATTATTCTTGTGCGATTTTTTGTTGTTGTATTCTTCAACATATTTGGCAGTAAACCCATAAATGCATGTGCGTGTGTGTACACATATCGTAGAAGGTGTATCGGCTTTTGAAACAGGAGATTTGCAATAAAAAGTGTAAAGCGCGATGAATGCCAGTTTGTGCATGTTCAGCGTGTATGTCTGTGAGTGCCGTTGCATATGCGCATAGGCGGCAGAACTACCTTTACCGATAACTTGGTCCTACCTTTTCAATTCATTTGTAATTTGAATTTATACAATAAAGCAATATATACACACATACATATATATCCGTAAAAGGATTTTGTTTCAGACAGAGTGGCGACAAATTTGAGCGAATGAATTTCATGATAACGGCAACACGTTGGCAAATGTTTTTACCTCCCACTTAACAGCAACTTTTCGTACATTTTCTTTTTTACATACATATGTACATATATGTGAGCTCTTTTTGTTTTTGGTTTACGTACAGTTTTTTCACATACATATATTTTTTTTTTATGAAAAAAAAAATTGGAAGTTTTTATTGGAAATTTTGTCTTAAATGAATTGCATTTTTTCTTTATTATTTTATTTTTGTTTTCTGCATTTTTTTTTTTTTTTTGTTCTTTGACACAATTTTCAACAGCGATTTAACAAGCATTTTATTGAATTACGGAGTGCTTTTTGCATTTAAAAAATAAATCTTTTACAGCAAATGACAATTTTTTTTTTGTTATTGTTGTGTGTTATTGTTGAGTTTTCTTCTCTTATATAGGGCTAGGAAAAATGTCATAAATTTTAAAAGGCGCCAATAAATGAAAAGCAATCTGTGAAAACCCAGAAGGACTTCTGCCTGAAAATTTTTCATTTCTTCAAATTCCAATTAAATATTGCTTTAGAATACAGATTTTTTTTTTTTAATAAAGTCATCACCGAATATAAGTAATGCCGAAAACGCAGGAGTACTTTTGTTGAAATAATATCTGTGAGCTTGCACGGGGTATTGCAAAATCTTCAAGGCGTTTAAGCGAAGAGTGCTTTTTATACGGGGACACACGGTATGCAAGAAATCGCATTGAATCTTTATAGAAAAGACAGACACACCCTGTATCGAGGGTACATTGCATTTGTGTGCACGTCTGTAACACCCGAAACCATTCGATACATGAAAAAGTGCATCCAGTGCCTTCGAATTGCAAAAATCCCCATCTTTTACCATACTGCGTATGAGTAATGTGGATTAAGTATACGGCGTATGTCGCGTATACTTAATCCACATTACTCATACGCAGTACGGTAAGAGATGGGAGCTTTTGGAATTTTATGCCACCATTTCTGAGTAAGTTTGTTGCGCACTTCTTTTCTCCGATGCAATAAATTGAATTTGAGTAAAACAAATATGTTCAAGACTGCCGTTTTTTTATTAGCAGTCAATTTGAAAGAAATAATGATGCAGAAGTTAATGTTTTGCCAAGTACTTTTACGAGAATATATCAAATCCCACAAAAATATGTGTGTGCAGCTCTTTTTCGCCAGCCAACTATAAATTCCGATTAACCACAAAAGTCTATTGATCTACGGATTTTGCAAAGTGGATCTAGGGACTTAGAAAAATATAATCTGGCATCACTGAGTTCAGCAAGCCTGACGAAATTGTGGCATGCGTCTTCGCGGCGACATGAGTAAGATCAAGTTCGAGAATGGGCTTGATTGGACCATTTCTTAAGGGCACCGCCAGTAGCGCTAGGGTCTGTTATGAAATTGACAAAAATTTCTCCAAATCCGATTAGTTAACACAGTCACAGTCACAGCTCCCGTCAAGGATAACATATCGAAGAAACGCCAAAAAATAAATTAAATGATAATAGACAGGAAAAATTCATTATTTAAGTCTATTGAAAATTGTTTTAAAAAAAAAAGAAAAACAAAGAAACGATAACTCTCATTCAATATGGGAAAATTTGCGATGGGAAAATTTCCTAAAGACAATTTAACAAAGCTAAATGAATCGCATTACTCAAAACTTTTTTCCCTTCAAATATTTCATCTGCGTTTTGAAACTTTAAGAAAACTTTGAAATGCTTATACTGCATAAGAGGTTTCTGCATACACACATACATATGTACACACATACATGTGTGTTCGTAATAACACACAACATACCTACTTGTAAATGGAAGTGGAATATTTTCTTATGCAAATTTTTTGGCTAGACTTAGCAATTTTCGGTGCCAGAAAAAATGGAACAACCAAGTTTCTCTATATTCAAACGCATTGCCGTACTTACTTTTGTGGAGAGTATATTCCCTTGAAAATTGTTTGTTCACTTTCATATGGTAATAAACAAGTCAGAAAGTCTAACCATAATTTGCAACAAGGTATAAACTTTCACTCCACTCCCCTTCTCAGGGGGAAAAAGTCCGAAATGCCAGAAGAGAAGACCGATTGGAACATACACAAATCATGACCAATCGCTTTTTGATATGAAATTTTACTTTTAAAATAATAATTTGTTTTTATTTATTCATTTTTTTTTTTTTAACACCGCCGGCCATTTGTTTGTATTTCCATTCGTATTTTGCGGTTGCTCTTCGAAAATCAACTTCAGCGATTCCATCAATATTGACAAAGTACTTTAGTGTTTAAAGAAAAGAAAAATTTCGAATGAACTAAAAACTTTGGGCGCTATTTTCACCATAATGCATTTCGCATTGTAGACCTGTTTCCATTAGGTTACCCACTGAGAAATTTCGCAGAATGTGCATTTTTAGTGGCCATTTCTGTCAGAAATGAAAATCTTCGTTTTAAGAACAAAACGCTTCAGAAATGAATCAGAAATTTTCTGAAGTGTTTTATTTTCAGGCATGCTCTAGAAATCGAATCTCCATAAAAAAGAAAAAAAAATACGAAATAGCTTAAATTTCTATTGAAATCATATTGATTCCAAATCTTTTTATCCGGATTCGATTTCTATATATAAAATTTTTCATTTCTGACAGAACTTGGAGAAAATATTTAAGTTCTATGAAACAACCTTGAAAGCTTAAAAAATTAAAAGAAAATTCCGATGAATTTTCCTATGAGTTCAAGCTTTTCGATCACATTTTCTTAAATGCTAATTTAAAATTAATTTAAAAAATAGTAATTTTTATTTTGTTATTTTTTTGATTCCAAGTTGATGGAACTTTTGAGTTTTTCTATCTACGGTCTTTCAAACAGCGGGATTCTCAAAAGTATCCGATAATGTATAGAAGTGTATTCGTAAGGTGATCCTGAAAGGCTGATAGTTTCTCTCTTTCTTTCTTTTGTATGGTTAACCTCAATCGTACATATCTACTATAGACACAGCTTAATCTAGGCAAGACTAGTGCACGAAAAAAAAGAAAAAAATGGATAAAAAAGTTATCTGGCAGAATTGTTTTTTGTCTTGCAACAAAAAGTATTCAATTTCTTGGACTTTTCTCGTCGCAATAACATCGAAGCCGTGTCGTTTCATATCTCTCTGCATCGCGTCTGTCTTCCTCATAGCAATCTTTCGTGATGTCCGGAATTCGCACATGCATCCGGTTATTTTTTCATTTCAATAGTTGCGGCAGACATTCCCAATTTTTGCATAAAGAATTTTCTCTAATTTAAATAACTCATAAACTCATGTTCATTTATACAGATTAACTGGAAAGCAGGCATAGAGTAGTGGACCTTAATTTACAACAAGCATATGAGCACATTGCATTGCATTAAAGTGCCGATGTCATATTGTCATTTATTTCCGGCTGGGCATGCAATATTGTAATTGTATAAAATGCAGTCAGCGATACAGCCTCTCAGTGCTAAATCAGAAGCAAGGTAAGTCAGAGCATAACTAAGTAAAAAGTGTGAAAACTTTGTTAAAAGAAAATGGTGCACAAGAAAGCAACGCAAAGCAATAAACTTTGACAAGAAAAATGGGGCAACAGGAAGTGCACGTTTATTTGTGAACAGACAGATGTGTGTGTGTATGTATGTATGTATATTTTTGCGCGTACGTTTTTTGTGTATGAGTGTGGGCTCGTAGTTTTTTACACCCATCAGCGTAATCAAGGTATATTAGTTTTGTACACATCTTGTAACATTGGAAACTTAGCTCCGTAGATATAGACAATTATATAAGTATATTTTTGGTCACGATCAAAAACTGTATCGATTTAGACATCATGTCCGTCCTACATCCGTCTGTGGTCGTATCTCCTTCCAAACGGCTGGACCAATCAAGTCAAAATATGTCACGCAAAAATCTTGGGCTCCAAGCACAATCCTAAGCGAAAATTCTATCCGCCTACTGCCACGCCCTCGAATGAACATTTTCCGTAACTTCCAAAGTAAAAGGCGTAAAAGCTTCAAATTCGAGACATAAGTTGATCAAAACGAATGAAAAATGAACAAAGAACGGCGAGGAAAAACACAATGCGTCAATATTGTCGGGCTTGACCGACCTTACTTTTCTTACTTCCTTTTTTTGTTTTGCTTTGTTCGTTCGCAAAACTTCTAAGAAGAACTTGAATTTTGTTTTTACTTGTTTAGACTAAAGCTGGTTTTTTTTTCGTCTTCAAAATAATAATAAATTGGGAGAAAGTAGCACAGTTAATTTTGATTTACTAAACGAGCTTACGAAAGGACATAAATTCAAAGGAAATTTTCGATGAAAAAAACCGGAAAAAGAATTATGCGTTTAGACGTACGCACTGGAATAGGGAAAGAGATTTTATTTGGCGAATATTTTATGAGAGCCAGCGGAAATGCTCCACTTATGGTAATTGTAATTCAATTGAGTTGTTGTTTCGATTCGATATTAGTGACATTCATACAGAGGACGATTATGTTGTGAATGAAACAGGGCGTTAGAAGTAAATAGTTAACGATCGAAGATTTGTCTCCCAATATTGGTAGGTAACATATTCCCTCTGAAGTTTTGTTGTTTGTTTTTCTTTTTGTTTTTCTTTTATTTTTATTTTTTTTTTAATTTACGGAAAGTTCTTAAAAACTTTTCCGAGGAAACCATAGGTCTAAAATTAAAACTGACCCCCCACTTTTCGACCTAATGATTTTTTAATGAATGTGAATGTATGAGAAATAGATATATTCGAAATTTCTAATTCTTTGAAGTACAAAATTTGAATTTGAAAAAAAATAAGCATATTAATGAGAGCTAGAGAAACAACCGATAGCACTACAAATACTATCGACGGTTTTTTTTGTTTTAAATCTATCGATAGTTTTGATTCATTGAAATTAATTTTAGTTTTGGAAAGTTGGTGCTGGTGGTGACAGAGGGGTTTCTTCTTCTTGAAATGAACAAATCCCTAAACATGGCTTTATTTAGTTTAGGACGACAGTCACCTGAAAATGAAAATTTTAATTATCAAAGTAATCGATAGCCGAAATTATCGTTTACCAAAAATTAGCGAAATTAGCGATTACCCAAATTATTTATTAGCAGAATTATCGATTATCAAAAATTATTGACTAACATAATTATTTTATTTTTTATTTATTTTGGTTTGCTTATGGATTCTCAAATTTATCGATTACCACAATAATCGATTACCCAAATTATCGATTAATCTCTTGAGCTAGCAATAAAACCCCATAAGTAAGGCAAACCGACATACCTTCTTGCCACGTCACGTCGTGAAAAACCTTCACAAATGCTGCGAGTCTTATGTGTCGCATTTCACAAACCAAGTGAGAATTATAGGCGTCATGCTATGGTTACAAATTATGTAGAATAGAGTAAGAAAGGCTGTAAAATTCGGCTTCTTGTATATTTTTTGTCAAATTTATTTTGCTGTCCAATCGTAGAACATAAAAATTACAAGTTCTTTTGGTTAGCTATTTTAAAGCATCTAAACCTAAATCTCAATCTGTGATATTCGCAATCGAAACATATCTAGTGAAATTTCCGTTTAAAAACAGCCTAATAATATGCTTCTTTTTTTCAAATTCAAGTTTTGTACTTCAAATAATTGGAAATTTTGAATACATATGTATGTATTTTTCATACATTCACATTCATTAAAAAAATCTTTGGGTCGAAAAGCGGGGCGTCAGTTTGAAGTTTTGACCTATGGTTTTTTGGGTAAAGTTTCTAAAAATTTCCGTAGATCACGATGGTGCTATACTACCTATCACCCATACAAATTGAGTCACTTTAATGTGTTATCATTTCTTGCTAAAAATATTTTATTTTCAACTGAATATTCCCTAAATTTTATTTCAATTTTACAAGTACTTTCGTGTACTTCAGTTTTCAGAAAATAAAAATCCAAAAATAAAAACAGAGAGAAAAACCTTTTGAGAAATCTTTTACGGCATCATAAAAACCTATGCACATTTTGTAACATTTTATGGCACTCTGTCCAGCTATTGTACACACACTCAGATCTGCAATCCTCATGATTGTATTATTCCCAAATATATGTAGAAAGGAAAAGATAAGATTCGTGGAGGAGAGTGGAGAGTAGAGGATAGGAAAGGAAGGGAGATGAAATGAGAAAAGATGAGAGCTAGATGAAGACAAAAGAAAGAAAAGCTACAAAAACACAGAAAGCGCAAATCACTTTCCATTTGATTTTTACTACTAACCTAAAAGCATTTTCATTATCAAATATGTATGTACATACATATGTATATGTTCATATTAGCTTATATGTATGTATGCATGCAGGTTTGTTCGCTTGTTCATATGATCTATCTGAGTTTATTTATTACAGTTTATACGTATCGTTGGCCTCTTTGCCTCAGAGGCATGAGTTTGCATGCTTTATATTCGAAAGCCCTGCTTATCTGAAAATGGATGACGCCAACAGTAATTTGGGCTACATTTTTTTTTCTCCGTTTTTCTGAGTCTTTTTTCTCTTTTTCTCTATTGCTTTTACTTTTTTTGCTCTTCTTTTGTTTTTAGTGCTATTCTTTAAGACAAAATCAACAGAAAAATATCTTGTGGGCATAAGATCAGATTACATTGCATAATATCAAGTAATCAAGCCTGTTCTTAATTTAGCATGCGCCCTTCAGCTGAATAATAGTCCAAAGAACAAAGACAGAGAGAGAGAGAGAGAGAAGGAGAGAGAGCATTATAATTGGTGCTTTAGGATATCTCCTCTGCTTTGCTCAGCTCAGCTTTTCTGCGCTCGTTGGCTCCGCTTCTTTTGTATTCCTAATTACTGATTATTTTCTTCTTTTTGTTGTTCTAAATGATTTTGTTTGCTCTTAGACATTGGTCTATGCATACTGATTACATTTGCAAACTTTTAACGCGCGGCATGAGAAAAGATGGCAGAGATGGGGACGAAAATTATCCAAATGCTTACGGAAACTATTTACAGTGTCAGAGTTAAATGATAAGCTTTGAAAACTATAACTTGCTTTCCTGCTTTTCCAACAATAATTGAAACTCTTCTATTGAGAAGTTTCTATTTTTTTCAATTCTAAGTTAATTGTTTCGATGAAAACCAAAAGTCTTCTCAAACTGTAACGGAGATGGTGGGGTTTTAAAAAAAATGCATATTTTTATAACAATATTTTAATAGATATGTATGTACGTGAACATACCAATGGAGAGTGGTTCAGAATGCATTTTGAATACGAATAAATTAATAGTACGAAACAAAGTTATATTAACTCATTTCTGACCGAATATAACTATATTCAGTAACTTTATGGGATGAGATCCACTATAGAGTTTTTTACGTAGAGAAAAGAGAGTAGAGTGTAGAGAATCTACTTTTGTTGTGGACACTGAAGTCCATCGCTAAAATTCTATCTGACTCACGCGCAGCAAATACATCAGATTAATGTTTGAGCTCTAGACGCCCCGTTGACCATGCCACTGGTTAGGTTCTACTGTCCATGTCTGCACTCATGTACATGTTATTCTTCCTAAACTCGAGAACTACTTGCTAGGGCCCCAATTTACCCCACTCTTCCTACAGGGCTGTGTGCATTTATTAAAAATGAGCGAGGGGAACGAAAGGGTTGCCGCTCATATTACGTTTCAATACAGGACGTATACGCAATGTTACAGCGTACTAAAATTTCTCAAATAACATTACTCATACGTCGGGTTTTGAACTAAGAATTTCTCCGTAGGTAGCTCTCACGAACGCGTCGACCGATTTCGTGCAAACTATAATATAAGCCACCTACACGACCATACGTGGTTTTTGTTAGATATGACAGCCTTGAAGTAAATGAGCGATATATGTACTCACCAGACCACTAAGGACCTTCTAGTTGCGCAAACAATTGAAGCGGATCCGCGAAGAACATTGTAAGTGACAAAATTCACATTTTTGAACATTTTCCATCCGGCTCAGTACTTACAATGCCACTTCGTTTCTTTAAGGTTCCGATGTATTGAGAAATGTCCAAGATTTGACCAACTAACAATATTTTTGGGATAGTTTAAAGGGCTAGAGAATTATTGAAAGCGAAAGTCCAAAAATTACATTTCAAAAATTTGTCACTTAAAACGTTATTCGTGGCAACGCTTCAATTGTTAATTTTTTTTCACTTATAATGGACTTTAATGTGGAATCGCCCTGTCTTTTTCTCATCGGAAAATTTAAAAAAGATGCTAAAATATTGTTAAAACCCTGCAAATTCCCTTAAGGAATTTGCTTTATTATCCCGGTTGGTCTTTTTGAATTTTGTGTTTTTTTTGTTTTTTTTTTGTTTTTGTACCATTTAGCACATAAATTCATGAACAAAATCAGCTTCAAATAGCAAAAATGTAAATAAGTAAAAGTAAATAATATCCGGCGAATATAAAACCATATTTACATTTACGAATGGTTACCCAAATCTGTGGAAAATAACTGTAAGCGTTTTAGCTATGAATATAAAATTTTGATTTAACAAAACATTCCGAATAAAATATTCATTGAAAAAGCTAAAACTTTTGATGCGTTCCAAGCTACACAAAAAGTCGATATAAATTTTTACATTCCCACAGAAATATTCGCCGTACTGTGGCAGTTCCACGAACAGCACCTGTTAGCAACGCGCACAAAACTTTATATCGCCAAAGGAAAGCGTGTCAAATTGGAGGCTGCATTTATTTTGTATTTCTTTCGTTTTTTCGTTCTATCGCGCTCACATTTCATTGTTCAATAAACCGCAATTGAATTTGCTGTCATTAAAATGAAAAATATTGTTGCACGGATTAAAAGTTTTTGTCCGACTGAACTAAAAGAAATATGTGACCGATTTAGGGCTCAATTGGACTTTAGCGCGAACAAGTGTTTTGCAACTCCCTACATAATTTTTTTAATAAAAATCGATGACCCTATTCAGGCATGTGCGCTACAATCCGAAAACTGATGGATTCGGAATTTTAGTCAACTGAAATTTCATATAATACCTATAGTATTCATATACATATGGCACACTAATCACTAAATCGGCACAACTCAAAATTTTGCATTTCTCGGGAAAACAGCCTACACCGAAAAAAATCCGTAGGTAATATTGAAGAAATGGGCTGCGTTATTGAAGAAACGGCAGTAAAAATAGAGCTAACTAAAAAAAGCAATCAATATGAATAAAGACGATATTCAATATGAAAAAATTCAAATCAGGAAAAAAATTTCGTTATATTGAAGAAATATCTTCATATCTACGAAATTATTTTAGTCAAATTTCTTCAAGTATATTATCCTGCTTCGTTATATTTAAGAAATTTCTTCATATCTACGAAAATAATTATTGATATTGAATAAATTTCTTCAATATTACAAAAGATTTTCTTCAATATGAAGAAATTTATTGAAATACGCAACCCTGCTTAGTTATATTGAAGAAATTTCTTCATATTTATATATTTCAAAATTTCATCATATGTATTAACTGTTGTGAGTCCCGTCTGTCTCACATCTGCTATTTTTTATAGACAAGAAAATCGTCCAAACATCATACAAACAAAACAGTATATTAACTTTCTCATTGCAAGCAATAATGATTGACTAAATAAAGACTCGCGATAAGAATTAAAAAACAATTTTATGTATATATGATTGTGTCGTTAAAAGGACGAAAATTCTAAAATATTATGAAAGGACTTAAAGAAATTTTTCCAAATTTTATTTATTTATTTATTATTAAAGTTAGGAGAGTTTCCAAAACTATACTAACTTAGATTATTTATAGCGCTGGCAATATTTTCTTTCAATTTTCAAATTAAACACAATTTCGCTGCTTCCATAAAAAAGCCGTTTTCACTTCATGGACGAACTTTGCTTATGACGCTGAATCTTCTGCCTTAAGACTCATCAACCCCAAGAACTTCTTAAAAATATTCAATTTTTCGTTATATTGAAGAAATTCTTCATATCTCAAGAATTACATTAGTCATATTGAAGAAATTTCATTATTTATACGAAATAAATTCGTTATATTTAATATATAAATTAATTTTAAGACAATTTCTTCGTCATATTGAAAAAATTTCTTCATATTTACGAAATTAATTTCTTTATATTAACGAATACGTTTTGTTATATTAACAAAATTTCTTCATATCAACAAACAAATTACGTCATATTGAAGAAATTTCTTCATTTATACGAAAATTCTAAATTTTAAAATATCCTACGAAAGCTTTTGTCATATGTAAGAACATTTCTTCAGTATGAAGAAATGTTTTCGTACCTATGAAGAAATTTTGTTATATTGATTAAACTATTTAACTCATATTGAAGAATTTTTTTTCGTTCCATTCACAAAATTTCTGCAATATTACAAATATTTTCGTCAGCATGAAGAAAATTCGTTATATTGACTAAAATTCGTATTCAAATATTTACGAAAATTTTTATTCAATATTACTGCCGATATTTCTTTCAGTGTACAACTCTCGACGCCTGTAAAATCAATTTCTTTTCGAAACTTATATTATTCTTAATTAACTGGAGAATCAATAAATATCAATGTGAAATTTCAAAGTCTTCTTTTTCCTGCAGTAAAGTGTTGGCGAACATGAAAAAAATAATTGAAAAAATTTTGAATTGTGCCGGTTTAGTGAATAGTGTGCGATATGTAAATCTCATGGACAAGCTTCATAAAAATAGGGCTCTGTGGAATTAAGAACCAATAGCGGTTCCGATACGAAGTCAAAACCAACAAAGTCTGTAAATTCTATATGAAATTTTGCGCGATTTTAATTCCGATTCCGTCAGTTTTCGGATTTTAGCACATGCCTGATTGTCTTTGCTAGTGCAGGAAGGATGCAAGACGGTGCAACACGCGAAATATAAACACTTGAAAGTTCTTTGCAAATGTAATAGCACCTCATATTTGGCTTTGCCAGATTGGCTACAGGTCGATTTTCATTCCATCTCAAAAAGTGTGGCCGAGAATTAAGTTGCGCACTTACTTGTGGCTATATGACGTAAACCGTTCAGGATTTTATTCTCCCATCTTTTGCAGCCTTAGCCTTAGACTTGGAGTGAACAATTGTTGTAAAAACCTGAGGCGTAAATACTCCATCTACTCGCTAAAAATTGCAAAAATCAAATATTAAATTTCCACCTCTTTTAACTATTTTTGGACTATAGCTCCCAAACTGGTGTTAAGTTTTTAAATATTTTTTTTATTTTTTATTTTTTGGGATTAAAATGAAGAAAAGTCGTAACTGGACAACTTCTTGAAAAAAACCTTCGGCACCCGAGCGCTCCTTCATACTATTTGGTCATTTGAATGCTAAAGGTTTTTACCCAGTGGGGTTTCTGTAGGAATAACATAACCACTATGATCGACGTAGCTGAAGATCTGAGAAATGCAATAGATGAAAATCAAATTCCATTGCTAACAATATTGGACGAAATTATAGCTTTTGACATGATCGATCATGGCAGTTCTCGCGGTCAGCGCTCTCGATTCTTTGATTTTTCAATACCTTCCACTAATTAACTCAGAAATTATCTCTCAGGCCGGTCGCATATAGTTTATTTTGATAATACATTCTCTGAGCCCGTGGAGGTTGTGAAAGTTATTACTCGAGGATCTGTAGCTGGAACTCCTCTATTAAATATATTTATCATTGATCTCCTCAATGTGGTTTGCAATGTGAAATTCCAAATGTATATCGATGAAGTCCAACTTAGGATTGGAACTTTCCTGCAATTGCAGGGGATCTACTGCGCTTTTTAAAATTACTGAAAACGCCTATGTGCACTTATATTTTTGTTAATATCTCACAGATGCACCATCCAATTTGAATGAAACTTTTTTTCATAAAAGCAAACACTAAGAAGTATTTAAACAAAAAACTACAGAGCGGCGTGAAACTAGAAAAACGATAAAAAAAAAAGATAAAATTTTCTTTTTAGTTTTGTGAAAAAATTTTTCTCAATGAACAAATTTTTTTTAATATTTTATATTTCCTTGTTTAATTACTAATAAGTTTATTTTAACTTCATCTTTCTATCTCAGTTGTTGGTTGTTGAGATATTCAGTTTTCAAAACAAAATTACTAAAAAAAAGATTTTTAAGGATATTTCAAGGACTATTCAAAACAGAAACCTACAACTTGGTCCCCCTACAGGGGTTTTAGATAGCACCTATTGAAAAATCAACAAAATTTCAAAATTCCTTTCAGGATACCGCACACCTTTCCTTAATCGGCAAAACCCTTTAAAAACAAAAGATCCTGACAATTTAAATGATAGTGACACTATCTGGAAATATAACCATAACTGTCAACATGACTGTCACAAAACAAAAAACCAAAAAAAAAAAAAAAAAACCACAAAGAATAAATAAAACCAAAAACAAAAGGCCAAAAAATACCAGGACACAAAAAACAAAACCACACACAAACTTTACTTTAGTCCAATTAAAATGTTATATGTTATGTTTGTGTGGTTGCTCTAGCAGCGACTGCGATGTAACAACTCTTCGACCACAATTCAAGCGATGCAAACTATACAGAAAAATTTTTGCTATCGTGTTGAATTTTTAGCGCAGCTATTTTTGGTTTTTTTCCCCACTCCCCCTTTTTTATTCCTGCTTTTTGCGTATAGAACACAAATGACGGCAATCCTTTTGTGAACTTTGGTAGTTTGCGATATTGACTTGATTAATTAAGGTTGCATTGCGAGCAGCTTTTTCCGTTATTTCAAACTGAAAAGGCCAAAAAAAAAAAGAAAGAAGTTTACATTTTTACAGAAGCCGCCCAGTAAAGTATTGCAAAATAATAACCAATTCCTGGAAAACTCATTATCTTGAATGTGATGAATGACGCTCAATTACAGTTCATTGGGTTTGAGTTCCTTTGTTATAGAACCACCATTATGTTACATATACATATGGAAAACGAAAAAAGTAAAACAGCAAAACGGTTAGCTTAAGCGGTGCTCAAACGATAGCTTTAAAGGCTCATAGATCATGTGTATGTATGTACAATATAGGCCTCTATTAAAGCCCTATCATCTTGGGCTTTTAAGTCAAAGCAAGTCCTCGAATGCTTTGGACTACTTCAGAAACTAGCGACACGCAATAAAGTTGATTTATTTTGGGTCCCTGGTCACACGGGGATTGATGGTAATGAGCTAGCTGATAGTCTAGCAAGAAAGGCATCAAATACCCCTTTTATCGGTCCTCAGCCTTTTTGTGGGTTGAACTGGGCGGGTATTAAAGAAAAAATCAGAGAGAAAGAAAATCTCCTTCGCCTTGTAAACTGGGACGACTTTCCCGGACTGAGGCTGAGTAAATTGCTTATAAAATCTTACTCTTACTCCAATATTCTTAAGCTTTCAAAAGATAGCATAAGATTGCTTACGGGTTTTTTTACTGGCCATTTTGGGCTTAAGTATCACATGCACAAACTTCGCCTTTCCGATAATTCGGAATGCAGATTATGCCTCGAAGACGGGGAAACAACTTTGCACATTCTTTGTGAATGTCCTGCCTTAGTACATCACAGAAGAAATGTATTCCATTCGGAATTTCTGTCATTAGGACAAATTAGGAATTCTTCTCCAGAGGCGATTCTGGACTTGATTAGGTGAGCTATGAGGGGCTTTTCATAAAAATAGTGAATCTTGGCACAATAGGTCATCTGGGCCGCAGTGCCAGCCTTTGGGCAAATTCACGCTCCATATTATTATTATTATTATTATTATTATGTACAATATATCTGTGTGTGAAATATTTTATATTTTTTATTTTATATTGTTTATCATAGGAATCGTTTAAAGTCGCAGTAAGCAGTAAGAAATAAGAAGAATGTTTAACCCTCTAATTTCTGGCTCCGTCTCTAGACGGACTTTTTTCGAACAAACTACTAAAAAAAATTAATAATAATTATTCCAGATTCATGTTTTTCTACCCAAAGTTAGTCATATCTGAACTTTTTTATTGGAAAAAAAAAATTTTGGCATTAGAGGGTTAAGGATATGTGTTTTGAAATACATTGCCCATTAATCTATACCACAGATGGATGACACTGGCAATCGCAAGTCAAACTAAGCCCCAAAACGAAATCTAACTGCACGTATCTACTTTGTAAATTTTTTAAAATTTGTTGCTTTCGTTTCCACGCCAGATCAACATGTAAAGGTTAAAAGAACAATTTCCTGAAATTTCTTTCCAAAACGACACAGACCTAGCCCGAAACTTATATACAGTTACAGCCATGGATAAATAGTCACAGGGGATAGTCTTCCCTGCATTTAAATACGGAACAATTTGACCCCCATATCACCACTGTTGCACCAGAGACAAAAGAAGTAGAGATACGATCAGTAGAAGTAACAATAGACATGGTGAACCAAAGTTAGAGAGCGAGAGAGCGAGAGAGAGGTAGGGAGAGACGAAAGATAATGTAAGAGATGAAAAAAACCAGCTCTTCAGGAAATTGCTTATCTTGGTCCTGTGAAGATTTTTTTTGCGGGTAATCAATTGGACCCCTCTCCATCTGTTTGCATCTGAATTCAAGTGAAATTTCGTAGCAACCAACTTCCGGCAACATTTTGCAAGATAACTGAGAAAAACGCTCAGAAATCGTATAAAAAAGAAGAAGACAAAAAATGGGAAAGAAGAGAGTGGAAAAATAAGAAGAAGAGAAAATAGTCGAAAATGTTCATGTTTTGCATTTGGGTTAACATTAATGATAGCTGCTGAGAGGTTGAACAATGAGTTCGAAGAAGATAAGAATGCCATGTGCATTTTTGGAATTTTAAAGGCGAAGCATAGCGACAAAGTCAAAGAAATGAGAATAACAGACCGAACAAACGAGAATGGATAAGAGAGATTGAAAGAAAAATCTAAGCACTTTCATTTAAACGCCAGAATAGAAGATCGAAAAGATACTGTTGGGAGAAAAAAGCAAATGATTTCGTCCTTTTGTGCAGCTATGGAACAATCACGAATTCATGTTCGCATGCATATGCATAAGTGGATCCTATCATTTTGGTTCTTTCTCTTTTTTTTTTTTGGTTTTTTCCGGTTACTGCTTGTTTTTTGTTTTTTTTTTTTTTTTTTTTTTTTTGAGACTGAAGAAGGAATGGAAAATTCTCAAATCTGGCATTTTTAAAGCTATTTAGTTTCCTTTGTTTAATAACGAGGCAATGCAGAAAAAAAAAACGACACAAACCAATATGTATGCAAGTTCATATGGCACATGTGCTTTAATAGTGTCACAAGTCGAATAGTGTGCAATATAAGCATCCATGTAATCCTGGCATCGGCTTTCTCTGCTTAAGCCATTTAACTCATTCTCACTTAATATAAATTAGTAAGAAGCTCACGAAGCTATAAGATTTCAGATTCAACATTAATTCGCGAAAATTGCGTCAGTGCCAAAAATTTTTATGGTGGTCCATAATGGCCGAAGAAGGCTTAATTTAGTAGCATTACTATATATTTATTTAAAAACGCATGTCTTGATATTTTAGGAGGATTCTTTTAATGCGAATCCTCCAGAAATTCGTTTCAAAACTGCTTTAAAAAAAACCTAGAAGGATCATATAAATATTTCGAGTTGACACGTTCCACAATTAATTAACCTTTCACAATCTTCACGTGACTTAGGCTTAACATGCGCCTTGACTTTTGCAAAACAAAGCATTTTTTCCTTCAAGTATCTTTCATATAATTTAAGTTGTCCTTGGAATCTTTGTTTAAGTCGACAAAGCAAAATTTTCCTATCTGATTATATAGATTGACCGTGCGCACGAGCCATCAACCATCCGACTTTGTACATTCAAAGGTGAATGAAGACTGTTTAAAAAGCCAGTGGCTAAAGAGGATCAATTTTTAATGTACCACTTTCATGCACCACTTACCGGTATCCCAGCAAAGCCACATGTACGTATGACTTAGTTGGCTAAAAATGAACCAAATATACATATGAGTTTATTCACTGCTTTTTTTCACACTGCCAAGCCGATGCCAATTAGAACCGAAAAGAGTCATTTTCAAGAGCGAGACATGGTTAAGACTTATTGATAATTGTGGATTTAGGGCTTTCACAAAAAAAAAAATACAACTCGTTGGGTTTAAATCACGACCCTTCTAATTGAGATTTCATGACGTGTTCTCCTTACTTCGTACTGATTGTCAGAGATGATGACGATAGGATGGCAATATCGATAACGATAACAAAAGCGTATCCTGTTACACCCCGTTCACATAGATCCATACATATTGCTTCTTTGCCACTAAATCGGCACAATTCAAAATTTCGCATTTCTCGAATATCATTCAGTCTCTGTTAAAACTAAGGAGATATAATATTTTTTCTAAACTTATTTTACTCTCAATCGACTGCTGCATCAGTCAATGTAAGCATTAATTCTCTAGGTGTTGGGTTTCTTACAGAAAATTGCAACTGTACATAAAAAAAAATAATTTAAAAAATTCTGAATTGTGCCGATTTATTAGCAAGGGTGCGATATGTATGTATTTATATCCTAAAAATTTAGAAATCTTTTTTCTATCTTATTTTGTCCTCATCAGAAAACTGCCTTCATTAAAACGGGGCCACTTTGATATCTGGAAAAAAAAATTTAAGCCTTACCAATTTGCTTTTTAGTCTCATAAAATTGAGAGACATTGATTTTGCGAGATCGTTTTGATTGACCAGGAAATATTTATGTGATCAATTTTAATGAAATTCCCTTAAAATTTTATGGAAAGCACTCACTCATAAATATTTTTCATTTTACTTTCGCGTGTTAGTGTTCCACACAAATTACCAATTTTCGACATGCATGCTGCACGGGATTTTCCATACGTATGTACATGTTATGCAACATACTCACATATGTATGTGAGCACATGTGTATGTGCTCGCGTATAAATATGTGTAAGCCAGGAAGTACTGCACTTTCCGTAACAGTTTTCCAACTCTCAAAGTAATTTGCAATGTAATTGGGAATTAACCTAAATTAAACAAAATAAATTGCCAGATTTTTAGCCATGTTTGCCTTGCCAATGCCGCCAATGGGCTCGTTTCCTCAGCGTGTGCCACACAAATGTGTGTCATATGCTTTCTCAGTTGACAATATAGTCCGTAGTTGAGCAAGTCATTTGACGTATGTATGTATGTATGTGTCTCACGAAAAAGCGGCAGCAAAAGGAGAAGAAAAAAAATCAAAGCACTATAAATACGAGGAAATAATAAGGGACCATAAGCTTGCATATGTATTCTACCCATGTAACTTCAATTGTGAATAAGGCTAAATTAATGCTGGGTTTTTATTAATCGTTGGGCCCCAGAATTCGATGACGCCTAAAACACGAAAAACTCCTTTTGGAGTCGCTGTTTTCCCTCTGCTGGAGTACGCTTCGCCGGCTTGGCATCTACAGTAAAAATTTGACTTAATCGAATCTACGCGAAAACAGTTTCTGCTCTTCGAATCAGGAAATGAAAGAAATGGATCTGGAAGGCTTCTTTCTAATGAAAATCGTCTGAATTGAATACGTTTACCATATCTTATGGGTAAGCGGACGGTTGCGAGTGTAATTTTGATTCTTTCTTTTTGACTGAAACTGTCGATTCATGTCTACTCCTACTCTGTTGAGTGAATTCCAAAGCTCCTGTTCGCACTAAGCGAAATATTGAGCCGCTCTCAGATTGCAGCACGAACTATCTGGAACACGAATGTGCGCTTGCAGAAAGTACAAGCTCTGCCACGTAATTTGTTTCCCCGCATCAATCGATGTTATGAAATCTAAACTGCTGTTCCGTTTGTCCATTTTTCCATTCCAAAGAAATTCATGATGCGGTTTTCGTTTTAGTTTGGTGTTTTTTTTTTCTATTTTTTTTTTTTCGGTTCGGCTCGTCCATACACAATTATTTTGTATAACTTCCGTACGGAAAGGCAAAATATAGTGCGCCAATATTGTCGGGACGCTGGTGTATATCGCAGTTGGGCTTGATCGACTTTAGCTTTCTTATTTGATTGGTTTCTTTGTTTGCTTGCGAAGCTGGCACATTTGTCGTTTTTCTCACGTCAATTAAGTAAGTTCAATGCGCTGCATGAATTGTTTTCGAAAATACACATTCCTTTCAGTATGACCAAAATGGCGGAAAAATTTCACCGAATAGCCAGATGGATCGATTAAATGTACCTACATTTAGTATTCATATCTGCATATAGTTAGGTATTCATTTTTAACATGTAGTTTCTTACAATTTGAAATTAATATCAAATTTAACTACACTGAGATCATTATTTTTAATTTATTGCAGATTTTAAAAATTAGGTAATTCCTAGCGCTCATCAGCTTATACTCGTATTCTACTTATATGAAAATTGTCGAAGTTCGTTTCGTGCAGGAGGTTCCCTCTTTTTTCCTGCTTATCTATCAAGGGCGTAGCGAGAGAAAGAGTGCTTTGATAGCGCTTATATTTGCCACAGTGGTATATTGAGCAATTATAAGACATTAACCGAAGAAAAATTTGCGGGGCAAGAATAAGTTTAGCGAGTTTTGGATCAAAAACCCAAACAAATTGAAAAACTCATGACGTCCGATTTGGATGAAAATTTACCTATATATAGAATAAGTGAAAAATTCTAAGAATCAAAAAACTTATTACAACTAGTCCTTTTTGGACCAGTTTAGAACTAGACCCAAACTAGACCAGTTGTAATCAGTATTTTTTAAAAATGTTAGCGTCACAATTCTTAGAATTTTTCACTTATTCTACATATAAATTTCCATCGAAATCTCGGTAGTCATGAATTTTTCGGATTTTTTGGGTTTTTGGTCCAAAGTTCTCTAAACTTCTTCTTTCCTACCCCAAATTCTTTTTTCGATCAATGTCTTATAATTGCTTAATATACCACTGTGGCAAATATAAGCGCTACCAAAGCACTCTTTCTCTCGCTACGCCCTTGATATCAACTCTATTGCATTCTCTGTGAAGTTTCCTTTCTCCGACTCCCTATTCAATGCTGTAGCTTTTATACCCGACACACTCTGTGTCGAGGGTATATTGCGTTTGTGTGGTTGTGTGTAACACCCAGAACCAGCCGAGATAGACCATACAAAATATATATAGAAATGATCAGCGTCACCAGGAGATTCGATTTAGATATGTCCGTCTGTCTGTTTGTATACGGTTTTCTTATCGAAGGAGTTGACCTATCTTGAAGAAATTTGGTATGCATGCTAACGGGGACATGAGTCAGAACAAGTTCGAGAATGGACCCGATCGGACAATTTTTAGGGGTACCTCCAGTACTAGGGTCTGTTACGAAAATCACAAAAACTGCTCTAAAATCGAAGTTTTTCAAGATAGTTTTATGAAATTTGGTATTTGAACATGTTTAAAGGCAATTACTATGAATTCAAAAAATTGGAAAAGTGGGCGTGGCAGAAGGGCGTTTTTTGAAAATTCTTTCCTACACCCGAAATTCAAATGGGACTTGAATGAAAGTTGGCACTTATGCCTCGTATGTAGCCACAAACATCCTCCCCAACATTTTTTTTTGGGCGGTCCATTATTAAGGGTACCTCCACTACAAGGGTCTGTCACAAAAATCTCAAAAGTGCCCCAAAATCAGATTTTTTTCGAAATATTTCAATAAAACTTAGGATTAGAGCGTATATCTAAGCCTCCGATTAGAATTAAAAAAAAAATTGAAAAAGTGGGCGTGGCAAAGGAGCAGTTTTCATACAGAAATTTAACAAAAGTCGGCATATGGGGTCCCTTATGACCTTAAACACTTCTTGATATTAAAAATTATTTGAACATACATATGTGTCTGTGTCGGGTATTCTATTGTCAGGCTCGCCTGACTATAACACCCTTACTTGTTTGTTTTGTTTTTTTTCTTTCTTTTTTAAATGTCGTTTTTAGCTGCACGTTGGATTTACTCCACCAATCACAGTTCCGCCATGGTCGTTGTTTTTCGTTGTTCTGTTTGTAGTGCGCTAAAAATTAAGCTGATGTTTACATAAGGACGAGTAAATAGACGAGAATAGCAACTGTTTGCAAGAAGTTCATGGAGTAAATTATAGATAAACTTGCATATTTTTGTGGTCTTTTAGCTTTTTATATGTATGTCAGGATGGTGGTTGAACCTTTAGCTTCGTTCATTGCAGACATGCCATACGATTAGTATAACATAGCCGTGCATGGTTAAATAAATAAGGCATTCTGCGTACTTGGATGAGGAGAACACGTGTGAAAAATACCCCACCTCCGCAACAAAGGAGGCACAACTCAAAATTTTTGGATCTTCTTCATACAGTCACCTGTTAACCTGCACGAAAAATTCTATTCCGGTTTTGTTATTATAAATTGTTTTAAAAAATAGCATATCTAGTTATGTCTTTTTTTTGGCTAAACTTGTATGTATGTATGCTGGATTCCAACTTAGGCCATTCACCGGCGCATTGTGATAGCACGAGGGGTTTTTTCTTGTGTTTGAGTGAGTGTGCATGTTCTACTGTCCTTATCGAGAAGGGATTGTAGACTCCTGGTAGGAGCTATTACTGGGCATAGAGCTTTTGCGAAACACCTGAGGGCGATAGGAGTCGTCGAAAACTCCGGCTGCCTCTGCTGCGGAGAAGAGGATGAGGGGACAGTGGAACATAACCTGTTCCACTGTCCTGCTTTCACGCGAAGCAGACTGCGGTTCGAGGTTCGGTACGAGCGACTTGTATGGAAAGAATAATCTTTCCCTATCTTTCACGGACCTTCTAAGGTTTATTCGTAGAACGGGGAAGTCTCGGTAAAGTTTATACCATCTTGGGTCGGTACAATTGACAAATTATTTATTTATTTATTTATTTATTTATTTATTTATTTATTTATTTTATTTATTTATTTATTTATTTATTTATTTATTTATTTATTTATTTATTTATTTATTTATTTATTTATTTATTTATTTATTTATTTATTTATTTATTTATTTATTTATTTATTTATTTTATTTATTTATTTATTTATTTATTTATTTATTTATTTATTTATTTATTTATTTATTTATTTATTTATTTATTTATTTATTTATTTATTTATTTATTTATTTATTTATTTATTTATTTATTTATTTATTTATTTTTATTTATTTATTTATTTATTTATTTATTTATTTATTTATTTATTTATTTATTTATTTATTTATTTATTTATTTATTTATTTATTTATTTATTTATTTATTTATTTATTTATTTATTTATTTATTTATTTATTTATTAATTTATTTAAGTCTATGAAATACATTTCTTACAGACTACTATGCTCTTAAATTACAATAACATATTAAGTAACACCCTTAAAGTATCTTTAGAGAGGCATAAATCGAACGAACTGTTGGTGGGCATTCTGTTGCAGATTGTTAAAGCCCTGTGAATAGAAGCAAACGAGGCATAATTTGTTCGTCTCAAACCAAGATAAAAAAAAATATCAGTGTGTCTCAAAGATCTTGCAGGCACATTGAAATTGATAAGTTCAAGCAGGTCTGGACAGTCGATTCTAGAACTAACTATGTCAGCAACAAAAAGCACAGAAAGCATAGCTCGCCTAGTTTCAAGGGATTTTAGACCAATAAGGGCACAACGAACATTATACGGAGGAGGTCAATTTTCATAGTTGAAAGAACTTAAAGCAAGACGACTAAAGGATTTTTGAACACGCTCCATACGAGCAATATGCGTAGCATAGTAGGGATTCCAAACAATTGAAGCATACTCCAATCTATAGCGCGCTAGAGAAATATAAAGCGATTTAAAAGTATATGGATCACGGATATTTGTACTATTCCGTCTGATAAATGCGAGCATCGGATAAGCCTTCGGAATAATGTAGTTGAGATGCTGCGTGAATGAGACTGTGGAGTCAAACACAACACCCAAATCCTTTACAACCATAACTTTCTTAAGAAGAATGCCCTCTAGAAAGTAGTATATATAGGTATTCAGGATGTTAGCCGACTTTGAAAAATTTGCAAAAGTGCATTTTTCAAAATTTAGATGCAGTTGATTTTTGGCGCACCAATCCAAAATAGCATTTGCATCTGATTGTAAGATTAAAGAATCTTGTAAATTGTCAATCAAACGGAAAATTTTTAAGTCATCAGCATACATTAGGCAATTACAGCTTTTGATTGATTCGGTTATGTCATTAATAAACAGCACAAAGAGGAGTGGACCAAGAATACTACCTTGCGGAACGCCTGAAGTAGCTATGAAGGTATCAGAAGGAACATTATCTATGGAGACAAAGGAGACTCTGTTGTACAAATAGGATTTTAACCAACAAAGAAAGTTGGAGTGAAATCCAATTGAAGCAAGTTTATTGATTAAAATACGATGTGATACTTTGTCAAAAGCTTTGGAGAAGTCAGTATAAATGACATCAATCTGTGATCCTTTTGAAAAGGCTGCACCGAAAAAAATCCGTAGGTAATATTGAAGAAATGGGCTGCGTTATTGAAGAAACGGCAGTAAAAATAGAGCTAACTAAAAAAAGCAATCAATATGAATAAAGACGATATTCAATATGAAGAATTTCAAATGAGGAAAAAAAATTCGTTATATTGAAGAAATATCTTCATATCTACGAAATTATTTTAGTCAAATTTCTTCAAGTATATTATCCTGCTTCGTTATATTGAAGAAATTTCTTCATATCTACGAAAATAATTATTGATATTGAATAAATTTCTTCAATATTACGAACGATTTTCTTCAATATGAAGAAATTTATTGAAATACGCAACCCTGCTTCGGTATATTGAAGAAATTTCTTCATATTTACGAAATTAATTTCTTTATATTCACGAATACGCTTTGTTAACAGGTTGGCTGATAAGTCCCCGGTCTGACACATAGATGGCGTCGCTAGTATTAAATGCATATTATTTTTATATAGTGGCAACCTTCAAATGATTCGTGTCAAAACTTGACGTCTGTAAGTCAATTAGTTTGTGAGATAGAGCATCTTTTGTGAAGCAACTTTTGTTATTGTGAAAAAAATGGAAAAAAAAGGAATTTCGTGTTTTGATAAAATACTGTTTTCTGAAGGGAAAAAATACAGTGGAAGCAAAAACTTGGCTTGATAATGAGTTTCCGGACTCTGCCCAAGGAAAATCAACAATAATTGATTGGTATGCAAAATTCAAGCGTGGTGAAATGAGCACGGAGGACGGTGAACGCAGTGGACGCCCGAAAGAGGTGGTTACCGACGAAAACATCAAAAAAATTCACAAAATGATTTTGAATGACCGTAAAATGAAGTTGATCGAGATAGCAGAGGCCTTAAAGATATCAAAGGAACGTGTTGGTCATATCATTCATCAATATTTGGATATGCAAAAGCTCTGTGCAAAATGGGTGCCGCGCGAGCTCACATTTGACCAAAAACAACAACGTGTTGATGATTCTGAGCGGTGTTTGCAGCTGTTAACTCGCAATACACCCGAGAATTTGCGTCGATATGTGACAATGGATGAAACATGGCTCTATCACTACACTCCTGAGTCCAATCGACAGTCGGCTGAGTGGACAGCGATCGGTGAACCGTCTCCGAAGCGTGGAAAGACTCAAAAGTCCGCTGGCAAAGTAATGGCCTCTGTTTTTTGGGATGGGCATGGAATAATTTTTATCGATTATCTTGAGAAGGGAAAAACCATCAACAGTGACTATTATATGTCGTTATTGGAGCGTTTGAAGGTCGAAATCGCGGCAAAACGGCCCCATATGAAGAAGAAAAAAGTGTTGTTCCACCAAGACAACGCACCGTGCCACAAGTCATTGAGAACGATGGCAAAAATTCATGAATTATGCTTCGAATTGCTTCCCCACCCACCGTATTCTCCAGATCTGGCCTCCAGGGACTTTTTCTTGTTCTCAGACCTCAAATGCTCGCAGGGAAAAAATTTGGCTGCAATGAAGAGGTGATCGCCGAAACTGAGGCCTATTTTGAGGCAAAACCGAAGCAGTGCTACCAAAATGGTATCAAAAAATTGGAAGGTCGTTATAATCGTTGTATCGCTCTTGAACGGAACTATGTTGAATAATAAAAACGAATTTTGACAAAAAAATGTGTTTTTCTTTGTTAGACCGGGGACTTATCAGCCAACCTGTTATATTAACGAAATTTCTTCATATCAACAAACAAATTACGTCATTATGAAGAAATTTCTTCATTTATACGAAAAATCTAAATTTTAAATTGTCCTACGAAAGCTTTTGTCATATGTAAGAAAATTTCTTCAGTATGAAGAAATGTTTTCGTACCTATCAAGAAATTTTGTTATATTGATTAAACTATTTAACTCATATTGAAGAATTTTTTTTCGTTCCATTCACAAAATTTCTGCAATATAACAAATATTTTCGTCAGCATGAAGAAAATTCGTTATATTGACTAAAATTCGTATTCAAATATTTACGAAAATTTTTATTCAATATTAGTGCCGATATTTCTTTCAGTGTGTTATACAGTATTCTGCAAAAACAGTAAGATTAGTAACAGTTGATCTACCCGAGACAAAACCATGTTGGTATGGCGAAATAATGCTCTTTGTCGCAAAGTACATTTTATCTTTTACTATTACTTCGAAGAGTTTACTAACATTTGAAAGTTTAGATATAGGCCTGTAATTCGACACATCATTCTTATTACCGGATTTGAAAATCGGCGTAATCGATGCAACTTTCCAGTCGTCAATGAAAATACCATCGTATAGGGATTTATTAAAAATAATTTTTAGGGGCGTGGCAAGACTAAAAATTATATAAATAATTATATAAAACTAAAATTATGTCTGAGTGCTGCCCTTGCGCTGGGCTTAGGTAGGTAGCTAGGTTCAAGTACGATTTCTTGAAAGACTATTGCTAGGCTTGGAACATTACACTCCGTTTCGCCGTTGTGCCGGGAATCGAACCTCGGACCCCATGCTCAAGAGCATAGCATACATCCCTTCAGGGCATCCCAGAGCCTCTTTGCTATACTTAATTGATACACATTTTTTCGCTCTGGTCAACTTAAAAAGAGACCCTTTTCGAGATGGTACTTTTTTATTGTTTTGGAATTAGTAAAACAGTTGCCGCATGTCTACCGAACAGTCGAAAAAGGTTGCCTCAACTGCTGCCTCGTGTGTACTCAGCATCAAAGTAATCATGGCAAATTGTTTTCTTCATTTTTCTCCACAATTTCAAAATTAACCAAAATTTTAATTTTTTTTATTTTCACTCAATAGAGACTCAGGCAAAAAGCTGGTCATTTGGGAATTTCATGAACACTTTTGAAATTTCATTAAGCATCAAATCAAATGAAAACTAAAAGAAATCATAACAAAAGAACACAAAAAACAACAACAAAAATAAAAATAAATAGAAAAAAGCAAAAAGAAAATTTAGAATTCAGTTCCCCTTTCGAGTACTTTCTTTTATATTTCGAGAAGATAAAAGGAAAAGAAAGATTCATAAAAATCTCTGCTTTGCCGTCGCCGTTCTATTTGATCAAACTGAAGACCAATCAACCAGAGCAGCTTTCCCTTTATTGCTGTTCTTCGTTGCCTTTATCAGTTAGAAATGGAGAATCCTTTTGACGTCGAGGACTATTCAAAAAGAACGCACCATTCATTCTCTCGAGGACTGGTGCCAAAGGAGAGTAAATTGCTTGAAAGCACTTCAAACACTTTGTACGTACATAAAAAATATATATATATATAAGTATATATGTATATATGCTCTGACCCCTTTTGATAAGCTCAATTAAATATATTGTATATTGCTCGGAGGGAAGCTTTCGAATGTGATGTTTTATTCTATAGAAACATCAAAGGAACAATAACTTATGGTCAAGATTTTCTTTGATGTGAAGCTGCCTAACGTGCTCAATATCGTGCTCTAAGTAAAATATATTTTTAAATGCTATTTAGTATTTTTCTTGCATTCTTCGATTTAAACTTTTCTGATCTCAACACCTAACGTCAGCAATTGGGGCATTCCAAAACACATTCGAGCAATTTCCGTATTTGCGAAATAAGGAGCAAAGCACAAAATCCTAATGCAACGTGCTCGACAGCAATGCGAAATTCTATTTTGAAAACTTGGACCACTTGTGACACCTCAAGCATACAATTTCAGCTCTTTATGCAAAAACAAACAAAAACGAAAGACCAAAATAGAAATAGAAATAGAAATAGAAAAAAAAATTCTATGGAAATATAGAAAAATGGATGTCGAAATTTTCCTCAATCCATTTAGTTTTGTACAACAATTTAAGTCTAATCCAGTGATGTCTAAAATTCGATTTCCCTAGCACGCGTGCTAGAGAAACAAAATGCTGCCGACGCAGCAGTGGCACACGTACAGCGTATACAACGACTGGCTGAATTCGTGTGTGTGTGTGTGTGTGTGTGTGTGTGTGGTGTGTGTGTGTGTGTGTGTGTGTGTGTGTGCAAAACAAACTTCATCAATGCAAATAATTCTAGCTCACGGAGTAGTCGTCAGCGCACAGTATGCTAAGAGCGGCCAAAAGTCCCAAAAAATCGAGATTTGAAATTTTGAAATATTTTCAGTAACTTCGATCGATGAATGTGGGATTCTTTCAGCTTCGGAAACTTTACGAATTATTATTTATGAAAATTGATACGAAAGTTTTGGAAGGGAAAAGTTACAAAGGCATTTTCAAAGGTTTATGAATCCCTATAGTATTCTTAAGAAGAAAAATCAAAAAAAAAGTTGTAAATATTTTAGTCCGTTGTTCAATAAAATAAAATAAATTAATAATAATTTCAGCTTTTTTTTAGTGGACTTTGAGCTCAAAATGAATAAATACTTTTAAACTTTAAAAATGTTAGAAGTTGGTAAATGTAAAATGGTTAATAAGGCTAGTTTGGAATACAATTTCGAATAAAGATCAATAGGGTATTTGACTATTTTTTGAAAACTATCTCATTCAAACCCTTTGTGCCTCAAGTGCCGTGTCAGGTAAACAAAAATAATTCCTGAAAGTCTTTAGAATGACTTTTAAATTCATATTTTATTATTATTGCAGCACTAATAATGAACTTAATTAAAAATATGTTTATTATGACGTGCATTGCCAGTAAATTTATTTGTTTTTTACTTGCTTTAGACGTCACTAAATTTTAAGAGATTATAGACCGTTTAACATTGATTTCAACAAATTTCAACAAAAAACGACAATATTTAATTAGTGGTTTTTCAAAGAAACTGAATAATTAATTGTTTGAAATTACGCAAAAAAAAAAATATTTTAATTTTCACCCTCAATCGTAAAATAATAACTGAGGCTAATCAAAATATTTTAATGGTGTCAAATACCCTATTGAAAATATGATTACAGCTATTGATTAAATAACACAGTGCGAGACGTATTTGGGGGGTAGGATTTTATTCTTTCTCGTTTAAGTTCTTGTAAAAACATAACATTCTCCATCATTACTTTTTTTTTAAATGGCTGCCTTGGACATTTTATTACTTAAATTCGATTATTACCACTTTTGACGTAGCCGTATCTCGTTAACCGTAGGGTATATTCTCTTGGTGTCTTCAGTAAGGCTTTTGGTATTAAAAATAAGATAAACGTTGCCGAACAAACTTACTCCTAAAAGGTGCATCCAGTGCCTTAAAATTGCAAAAATGTTCATCTTTTACCATACTGCGTATGAGTGATGTAGATTAAGTATACGCGACATACGCCGTATACTGAATCCACATTACTCATACGCTGTGCGGTATAAGATGGAAATTTTTTGGAGTTTGTATATATATACTATATTCCTGAACAATTCAGATTTTGAGAATTTTACTTCGTTTTAGGCTTAGCAAGTGAACGCTTCAGCAGTGATTCATAATAAAATTTACTTTAATTAATAGTGTTAAAGAATTTCAATAAAGACAGAAAAAATTTCAATAAAATATTCTGTAATTTCAAGGCTTTTTTGTATGTGTTTTTTTTAATTTTCTGCCAACCAATGAAACCATACGATTTGAAATTTTAGTTGTATATAATCAAAAGAAGGGAAAAATAGGCCATTCAAAACTGGATTTATTGTTGAACAGCAGTGATTATTGAATGAGCCTACCGGGCGAACGCGATCGAATTTTCGCGCATTTTCATTGGACTCCAAAACGCCTTTTTCGAAATTTTGATAAATGTGGTGGGCGTGCCAGAGGGGCGGGATGCTATGATTTTCTCAAAATTTCTAAGTGTTGGATATAGTAATATACCCATCAAACTTCATTTCTCTGTGATCACTCTGCGTATTTTGATCGCAGAATCTATGGAGACGAAACACTGTGCAGCTCATGCACAAGCCCAGCAATGTATAGGTTTGGACATTACTGGCATAATCCTTTCCTCAACCGCATACGTGCACTTTCTGTTTCCGGGATTTTTTCATTGTTTTCTTTTTTTTTGCCTCTTCGCTTTAGTTTTCCATAAAGTATTTTTGCATTTAGAGAAACTTTTTTTCCCTAACGCGTGTAAAGATCTAGTCGTGGCCGGAATTATGGCCCATGTGTGTTTGCATTCCTCGAATGTTCCTTGCTGCGACGGTGGTTTTGGCGTTGGCGGTGGCTTCGTCGTCGTCGGTTCGTCTCAAATTGTAGTGCGACGTGAGCGACTTAACTATTTCAGAATTTATGACCCTTCGGGATCTGGTCGTTGAAGCTGCTTATGCCAAATTTTGCATTATTTTACATTTCGCCATAAAGTGCAGTTTAGCTTAGAATACGAAAATGTATTTTGCTTCCTCATTTCGAAGGAGCCTTTAGGTCGTTGTGTGTACATAGCTGCTCGCATTAAACTTTGTTTGCTTCAATCCGATGGTTGTGGATGCTCGCTCATCGCATCGTTCATTCGTTCGCTGGATCTTTTGCTCGCCCTCATCCTGGTTGCTCTTAGGTCCTAGTTGAATCACTAGAAATCACGGTTCAAAGTGAGAGAAATAAAGGATTTATCGAGAATTTATACAGAAACGTGCTGGGCATATGCAATATTTTCCTCGAGTTTCTGCCATTTTCGGTTCTTTTGAATTTTATTCTTGTTGATTTGGATTTTACGTTTTGGGTCGCCGAAACGAAACTATCGTTTGTATTCTTTCTTTATCCCCACAATCCGTAAAACAACAAATTGTTCTATTGTGTTGTCGTATTACAAAGTGTGAAATGCTCGTTTTAATTTGAAAGATTTCTTTGTATATCGTATCGAGCTATTCAGTAAACAAAGGTACCATGCTGTCCTCACGAAAAAAGGTAAGCTTTCTCAAAGCATACAACGGGATGGAAATTAAATTTATCAGAAACTGTATATTAAATTATGACTTTACTCAAAAATCACATTCGGATTATCAAAAACCATAAGTAAGTCCAAATTTAGTCTTCTGCATAAGAGCAGAAGGATTCATTTATGACTCTTTTTAGCGGCTCATGCATTATTTGACTTTGTATTTATATAAATTGACATTCGTATTACGTAAAACTTATGCATCTCTGATTTAAAAAAAAAAGCTCATTATGAAAATTGACATTCTGCATTAAAACTCATTATTTAGACTTTGAAGACTTTGAGAATTTTTTACTTCTAATGTTTTCAAGGACAGGAGTAGACAAAGCAAAGTCGAGACCAGAAACAAACACACACTTGCTTATCTGGAAACAGGCGCTCTCTCTCTCTTCCACTCTTTTTCTTTCTCCAACTCTCTCCCTCTTTATCCCTCTCCACTCACTCACCGTCACACCTCAATGTTGCCAGATTTTTAATAGAATATTCCCCTGAATATCGCAAACCAAGGCCAAAATTCTCCAAAATCAATTTCGAACTCTTCTTAAAAGAAAAACTTAGTCCCATAAGGTCTTAAACAATTTTCCCTGACCACTTTTCTACCCTAAGACTCCACTAAAGATCATAAATGTCTTAAAATTTAAGGGAGATTCCCATAAACTGGCAAAACAATGTCTCACCGTCTCTCCGTGTAACAATCTATTTTCCATTTTCCTTGACGTTCGAAAGCCACATGATTTTCTTTTTACAAATGTCGAAAGCGTTTTCCATTAATATAATTAAAGCAGTTCATTAATTTGTAAAATGAGACGTATACGTAATGCAACCGCATCAAAAAATGTTTCCCAGTTGTAAAAATATTCATGAAAGATGCATGAATCATGCCTCTTAAGGGTGCTTTGCGTGCATGCCAAACTTCCATGCCTATTCATTTCTTTTTCTTAAGGCTTGTCATAGGAAATCATGCATAGACGAAAAATGTTTTATCAATGCTTGGGAACCCATGAAATATGTGTTACCTACTATGCATGATTCAACAATGATTGAGAACACATGAAACATGTGTTCCCACGAATGGTTCAACAATGTTATTTTGTTTTTTAAAAATAAAATAAAATTATAAAAAAAATTTTATTTTTAATGTTTTGTTTTTTTTTTTCTTATTTTGCTTTTTTTCTTTATTTATAAAACTTTTTACTTTTCTAACTTTTTTTATTTTTTTCGTCTCGTCCGAGAATCGAACCACTGACCGCTCGGTTGGTAAGTCGGTGTCTTTACCATTACACTGTATAGGCAAATTGAATTTTCTTGTCAAAACGCTAACTTGAGTTTTTTGTTGATCAAGTTTGCTTTGAAACGCGCGCATAGAATTAAAAAAAAAAAAATTATTTTCAGCAAATATTAAAAAAAAAAAATTTAATATGGGAAAAATGCTATAAAATTTAGAAAAAAAATATTTTGTTGCAAGATTTTCTATAAAAAAATTTAAATAAAATGTAAAAAAAAAAACTTAGATAATTCAAAAAAAATTCTCAACAGAGCCAGGGGTTTGAACCCGGCTCAGTCGGCTGGAAGACTACATTAAATGGCTACTTCCCTTGGGGGTGCCGATAAATGTGAACATGATCCACGCACCATGCATGATTATCAACGCATGAATCATGAATGCTACGGGCATGCATGATTTTTTTGCAGCAAAGGAACGCATGAATCATGAATACTACGGGCATGCATGCTTTTTTGCAGCAAAGGAATGCATGAATCATGAATACTATGGGCATGCATGCTTAATTTTACAACTGGGTTTCAACTAATATTGCTCATACGTCAGGTAAACAAACTTTTAACGCTCGTTTTGCCCCCTTATGGATGGAGTTTCTTAAAATGCGTTCTTAGCGGATGTCGACATCTAATAAGAAACTCAGGTGCCAAATTTCAAATATTTTAAGATTTTATAGTTTCTAAGATTTTCCTTTTATCCCCTTTGGACGTGGATCTGTCATGTCGTTGCGTTTGCGCGTGAGCATAGTACAAAAGTACATATTATAGTACATGGCGGGGTAGTAGGCTATGTTGTACCGTGACCGAGACGCTTTTAACTTTTCGTGGTGGCCGAATGAACCCCTTAAACTTTCCGCCTAGTTGTCTGAAAGGCTGGAATTGTTCATTAGAGGTCCTTAAGAAGATTAGCTTTCAATTTATTCGACAGAAGTGACTCATTCTAACAATGGAAAAGAGAATTATAAAAAAGAATGTGTTGACCGAATGCTAATTATGGAGTAATCTTCTCTTTTGTCGCTTCATTTGCTCGGAAAAATGTTTGCTTGGATTTTTGATTATATTTTTTCCATCACTTTTTGTTAAACTACTTTTCAACAAGATATTATTGGCATAGAATGGTCCCTTGTCTTTTTTTTTTTCTCTCAAATTCGATAGTTCTACTTAGGACCGCTTTGTTTGTATATTTAATTTTGACAGTAATGGAGAAAGTTATCAATTCTTGACAAAAAACATATGTCGTCGGCTTAAAGTGTAAACCTGCTAACTAAGAATCTCAAAAGTTTACAGGTTAAACAAAAAAAAAACATATTTTTTCAAGACTTAAAACTTAGGAAGGAAACCCAAAATGTGGATGGTTTGTTTTCGTCCTACATGAAGTCTCTTCTAAATTCGATTCTGTGCACTATACAAAAGCTACGTTGGAGTCAATTGTTGGTGTTAGCTGTGAACTTTGACCACAGTTGGACTTAGCAGGTTTACTCATTACCAATTTCCCCGTATTTACAATTTGAAATTAAAAAAGTTTTTTTTTGCCTGACGATGCAGTTTTCATTTTTCTTTCGAATGACATCAAAACGTCAGAATCGGTTAAAAGTGGACTTAGCAGTTTTACACTTTAAGCCGACGATGTTCGACTGCCTTCAATTTATTTTCTGGAATCTTTTTTACCGCAAAGACACACAGCTTTTGATAAATAAATGTTCATTTCATTTTACATATATATAACATAATCTTCCTAAGAAGCTTAAAATTATTTTGAAAAATTCCAACAGACACCTTTTAACGTTCTCATAAAGGATCTATCTTGGTTTATTCATTTCATATATATATATTTTTTTTTTTTTCTTTTTCCATCAAATTTCACATTACTCGAAAGCAAGCACATTAAAAAAAGGATTTTTTCAGGAAAGAGTTAATCGCACAATTCAAACGACAACGTCTCACAATCATTTTCGCATTTGAGTCAAAACGCACGACAAGAGCAAAAGGACAACCCATTCGGATGCCTACCCTGTAGTAAATTCGCGGCAAATAGACGCCTGTGTCACCATAGCTAACCCAGTGCTGCTAAAAGGACTACAGATACGGACAGTAGAATCTCACTATTCACGTGGTCACCGATGCGCCTACAGTGCGATTTTCTCGAGAATTCATCTAATATATTTGTTGCGTATGCATCAGAGTCCCCAGTGGCGTGGTGGATAGCGTTTGCGCTCAACAACCCGACGGTTCAAGCTCGAATTCCCGCAAGGGCGCAAAATGGTTTTTGGGAAAAATAGTAAGTAATATTAGAAAGGGCAAATAAATTAGGGGAAAAAGTGCTCTACACTGAGGGATGAGAATACAAATTGCCTATCAGGAAGAAGCGTTTACGGACTAAATTAAGTGTGAATATTGTCACAGCTTCGTGCAAATATTCCTATAAAATTTATTGAAAGATCTATTTTACAATTTTTTGTACAAAACATGTATTTATAAAAAAAAAAATAGAACAAAATTCGACGCTCACCTGAGCGGGGATTCGGGAGGACTTTGGTTTGTTGGGTGCAAGAGAGAATGTAATCGTAATTGTAATTGTAGGGGCCGTTGCCACATCATTAGTTATAGCGTCGACTGTTGTCCTCTCGGAAATACATATGATCATACAAAATGCCAATAGGAGAATTCATTGTCATAGGGTTATACACAGTTGGTTATTAGTACTGGTGACGAAGGAACTACTGTCATTTACGGCAGGGTAATACTCAATTCTATTGCTACTTCTGCTGCTCATGTTCGTCACCGTCCCCCGCCCCCTCCGCCGTGTTGCTTCAATTTTTGAAAAGGCTTGTCTTCTGCCTTATTTCCATTTCCAATTCGAGTGAAATTCACTCATATGTAAATATGGAAGGAGCTTTTGAATCGGCAAGGCAACCTTTTTAGGCATTTGATATTAAGTACCTTTCTTAAACCGTACGTGCATACGAGTATGTATGTATGCTTCAATTTGCGTATATTTGTGTGTATCTGTATAAATTATGCTATCAAGCGTCTAATGATTCCATAAAGGAACCATTTTGACTTGCTTGTTCAAACTCCACACGAGCTCATCCATCGTGATGGCATTCTCCGATGGATGGATAGATGGATGGATGGATGCGATGGTTATGCCATTACGTCCACAATAAACGAAAGTGAATGATAGAATTAATAATGAAGTAGGATAAATTTGTGTGTATTTTGCATTCATACATCTGAAATTGGGGAAATATCAAATTCAAAATCATTCTCATTTCAGATTGGCAATCCTGAACATGAATGGAACTATAACGGGATGCTCTAGAGAGTGATGCACACAGCTTTGATAGAGATAAATCGCAAATCATTTTCTTGACATTTCGATTTCGATTTCGATTTGGAGTCGACACTCAGTTGTAGGCTCTACTATTCATATCCGAAAAGTGCCGAACCGGAGGCGCTTCGACGGTAAGAAAGAACATCGTTTCAATAGAACATATAAAAAAAGCGGACTTTATTTATCATAAATATGAAGGAATCCAATCGCCAGGAAAGGATAAAGAGAATTTTATTCTTGAAAAGCCATCGCTGTGTCATACTAGTTAACGCTGGGAACAGGGAATTCAATTTTCTAAATTATCCCCCTCCATCCAATGGAACTTCCCTTAAAAGAAGCGAAGACTAAATTGAACTGTCAGGATTGCCTAACAGAGATAACTCAACCAAACAAAAAAGATTAGCAAAAATCGATAAACAGACTTATCGATTGCAAAAAATCTATTCTTAAAGTTATCAATTACCCAAATTATTGATTACATACCAAATTTTTCGATTACAAAAATTATTGATTAACAGAATTATCGATTACCAAAAAAATCGATTACTAAAATTTTCTATTATCAGAATTACCTATTTTAAAAAATTATCGATTCGTATAATTATCGATTCTCAAAATTTTCGATTATAGAACATGAATTATCAAAATTAACGCAACAATCGTTTATCGAATGCCGAAACTATCGATAGCTCTTTTCCACAAACAATAAAAACCCATAAATAAGGCAAACTAAAATCTTCTTGCCAGATCACGTCGTGAAAATTCTTCAGAAATTCTGCGAGTCTTATGTGTCCCATTTTACAAAGCAATTCAGAATTATAGGCGTAATGCTAAACTGTGTATACTATGGTTACAAGGTAGTCACAATAATCCTTGCAGGATGCAGTGACGAGGAGACTCGGTTCCCAAACCCATTGTTAATCTAATCTAATCTAATGGTTACAAGGTATATGTAGAAAATTGAGGAAGAAATGCTTTAAAATTCTCCTCCTTGTATATTACCGCGTGGTATAAATTGAGGATGGATACTTTTGCACAATATTTTCTTCAATTTATAGTTTTTATTATATGTAGGACCACCATTAATTTTTAAATTTAAAACTTTAAAATAGCGGATATTTAAATGTCAAACAGCTTAAACATGCTTAATTCAAACCACTAGCAAAAACCAACTAAATTAGTTTAAATTTTTTTAAATATATCTTTAGATAGTACTATCAATAGTTCAGACAATCGACTACTGAGACTTTCGATGGTCGCAACTATCGATAGTTCTCCCGCTTTAATATTAATAGTCTGCTTTTTAAAGGGCAATTATACTAGATATACCTATGTATGTATTTTTCATACATTCACATTCATTTAAAAATCTTTGGGTTGGAAAGCGGGGGGCCAGTTTTTATTTTTGACCTATAGTTTCTTCGGCAAAGATTCTTAGAATTTTCGGTACAATACGATGGTGCTATACTTACTGCCTATCAAGTTTTTTTCACCCATAAAAATTGACCAACCCTAATATAAGTACATACATACATACATACATATGTATATCGATTCTTAATTTTTATTTATGATTTCAAGAAACAATTACTTTATAACAATAATAGGTACCTATAAAAACTTTGAATGGCAGCTCTATTTATCCTATCGATCGAAAATTGCGAATTTTTCACCAGAACTTACCTGCCATATTTCGTGACTGCCTTCTCATTTTTATACTTTCTTTTTAAGCGGCAAAATCATTTGATTTCCTCAAAACGTGAATTCTCCGATTGCATTTTCTTCTGATGAAAATTCGTTTTTTTAATTCTATTCACAATTACCATTCTGAACGTCATATTCTTTTTGCGTTATTTATTACCGCAATGATTTATAAATTTGCAGTAAATTTCAACTTTCAGCTTTACTCGTTCATAAACAATATTTTTCTCCGCCCCCTTTGAACTCACTTAAATGGAAACATTATTCAAACCATTCAAATCGGAAAGGAATGGAAAAGGACGGTATGGATATATGGTTAGATATAAATGTACATACATACGTACATAGATATTCGTTCGGCAGACGCAAGTCTTGCGAGATACCCCTAAAGAAGAACAACAAGAACAAGAAGACGAAATACCACACTTTCTTTAATGTCATCCTTAGATTTCGGTGGAAGGCAAGTCACTTTATTTCCATTGCTATTATCATTATCCTTATCTTAGATGGAATGGAACGGAAGGAAATCGAATGTGTTTGTTTTTTTCTTTCGTTCCGTTAAGATTGTTTTATTTATTTAGATGGGGTTTTTTCCTTTTTTTTTTTTTTTGTGCTCACACTTTGGTTTTTATGTTTTGCTAACATGTTTGAGCATGTTTTTACTTATAGCATAAGCATTAAATGAAATGTAGCATATTATAATGGCATTGTTGGCAATGACATTCATTCTGGCGTCTATAGTACTTCACATTGATTGGGGCTCAAACGAAACGCCTTGGCGTCTTAACTTCTTTAGGGCTTTGTACGAAACACTCTTCGTTAATGTTGGTGCGTCGACGTGTGTATGCGTATATATGTACATACATATATATGCGCACGTGCCTAAGAAAAGAGCATTAAAAAATTGTTGTCACCCTCAACTACAGACCTACAATTTTATCCCTGCCAAGCTCTGACAATATTGCGAGAATCCGAAATATAAACGCCTCAAGCTTTTTGGAGAAAAAACGAAGCATAGTTCTTGGCACTGTTACCTGTGATTCGTTTTCTTTCTTTCAACACTCACATCTACGAAATTGAGGTGCATCCCACTAAACATATTTTTAAGCCGTCAAATTACACGCTGTTGACGGGCGAGCACATGACTAGAAAACGAGAGTTCCGAGGCTCGAAAAATGTGTTAAGTGATTTATAAGTTTTTTTTTTTTTTTTTTTGAGAGAGCATACGATTATAAGGACGGGCTTTGCCCCGAGGTTGACTGAGATGCCAGTTAACGAAGCGAGAGGCCATGGGTTCGACTAACAGCTGAAGTCGTGGATGTTGTTTAGTTTTTATGTTTCTTCTTTGATTTAGCATTTTTCATGGTATCACGATGGTCCCTAAAATCATGAGGCCTAAGTATGTCAACCTTTATGGTGGCAGCCACACCAACCTAATCTAGCCTAACCTAATCTATACGATTATAAATACCACTCAAAATTGTTGAGCCTTTTTGAACTCAGCATAGACTGTTTAAAATTTTTACTGTTAACAATTATACTCAATAGGCATTAAAACATATTTGATAATTGTACTGTGTTAGAAAATTCTACCGGCCTTTTCACATAAAAAACTACTTTCTTGGACTGTAAATAAAGCTCAAATTACACTGTTGGGCTCAAATTTTTGAATTTAAAAATACTCTTCAAAAAGTCATTATGTTTGCTGGGATCTATTGAATACAGTGATGTGCAAAAGCCAAACTAGAATTTTATCCTCTATAAAATCTCATTTACAATAATGTATGTATGTATGTATGTATATGCTTCACACTCAATTAAATTATAGGTTCTATATTACGAACTATAGAATCTGGCGTTATCTACGGTTGGTTGGGCTCTTTTCTTCCGTGAAAGTATTTTGTCTTAAAGTCTTTGTTTTTTATATTTCTTCCTCACTTTCGTTTGATAGAACCCTTTCTTTGAGTATGTGTGATTTGGAAGGGTTAAAAAGGCGTGTGCTGATTCTTAAAACAATATTTTTGGCCAACATACGGCCATAAAGTTCAAATGAAATGTATAAAATTTCTTTTTTTTTTAAAACCTTAATTTTGACAGCTTCATGTTCCATGGAAAAGGGGTCAAAATCTTTCAAAGTACCTACTCGTATCTTAAAGCAAATTTTTTTATTGAAACTAATTGGACTGCCATTAAGCCGTTCCAGGACAGGCAAACAGGAAAAAACCGACCGACAGACGGAGAGACAGACTAACCGAGGGACAGAAAGACAGGCCAACAGACAGACCGACATTCAGACCGACAGACAGACCGACAGACAGACCGACAGACAGACCGACAGACAGACCGACAGACAGACCGACAGACAGACCGACAGACAGACCGACAGACAGACCGACAGACAGACCGACAAACCGACCGACACGACTGACAAAAAGACCGACAGACAAACCGACAGACAGACCAACATGGTTAGATCCAGTCTCCTGTGACGTTCATCATTTCTTTATACATAAGTATATTGGACATTATTTACCGTACACGACGCGACTGCACAAACTTAATTCAACTTCGGCACAGAAGGTTTTGAGCATATAAAAAAAGACTTTGAACTGGATCCAATATGCAAAATTTAGCTCCTCAAATCTCATTCGATGAATTGATTTCTTCCCTATGATTATCAAAAAAGTAAACCAGTGTTTTGCATTTTCCATTTTCCTTGTTTTTGGTTTTGTAAACTGTACAAACAGAAAAAAATCTGTTTAAACAAATTCAATCAAACCGCATCTAAGAAATGCTGAAAGCATCGCGAGAAAACAACCGAAACGAAATAGAAAATAAATGGAAAATTTAATATTATATCATGAGAAGGCGATGCGAACGAAATTGATTACTTCCCGAAAAAAAAGACAAATTACCAAAAAAATGGTAAACCAGTGTTTTGCATTTTCCATTTTCCTTGTTTTTGTTTTTGTAACTGTATTTAACGCCAGCTAACTCAAAAGTCTGTTTAAATCCAAAAGTTCAATGGAAAGACGCGCTTAAGCTTGAAGACAACGCTGAAAGCATCGACTGAGAAAATGCAACCGAAACGAAATGGATAAATAAATTGGAAGTATTTAATTCAGTTTATAGTGCACCCAGCAGAAAGGCTGATTGACAGCAGCATCGAAGATGCTATCAGGGTGCTATGTGATCCCGAAAAAAAAGTACGACAATAACGCGAGGTAGTTACCGCAAAATCGAGATAATCTCTATATTTTTGTGAAATTTGTTTTTTTTTCTTATTTAACGCCAGCTAACTCCCAAAGTATTTTAATCCCAAAAGTAGTGGAAAGACGCGCTTAAGCTTGAAACAACGTAAAGTGACTGGAAAATGGAACAAACGAAATGGATTTATTGCAGTATTTAATTCAGTTTTAAGTGCACCCAGCAGGAAAAGTCTTGTTGACAGCAGCATCAAGATGCTATCAGGGTGCTTATGTGATCCCGGAGAATGCGTTACGACAATAACGCGAGCGTAGTTACCGCAAAAATCGAGTTTCAAAGTCTCTTTAAACATATTTTTGTAGAAATTAAGCATTGTTAAGCCCCAATTTCACCAAACTATTTAAAAAAAAAATTAAATGAAAATTATTTAAAATTTCAGTTCGTTTCATTTAAGTTTCATTTAAATAGTTTGGTGAAATCGAGCCTAGGAGTTACAAACTCTTTTACGAATTTTTTTTTCTGACTTATATGCCATTCAGACGAGCATCGAAATCCCGGGATTTCGGCACTTGGATTTCGTGAAATCCATATCGAAATCCAAGCGTTCACACGACAATATCGCCATTGAGAGGATTTGGTTTGACAGCCATTCATCTGTTTGTAGTGCTGCCAATTGTAGGGAAATTTCCTGAAACATTTTTAGGGATTTTTTTTTAACAAAAAATGACTTGTAGGGACAAAAGTACAGATTTCTTAAAATCGGCAAATGTACGGAATTTGTGATGTATTCCAAAATATTTAATAAATTTTGTATAAATTTGGTTGTCATAAAATTAAAAAGACAAAATAAAAACTATGCCAACCTGTGTTTATGTGAAAAGGTTCGGTCGAAGCTATCGTTAAGCGTCGATAGTGTACAAATTTTAAAAATGAAATAGTATTTGAATAGGCTTTTTTGAATAAATTGAAAACTGTTTTATTTACCGCTACAAGATAAGGCCTATTCATATTTTTAATGAATAATTTTTACTTGAACCACAACAAAAAAACTTAATTTTTGAAAGAAACTTTTTACTTTTGAAAAAAAAAAACCAAATTTCAAATGACTTTAGTACGATTCGGAGTTCCAGACTACCCTGAAAGATTCTCAAAAATATTAGCCTAACATATTCATAGCTACTCATACATTTTTGTATGCAAGAGGCATATTATTAAAAAAAAAATATAACGATATTTGTGGTAGGGAAAAACGTAAAGAATTGTGGGGATATTTTTTTTAGTTTGTAGTGATTTTTTCGTTTGCGTGTGGCAGCATTGCCTGTTTGTTTACTTTGGTTTTTTCACAATTTGACAGTAGTGTTGCAGCATTTCTTCGATACATATCGAAAAAGACAGAGTTGCATTCAGTTTGTTCCGGATTTCTCTCCGGATTTCGTTGAAATCCAATTTCTGAGCGGATTTCGTTTGACATTCATTTGTATGGGAAATCCGCTGGATTTCGACTGGATATCGGCTGAAATCCTCAAAATTGCCGTCTGAATGCCATATTAGGGACTATCTCCAGCTCTGTCAGAAATGAAAAACTTCATATAAAAAAAGCTTGAAAAAGAAATGAATCAGAAATTTTCTGAAGTGTTTTTTTATATGAAGTTTATCATTTCTGACAAAACTGGAGAGAGCCCCTTAGTTCGGTATCGAGCTATTGCCCTTCGGTTTGTTAGGCGCCTTCTGTGGTACGCTACGGCAGACTTTGGCTCATTTGAAGCAAATGTAATTTTTTATATGCCAAAATGCAATGAGAGAAGAGAAGGGAGTTCTGAATTCCAAAGAGTTTGTAACTCTTAAAAACAATTTGCAGCAAACAAAAGTTTAGGGTTATAGCTTGCGCGCTGTGCAGCTCCCAAACTCTTTTGCTATCACACCCTTTTCCTGCAGGCATGTGTGAAATATTCACTTCCATTGTGACACATTTTTGAGGTCGTCGATTGTAATACAAAATTTGACTGGAGTTTCTGAAAGTACGTCTAATATTTGGTTAAGTCTGATTGGCTCCAGTTTTTTTTTTTTTTTTGTTTTTTTTTCGATCTGAAAAAGTGTCGCCGAGAATTAAGTTGCGCACTTACTTGTGGTTAATACCACGTAACCCATTAAATATTTTATTTTCTTATATACAACAAAGTTTTAGCCCTGGGCTCGAACACAATAGATATAGAACTGATCCAATTAACTTCATCTAGTAGCTACAAATTATAAAAATCTCAACATTTTTACGATTGTTTCACCTCCTTTAAACATTTTGGGGGCCATAGCACAGCTCCCAAGCCGGTGAGAATTTTTGGAAGGTTAGAAGGTTTGATTAGAATATGTATAGAAAAATTCGAACTGGACAACTAACTGAATTCGAGCGCTCCTTAAAACCGTTTTGCCACTGCAAAGCTGAACCATTCTCACAAAAAAATCAGAAAAAAAATCTTTAAGTTACCCTCAGATATCCTTGAAATATCGCATACAACGCAGATGGTTCACAATTATGAAAATAATATGTAATGTAATTATTCAATGTTGAAAATTTCAATACTTCAATTTATGGACATAATTATGCATAAGTAGCTAATAACAATGTATAAATGCTGAATAATAATGTTACAATTATTAAACTAAAAATATTGGTTTAATAAAATGGTAGAACGGAAAAAGTCAAAATTTAATTTGAATATTCATTAACCATATTGGCAAATTCTGTCGATAGGGACTAAGAAGAATTTTCGATGCTAATTTTCAATTTCCATTAGAACGAATTTTTTTCAGTGAATTGAAGATTCACAGTGAAATCTCTACTTGCGGAGATCAGCCATAGGCGGACAGATAGATTGCAACCGTCGGTGTCCGCTCATGGGAGATTTCACTGTGAATCTTTAATTCAGCTTAATTTGTATAGCTTACCATTGAAGACTCACCCTGTGGGAGAAATGGGCAGAGAAAGAGAGAGAAATTATACAGCTGAATTGCGATGATTATCATTTTTAAAGAGGATATTCAAAGAAAATAAAAGACAACGGGCGTTTCAATTCCATTTTGCACTCCCTGCCTCTGGATGAACATATCCTGCAGCGTTTCCAGCAGCCATACATAAGCGTGGCTACGCGAATACGTTTGTCCGAGCTGAAGTCTAGCGACATTTGTGTAGATATGTATTTCAGCGCGAATTCCCTCCACTAAGGCAGTCGATGTGCCTCCCTGTTTCTACTGGGATAACAGGTTGGCTGATAAGTCCCCGGTCTAACAAAGAAAAACACATTTTTTTGTCAAAATTCGTTTTTATTATTCAACATAGTTCCCTTCAAGAGCGATACAACGATTATAACGACCTTCCAATTTTTTGATACCATTTTGGTAGTACTCCTTCGGTTTTGCCTCAAAATAGGCCTCAGTTTCGGCGATCACCTCTTCATTGCAGCCAAATTTTTTCCCTGCGAGCATCCTTTTGAGGTCTGAGAACAAGAGAAAGTCGCTGGGGGCCAGATCTGGAGAATACGGTGGGTGGGGAAGCAATTCGAAGCATAATTCATGAATTTTTGCCATCGTTCTCAATGACTTGTGGCACGGTGCGTTGTCTTGGTGGAACAACACTTTTTTCTTCTTCATATGGGGCCGTTTTGCCGCGATTTCGACCTTTAAACGCTCCAATAACGACATATAATAGTCACTGTTGATGGTTTTTCCCTTCTCAAGATAATCGATAAAAATTATTCCATGCCCATCCCAAAAAACAGAGGCCATTACTTTGCCAGCGGACTTTTGAGTCTTTCCACGCTTCGGAGACGGTTCACCGATCGCTGTCCACTCAGCCGACTGTCGATTGAACTCAGGAGTGTAGTGATAGAGCCATGTTTCATCCATTGTCACATATCGACGCAAAAACTCGGGTGTATTGCGAGTTAACAGCTGCAAACACCGCTCAGAATCATCAACACGTTGTTGTTTTTGGTCAAATGTGAGCTCGCGCGGCACCCATTTTGCACAGAGCTTTTTCATATCCAAATATTGATAAATGTTATGACCAACACGTTCCTTTGATATCTTTAAGGCCTCTGCTATCTCGATCAACTTCATTTTACGGTCATTCAAAATCATTTTGTGAATTTTTTTGATGTTTTCGTCGGTAACCACCTCTTTCGGGCGTCCACTGCGTTCACCGTCCTCCGTGCTCATTTCACCACGCTTGAATTTTGCATACCAATCAATTATTGTTAATTTTCCTGGGGCAGAGTCCGGAAACTCATTATCAAGCCAAGTTTTTGCTTCCACTGTATTTTTTCCCTTCAGAAAACAGTATTTTATCAAAACACGAAATTCCTTTTTTTTCCATTTTTTTCACAATAACAAAAGTTGCTTCACAAAAGACGCTCTATCTCACAAACTAATTGACTTACAGACGTCAAATTTTGACACGAATCATTTGAAGGTTGCCACTATATAAAAATAATATGCATTTAATACTAGCGACGCCATCTATGTGTCAGACCGGGGACTTATCAGCCAACCTGTTATGTCATACATCTAACATATGTATATGGTTTTGGAAAGCAGCATAAGTCATTATCAAACCGGACTCTTCCAATCAAATAGCGAACCCATCAAATACTATCTAACATCGTAAGACCCATAAAATATTATCTCATATGTAAGAAAACAATAAATTTTTTAACAACTTATTTATTTCTTGCCCGAATTGTAAACGAATGATTCATTTTTGTTGTTTAACCCACAACCGTTTGACCGACAACAACAAATTTACGTTAATTTTGTGTCTTTAAACAGTCGGCAAGAAAAAAAAAAATGGGTTAATACATTTGATTTCAGGAGTTTGGAATGAATTTATTTCAGCACAAAATTTGAATTGAAACAAAATTTGAATAAATTCTTTTAAACTCAAAATATTTGAATGAATTCTTTTGAATCAAAAAATATGAAAGAATTAAAATTTGAAATCATTCATCGTCAAGGAATTGAGTAATTCGAGTTTCAATTCTTAAATATTTTTTTTATTCAAAGGAATTCATTGAAATTTTCCGCGCAAAAATTTTTTCTTGCATACCTGAATGGCTTTTGATTTTCGAAATTTAACTGCATATTCTCCTCTGATTTTACTTATCCACATTAATAAAGCAGCCACCATGTTCACCTAAGGTACTTTCTCAATTGTCGACGCGAACAACAACAGCAAAAACCCAACAAAACTGTCAAAGAAGCAATTGAAACTGCCCCGCAGGTCACATTGACGCCTGTGACACCACTGTTAACCCAGAGCTAAAAGGACTAGAGATACGGACAATAGAATCACACTATTCACGTGGTCACCGATGCGTCTACAGTGCGATTTTCTCAAGAATGCATGTAATATATTTGTTGCATATGCATCAGAATCCCCAATGGCGTGGTGGATAGCGCGTGCGCTTATCAATTCGAATCAATCGAACCAAAAAAAATTTGGCAATATAGTAAGTTATATTTGAAAGAGAAAATCATTTAGGGGAAGGAAGTGTCCTACACTTAGGGATGAGGAAACAGGATGAAATTGAAACATTTTTTACTTGTTCGCATAAAAGTTTTGTTGAAAGCCTGTTCGTTTTTTTTTTTTTTTAGCATTATATTGTAGGTACTTACTTAAAAAAAAAAAAAAAAATTATGCGGACCTTCGGATTACTAGACGCGCACTCTATCCACTGTGCCACGACATGCCGAGACATTTGGTTTTCTGTTGACATATTAAAGTCAACGTATCCTCTCATACAAAATGTCAATAGGAGAATATATTACCACGGATATGGTTGGTCACTACTCAGTCCTGTTGACAGAGACACCAGTGCAGGAGTGACTCTAGCACTAGTGACATTTACTGCCGGGTCATATGTAGCATACATACATACGTATGTATGTATGTGTGCGCCTTTGTAGCGAAAAAATAATGGATAGAAGGATGAAAAAAGAACAATAAAAAATAAAACAGAAAATAGACTTGTCAAATTGCGTTTGTGTACAGTCAATCCAAATGTCAATTATCCAAAGTGTCTTGCATGCGAAATACTTTACGCTGTGTGTTCACGGTGTGCTCTCTTCACGTTTTACACCCCCAGAACCGTTTCTCCGTTCCTGCCATAAGTGTTTCGGTTGGCTTTGCATCATATTTTTCTTTTTTATGAACTGACATTGACATAAGACAAACTTCTTCTTAAAACTTCAACTGGATGTGGAAATAGATGCAGCATTATATGTACAAGTAGGTGTAGCAGAAGAAGAAGAAGCAACAGCAGAGGAAGAAGCAGCAGAGGAAGCAGAATAAGAAGAAAACGAAGAAGAAGAAGAAGCTCAGTTCAAAAAGCTCTTGTGGCCAAGAAGGTATTTCTCTTACAACAATATTCTCTAGCATATTAAAATTTATCATATTAAAGTTTTCAAAGCCACAATTTTTGTGTTTTTCCCTCGTGCCGTTGCAGAATGTATGTATGAATGGAAAATTTTGATTATTTTGAAACCACATAATAGAAAACAAAAAAGTTTAATTTGTACAAATACTGTTAGGGCCATAAATTCTTAAACTAATTGTGAAATTTTTGGTTAAACTAATTTTGATTTATAAATATACAATAGGTACGTATGTACTTATATGGGTGATATTCACACCGATAATTGGGTAGTTTCATAATTCGTTACTTGATACGTCGCACAGTGACATTTTGGTGTATTTCACAATTCGAATGATGCAGTTTTGTTCAGAAATAGTGGTATTCAAGCAACAGTGCAATCGCAGTGTGCAATATTTGCACTTGTCAAATTGCGTACAAAAAAAGCAGTGCAAATATTGCACACTGCGATTTGCACTGTTGCTTGAATGCCACTAATGTTTCATTATCTCAAATTAATGAATTTTTTCCCGAAAATCAAATATTTTGTATCGCAAAAGTTGTAGCAAATGTTTGCTTAAAGATTTTACTGCAAAACAACAATAAAGCTGTGAACTTTGAATTTTCAAGGGCTTTTGTTTCTAAACCTTTTATTAAATTTTTTTTTGAGTCTAACTTTGGTAATTATTCTTTAAATTAGTTCATTTGATATGCACAAATCAAAATGGGTGTAAAAAAATTCAGCTTTTGTCATTTTCCGTGGAAAAAAAGTAATGTAGCTACTGCGAGCTACGATTTCTCACTACTTACAAATTGAAGGTTGGAATGTCTTCTTTCGATTGAAGCAAAAACCAGCTGCTAATGTCTGCTGTACTTGAAAAAGTCGAAAATTAGACAAAAAAAGTCACTAGAAATATTCAATGCAAAAATCACAATACATTGCATATTTTCAGGGGTAAGCTATTTGAATATTATAAAGTGCAAGTTAAGAATTTTGAAAACTTTGAGAATTCAATCTAAAAATTCACAAAAAAAAAAATAACAATAAGTAGAAATCGCATGGGAAATTTAAGTAGGTTCCTGTAAAGGTGCAAAATGCGGACGAACGTGTAAATCATCGTATCTATCAGATGTATGGGATTCATGTAATTTTATTCGTTGAATTTCAGTGTTTTTGCCATCGCGCCTATTTTTCTTCGGCAAGGCTGTGCGAGATCTTTTCTAATTTTTTTATATTTTTTCTTAAATATACATTTCAGTTTTTAAAATAAATGACATTCAACAATGTTTTTGAAATTTTCATACGATTTTCAGGGGATTCATAAACTCTATATTTACCAACATTGAGTGGGCGTGGCAGCATATCGAAGTTACGTTTTTCCAATTAAGGCGTACAACAGTAAGCTTTGTTTCAAATTTCAAGTCTGTAGGACCAAAACTGCGAATTTTGGGTCACCCCTTTATAGGGGCGATGGGGATTGAGGTGGTTTGATTTCTAAAAATTTTTCAAAATTTCTTAATTTCATGTACATTTATAATATGATTTTTTGAAATTGTGGTATCATGGCGATACCACAAAGCTCGAAAGGGTTATGTACCAATTCTCGTACGGCTCGAGTTGTACGAAGTTTTTTCGAAAAACTTTTGTTAACATGACACATGTTAGCCTAAGCTGTTAATTAACATTCGAGTTTTTGAGGAAATTGACGACATTGAAATTAAATAAACAAAAATGCCAAAATTTTGAAACTTTCTAATGATGAAAACTTTCTGTTGCGTTTTCCTTAATGAACTGTATACTGAGGGTTAGGGTGAAAATAATCGTAAAAAATTTAAATTCACACAATCATAAAAAAAACATATAATTTTTACCTTTAATCAATTTCAATTGAAAGAGTGGCAACGCTAAAATAAATAAACAAATATTATTCTTAAAAAGATTGAAATTTTTCCTCTCTGGATGAAAAATCAAAATGGAATGACTGAAAAGGACAATCAATTTTGGAACAAACATTCCATAGTTACATATGTACATTGTAGATACATACATATCGCACATCCTCGTCTAAAGTGACACAACTCAAAAATCGTCAACTTTGAGTTAACATATAGAAATGGATCATAGTTCACCTCTCTACCTGCACGAAAAATTCTATTCCGTTTTTTGTTATTATCAAAAGCCGAAAAACCCGGTCAATGCCATTCTTCTTGCTTAGATTGACACGGCGACGGATTTTGTTTTTAGCGTTTTCTGAAAAATGAGAAATTTTGAGTTGTGTCTCCTTAGAACAAGGTGTGCGATATGAGTGTTTATATCGCTTAGAGAGGAATTAAACTGTAATGGATTTTGTTACCAAAAGGACTTTTTACATTCTAAAACATTCTTTTGGCTTAATGATTGGCAAAATGTCTCTATTTTTTATACATACATACATACATACATATATACATACATACATACATACATACATACATACATACATACATACATACAATCATAGTTTTAAAGAAGGAAAGTTTAAAATCCAAAACTTCAAATCCAAAAAAAAATTAATCCCTTCGCAAGGATCAAAGATTTGAATGTTGACAAAATGGTTTAAATTGCATTGCGAAACATAAAAGGATGCTGCAAATGAAAATTGCTTTAGAAAACTCAATATTTTCGTTCAACAAAAACGCTAGAAAGCAAACTAAAGCATTAAAGATGTAGTAAGAAAATAGAATATTTACAACGACGCAAACAAAGTGCCGTAAAGAGACGGAAGAAATACAATTTAAAGTTTTGCTTTGCGGTAATTAAAAAGTTCAAAATTTGCTTGTTTTACCACCATTCGTAAGCCAACGAACAAGCGAACGAACCAACGAATGAATGAACGGACAACACAACGCAACGCATCGCAGCTCCTCGACCGCCTAGAGAAATCCCTTCTTTTTTTTTTTTTTTTTTTTTTTGTTTTTTTTTCTTATTTTCTTTGCCACAACAACGGAAATCTGGCGTCGTCAACAAATGTCCGCCGAGATATGGCACTGACTCGTGGTAGACACTTCCAGGAAGAATTCAAAAGTGAGTAAAAAAAAAAAAAAAAAAAACACCAAAAAGAGATGCGAAAAAAATAAAAAGAAAAATGCAATAAAAATGCGTAACGACGAAGTGATGAAAACTTTTTAAAAATCTTTTATCGTCCTTTTTTTAGCTTTTCGGAATGGCTGGCGAGAAACAAGCAGGGAGAGGGCGAAGACAAGCACGAGAAAGGGAACGAGAACGAAGACGAGCTCGAGAACGAGGACGAGGACACTATTCGATCTTCTCTATGCAAAGGAAAGTTTTCTGTTTGCGTCAGGAAGTGCTTTCTCGTAGTCTTGTAATGACTTAAGTCAGAAATGGCATAAATTAATAAGAGTAGTCGGAGCTAAGTTTTAACGACACAGATAGCTACACTCACACTACAGCAAGTATCTGACTGGCTGTATGTGTGTTTGTGCGTATGAAATGGTAATGTGTTGGTAGAGTTGGTACTCCATGGTCCACAGTCAAACTGACCGCTAAAGCAGGGCTTTGCGGCATAAAAGCGACGGCATGGCTGAAGGAGATGGAGATGGAGATGGCGATGGCAATGGCGATGGAGATGGCGATGGAGATGTAGGCGGAAATGAACATAGGAATATAGAGCTTGCTGCTTGGGTACTTTGAGATCAAGTTTTCCCTCGCATAATGCGAAGATTTTGGTCATTTTCGCTAACGGCCGTAATTCAACAACGGAATTTCGAGCATGCGGATTTCCGCACAGTCATTCTAATTTTAATTCAAAGCGAATTTCGTAGAAATAATGCTATTTCTCTTTTATTTTTAATAAGATAACAAGGAAGAAACATTAAAATAATAGTGTTATAAATAAAATCTGAAAGAATATTCAAAACAATAGCAAAGAAAAATATTCACAAAAAAATTTTTCCAAAAAAATTATTTCCGCATTATTTCCATTCATGGCAACCTTGTTTTTCTTTAGAATCTTACAACTTAAGGTCAGTACACAGTTGCTTAAAGTGCCAGCTTACATTATTTATCATTTTAAAAGCTGAGCGAAATAGTTGCTGAAAAGATTTGGAGACTTCATTTCTCTTCACGACGTGTGTGTACTAATTATGCTAGCGAAAAGTTACGCTTGTGGAGAGTTTTAGTTTGAGCTTTTTTCACCTGCGTATACAAACGACAAAAACCATATGGGAGAATTCCACAGAAAATGATACTTTTGTCCCGAACAAACAGACAAGAACTAATATAATTACTCAAAAATTTTGGAACGGGCACCTTATATCCTGCTAAGTATCTTAATATTTATGAGTACATTAAAATAATCTTTTCATAGAACATTAAACTTTTAAACATAAAAAAAATGTCATGAATATTATTTGTCCCGTACGTGGAATCAAGGCGTATTTAACAAGGTTGTGGCAGTAGGAACTGCTCTTCTTCTTCCCTTTTTTCAACTCGGAACTGTCAAAATTTTGTATTGAATTTCGTACGCTTACAGTTTTCAACGACATTAAAAATGTTTATAGTGGAACAAAATTCAAAAAAGCGTGAACTGATTTTGACATTTCCGAGTTTTTTTACATTGTTGTTGTACTACTGCCACCACCTTGTTAAATACGCCTTGCGTGGAATGATCCTATGTCTTTTGTTTAAATGAGAATTGTTAAAAGTTTTAATAAAAAAAATATTGAGAAGACGTTAAAAGAGTGCTTGTTTTGAATTTATGGATTCTGTTTTAAAGTGGAATAGATGTACGGGTCAGAAGAATTTGAAGACTTTGATGAATCTCAGTACATCAATTACCAATATTTAGATGACGAAAATTCCAAAGAAGAGAAAAATAAGCCAAGTTGCGATGAGGATGAAATTATCAAAGAAATATCTAATTTTCTTTCCATATTTCATTTTTAAGTAAATCGACATGAGACACAAGAAAGAAGCAGTTACAAAAAGCGGACACCCCTCTTAAACGGACACTTTTTGGGAACGCTCTAGTGTTCTTGCTTCTCAAACAGTTTCCTCTTAAACGGACACCTCTGACATTTTTCGCTCCCTTAGGTGTCCGCTTAAGAGAGAGTACACTGTACTTCACTTGTTAAAAAGTCAACAATTTCAATCAAGAGCTTCAGCATAATACCTGATGAGAGTGAATGAAAAGGTGAAAATATCCCATAGGAGAAAAACCACCAAGAACTAGAAATTTTTTCTATTAAATCATTAGTATTTAACTAAAATGGTGCAAATATATTCAATTGCCGCTCAACAAACTAGTACTATCCTCGTTCAAGCAGAATTTTATATGGGCGAGGGTATAGAATAGAACTAGTACTAGTGGCTTTTGCACTAGTAGAGAAATAGTAATTCACTAGTTGCACTTGCTGCAGGGTAGCTTCAAAAAGGTGTTTTTTATTTTTTTTTTACCTATAACACAAAAATCGAAAGATTCAGTTCCATTCCTCGAGGAAGAAGAAGCCATAAATCGGTCATTTCAGATTTCTGTGAAAAGTTTTCCATTTTTAGTTGCTTTAACCTTTAAGTATAGACTTTGAGCTTTTAACAGTATTTTTTTTTTTTATGTAATTCAACGATTTATTATTGAAGGTTAATGATCCTTCATAATAAATTTTTTAAAGTCTGCTTTTGGCAATACAAATACACTCATGTGAAAGGAAGCGACCATTAAAGCGTCCATTTCTCAGCTGTCAAACACACTGTCACTCGAAATGCTCATTAGGAAGAATTATTAAAGCGGGAATTCGGATATATCTACAAGCAACTGAGACAGCACCCAGTAGGCAAAGTCATTAGTGATTTCATCGGAACATATACAATGTAGGTGAGATTGTCGTCTATGACTCTTTGGCTGACAATGTCATCGTAGAATAATGCTCTTCATGTGTTCAAATCTCATTGGCTGCGTATACATATATCAATAAGGTCTTAGCGTCAATTGAGTCTTAGCATTACGTGTCGTAGTGGATAGCGTACACGTACAAATGTCATACAAAATTTCCTACGAATTTGTCTGTCATACATGCCGCCTCCAAAGTGACCTTATGATCATCGATGATTCCATCAAGAGAACTTTTCCTACTGGGCAAACATAGAACTCAAACACACAACACTTTATTTGGCAAAGAGAGACTTGATTGCGAGCTCTACTGTAAAATACATTTTGCTTTTTTTTTTGTTTTTTTCTTTCATTTATTTCATTTATTTTTTTATTCACTCTTGCCGCTTTTTCCACTCTGGCTTTTGTCGTTTTTCCTTTGCGGCTTGACATTTATTTGCAATCTCCTTCGATAGTGAGAATACAATAAAAATCAACAAACGACAGCAACAAACTGCGATATCAATAAAAGCCACAACAACAATATCGATGAGTATGAGTGACCTTCTTAATACGCCTTCAAATCGATTATGAGCCATATGAGATGAATTTAGGAATAAACAGTAAATATGTAAGTAGAACTCACACGCACACTCGCATGAAAACGTAAATAAATATGTTGAGATATCGAAGAGAATGAGCATAATATACACTGAAGGAACTTGGACTACTTATTAGCTATTTCGAATGCTTGCTAGAAAGCTTGCTGCTGCATTTTAAGAAGGACACTTGCATACACAGGAGCGCTCACACGCCGCGGCCGTGCTTTGAATAAATATGTATGTATGTTTTTTTTTTTTTTTTTTTTTTGGGGTTTGGGAAATTGTTGTTACTGTTATTTGGTGAATTGGACTCTTACCTCTTTTCTGCGGTGCTGCTTGCAACGACGCCATTGCCGGTGATGGTGCCGACGCTGACAATAACGACGATGATAGCGAGGACAATGAGGACGACGAAGACGCCGACGGTACACATTGCACAATGCCGACAGCGAATAGCAATGATATTGCTATCGATAACCAGGGGCCAAACAACCACGATGTACGACGACCGCCAGCAACAACAAAGTCGCCAACACTCGTTGGAGTGCAACTACCAAAAGTAATATTGTTAAATGCCATTGCCGATGCCGATGACGTTGCCACTGCCTTTGCCTTTGCCTTTGTTGTTGCTGTTGATATTTGTGTTATTGTTTTCCTTGCTGCAATTCGTTTCCTTCGTGTTGTTTGCTGCTTTATTTGGTTTTCTGTTATTGCTGTTGCAGTGGCGCGCATTATTCGCTTGCGTCTAGTGTTTTTCGTCGTTGCGGCGGCGGCAGCTACTGCTGCTGATGCTGGCGATGCAGCGATTTCATTGCATTCCGTTGCCGCGAATAAACTGCGAGCGAGAATTACATGCGGCAATAAAATCATCTTTGCATTCAGATTTAACGGGACGAATTTCTACGATTTTGCGCGGCGCACACTGTCTGAGGATTTAGCTCGATCGACTTCAACTGATTGTTTTAATCACACTCATTGGGATGTTGAAATTTCACTTTATGACCGATTTATATGTGTATGTGTTTGTATGTTTATGAAGGAATTAGCGAGAGCCTAAATCATTTTCTTTTTCACTTCATTCACTTTATTCGGTTTAGTTTTAATTGGTTCTGATAATTTTTTGTTGTTTTTTGTTTTTTTTTTTTGTGTTTCTTTACTCTTTAGGAGGCTTTTTCGTACACGTTTGGGATTTCAAGGAAATTTCAGCGCAACGATTATATTTTTAATAAACAGTTTTAGTTTACATAAACATTCTAGATCGCCCGCGATAGCTGCTAAAAGTATGCAATTAATCTTTACCGAACTCAACTTTCGCTATGCATTGTACTCTATCCTTGCGGACACTACTCGTAAGCAGACACCCCTCTTAAACGGACACTTTTTGGGTATGCTCTAGTGTTTCTACTTCTCAAATAGTTTCCTCTTAAGCGGACACCTCTGTTATAGCGGAGATATTTTTCGGTCCCGTAGGTGTCCGCTTAAGAGAATAGGATTTTCAATGTTTGGTTTGTTTTGGATTTTAGGTCGAAGGGTCTACCCAGTTGTGGGCAAAAACTAAACCGGCCCCCCCCCCTCCACCACCTAAAAATTTTTTAATAGCGGACATAAATATACGGCTAAATTGATTAATATCAAAATTGTATTTAGACAGCACAAACAATCTGAGCAAAAGCCAAAGCGTAAACGCGCATACTTTTTTTTATCAAAGAAAAAAAAACCTAATAATTTTGAAATATTTCTAATCATTTTTTTTTTTCAGATTAATTCAGATTAATCAGGCATGTGCGAGAATCCGAAAACTGACGGAGTAGGAATTTTAGTGTCCTGAAATTTCATACATTGCAGCATATAGGCTACGTTTATACGGCAGCTAATCGCAATTAAAAATTAATCGCGAGTAATGAAGTCACCGTTTATACGACAATCCAGAAACAAGAATAAATTACTTTTATCGTGCTACCGGACTCAAAATAAAACGAAGCGGTAGCACACATATGATTTAAAATTTTTGTAATTTTCCATTACAAAGTAGTAAAATTTCCGACTCGTATATATTTATTCTCCTATCAATGTAATTAATGCAAAAGAGGAAGGATATTCTTATGAAATGCTATTCTTTGAAATAAATGGCGCTGCCGGATCATCAAAAACAGCAAAATCTGTGAAAAAAGTGGCATCATCTGGCGTATTATATTGCAATAAGTCACACTACTCACGATTTATTTTCGTGAGTTAGCTAATCGCGTGTAAGATTTGTTCTCACCGTTTATACGGTAAAATTCGCTACTCGCAATATTCTTAATCGCGAGTAAGGCGTACGTATAAACGTAGTAATAGTAAGAGTTAGATTGTAACACGGCAGCCACACGTTCAATCTTTTCCTTTCAAGTTCCCACTCTTCAGGACATACGAGTAGTTCATCTCTAACGTTTATCTAGTGCAAATTTCACCAGTACTAGTTCTTTTTTATACCCCTGCCAATGCATTGCACTATAAAAAATTAACATTAATAAGCTGCTCGAGGGTTTTTTTTTTTTTTTTTTTTTGGTAAAAAAGTGGATAATTTAATATTTACATTATTTAAAAAAACTGAGAAATAAAAGATTTTACCAAACTTTTTATGCTTAAAAAATAAATAAAAAAAAAAAGATTCTCTACAAGGAATTTTTTTAAATAGCTTGGTGCGTGACGTTTTGGAAGGCGCGATGACAGCAACTTTATTTCATTTATTATTGGTTGGCAACTTACTTTCCGCTCCCCGTATTTTTCCCTTGAAATTTAATGACCTTTTTTATTCTCCATTTTTCCACATATTCTTTTGCCTGTGACAGGGTTCAACCTCGGACCTTCCAGATTACAAAGCTAGCACACTTCAACTACGCCATCGCCAGATATGACTTAAGCTTGCTAGATTGATTATATCAATGTATGTAAGTGCAAAAAAACTGGTTTGTCTCTTTAAACTATGGAATAAATACGGAATTCATATACTTTTTTGCTGCTAAGTATATGCTTTATACGAAAAGTTACCTCCATTTGCACTAGTTCTTTAGAATCTGGTGAAAGCACTAGTAGCTTTTAGGAAATTTACCCGACAAGTCCTGAACGGCATCCACACCCCAGCAAACATTTGCATCAGCTTTTTACAAAGGTGCTTACTATTCATTTGTTTCCAAGAAATTTTCCAAACTTTTTCCAAGCATATATGTGCTATATTAAATTCGCAAACATTTCCCAAACGCTTTTCAAATGTGTTTGGGAAACGTTAAATTTCTCAAGTACTTCGCAAATCCGTACATTCATCGTACATACATACGAGGTGTCTACAGTTCGATTTTTTCGAACGTTAATATATTAATTCTAGCACGCGCGAATGAGATCTCTCGGTAGCGTAATGGGAGCGTGTTGCGATTTGTAACATAGAGGGCTCGAGTTCGATTCCTGTCGCGGGCGAAAAAAGATTGTGGAAAAATTGGGACGTAGAAAGGTATCTGAGGTAAAATTTGATCCACTTAGAGGGGAGAAAGAAAGTTGGCAGTTATAAATTTAGGTTCATATCCGGTCGTCAGAAACGTAATGCATACACATGTGCTTTCAAAAATTTGTTTTTAATTTTTTCATAAATGTTTGGATGAAAGCTAGATATTCTTCTAAGTTTTGAAATATTATTTAAATGTTATATTATCTACCTCAGTATTCAAAAAAAAAAAAAAAAAAAAAAAAAACCCTCGCCGCAGCGGGGATTGAACCCGCCTACATCGGATTGGTACTGCTTGTTTAGGCTTGGAAAATATTTAATTCGATTGCTTGGATTTATATGTTTTCCAATCTCAAATCCAATTGAATAAAAAGGGAGCCGTTTTGGTTATTTACACTTGAATTCCAAATAAATTCCAACACTTGGATCCAAGCCTTTTGTTTGCGGGCGCAAGTTACTTCCAATTGTTTAGTAAGCGTAAATGTTTGCTGGGACAAAACATTTTACTAACACACTTACACTTTTAGAAATTGAACGCCAACTTGACTTCATTTTTTCTTTCAAGCTCCGTTTCAATTTTACGTTCAAGTTTTTAACAGCTGATAATTGTTGCATAGCATTCTAAGTTGTTTCCTTGACGACGGCATTTTGAAAATATAATTGCCTTTCAAGTTGCGTGCAGGCTACGTCATAGCTTCAATTTTAAACAATTTTGACAACCAGTAGGTGTGCTCAACTTGAAAGCAAATTATTGAACGTGTGCCTGCAGTGTAAGGTGTAGTAAGTAGGCTAAGATATATATATTTTTTGAATAAGAAAATAATGTAAAAAAAATAGTTTTGAGTTGAAAAATATTATTGCTTATAAATAAAATAAAAATAAAAAATAAGAACTTAGCTAGCTATCATTTCGAAAGATCTTATTAAGAGGACTTTTTCGTTGGTTTTAGATTTGGGTCCTACTTGAAGGATTTAGTACAAGGTGTATTTAATAACCCTTTGAGACCCATCTTAAGGGATTGTGCGAAGTGCTTTCAAATTAATTTAATTTGAACCATTGCACCCAAACAACACAATTGTGTTAGGTCCTTAAAAAAAAAAATGTTTTTAATTTCTCATAATAAAAATAGCTGAAATAAAAAAGGATTTCATCAAAATCTTCACTTTTGTTGAAATAGGATTTTAAAATGTTTCTGGGTCTCAAAGGGATAAGGTGATAGCATTTCTACATCAAATACAACTCGAAAGAAACAACAGGGAGATTTTTGTTGTGCCGAGTACGTCCAAATGTCAAATATGTGGTTGTGAATACAGAAATTTTAATATCAACTAATGAATACAAAAACAAATTTTGAAGAAAAAACAATTTGTGACATTTAAATCGGAAAATAATAATATAAGAAGAAGACATATGTGCTACTGCTACCACCTTATTAAATACACCTGGGATTTAGTATATACATTTGTGGAAAAGTCCTATCCATAAGAATTTATAATATATACATTTATCTCATAGACAAGCGGATAAAATAGGGCTCTGTGCAATTAAGAATCAATAGCGGTTCCGACCCAAAACCCAAACTAACAAAATCTGTAAATTCTGTATGAAATTTTGGTCGATTTTAATTCCGATGCCGTCAGCTTTCGGATTCTAGCACACGCCTGAATGTTTTTTTTTTTTTCAATTTTTCACTGAAGTCAATTACCATCCCCTCCCTCCCCCCCTCACTATAGTAAATAACGACCTGCAATTTTGTGGGAATTTATATGCATTTTACTTCATACTTTTTAAGATTTAGAGCGATTTAACAGGGGTGTCCACAACCAAAACTAGCACTTTGCAAAATTGCTTACAACATTTTCCTGCTAATTCCTCAAGCTTTTCAATGGTGTGCATACCACTGCATAATCTTGACATGGCAAAGAGTAATTGGGCGAAAGACGAAAGGGTGTCCACAACCACAACCCTATTACTAATTTAGAGCTGGAGAAAATAAAAATTATAAAGGGTCTTCCCTTAAACGATTTCTTCGAAAAATCGTAAATCAAATAGCTTCGAAAGTGAATGAATGAAATTTTGTATGAAAAATTTTACAGTTTTTCGCTTTTCCAATCTTTTCACTTAAATGAAAATACCCGGGGGTTTCTCTCACAAAAAAAGGCCCACAAAGCAGCACGAGAAAAACGACCTTGGAAATCTTTTTAATTTTGCAATAAATTGTTTTTTTTTTTACTCAGGATTATTTTCCATAGATTCCATAGTGAAGGTAAGTTTTCATCAACAACTTTCTTCTTTCATAACAAATTGATCAGATAACAGCCGATAGCCCTGGCAGGTAGTGCTTTAAGAAATCGATTATAACTTAAGGTTGCGATTGATTGTAAAAAACAATAATAATAATAATAATAGTAATAATAACAGTAATAATAATAATAAAAATCAGAATACATTGAACAGCAATTGAGTTACGTTCAAAGTAACATTTCAGACTTTGTTCAAATTCCGAAGTTAAGTTTAAGTTAAGCTTTTCGAACGTGTTCTCATTTATAGTATGTTTGGTTTTAAGCTGCAAATTTTGCTCGAAAAAGAGCAATATTCGAATGAGAGATATCCCAACGCTTTTACATGGTCAGTAATAGCATCATGTCATGCCAACAAATCAATCAGTCACTTATATACAATATGACCTGAGCAAATTCAATCCACCGAGTTATTAAATTAAGTTAAATAAATCCGCCCCAAGTCCGGACTATCAGAGGCTTCAAGTTTAATCCTTAGGTGCATTTGAATTCTTTGACTTCGATGATAATAGCATCAGCCCATGTTATTCATTCCAATAGAAAGGATATCGGAAATAATGCAACTTTTATTTTCGAATTCAGTTTCAAAAATTATTTCAATCAATCTATGTTGTCCACTCGCAAGGATTTACAAATCAATGATCTCATAGGACGCATTAATTAACATTTCAAATTGAATTTTAATGCTTGATTGGTTTACTTTTGAACTTGATTTAAATCACAAAACATTTGCCAAGCGTTCTTCTATTATTCTCTCTTAACATTTTCACAATACTCCCATTGAACGTGCACACATCATCATCAAATCATCATTGTAAAGCATTTTTGCATCGTTGAATCTTCATTGCCTTAAGCGATATTTAATAAGAATAATGTAAAAAAAAAAAAAAAAAACCAAAACAAAATTATTTTATCAGAATACGCTTAAACGACGAGGCGACAGCAACGACGGAAGTATGTGTGCGAAAACAACCGAAGCACACTTCGCGGCGATTTACCACTGACTAAATATGCATACGAATTTTTTTTAATAGTTAAGTTACCGTTTACGTTGCCGATTGCTTTATCACACGTAGACGTGCGGAAAACCGAACGGAATTTTCGTAAACTGTCTGTCGAGTCCTTTGTTCGTTGACTAAGCTTGATGTTGGAAAAATTCTTTATATAAGATGCACGCTGAAACGGTTATTAACCGGTAAAAGCTCACTACTCCTTAAACGAAAGAGAGTGCAATATTCATATGTTATGCTCTTAAGTGTGCTTAAGAAAGCTTTTTTCAATCTCTTTGAGGAGACTTCAAGGGGAATTGGAAGCTTTTTGGGACAAAATTCAACCGGTTGAATACGGTTATGAAGGGGTGAAACTAGCCTCAATGGCATTCGAGATATGACATGTGTTGCGGTGTGAGTTGTTGTTGTTGATGTTGTCGTCGTGTCGTTGGTTCATTAAAAAGAAACCCACAATCTGTTTAGCCTGTTTTTGGCCTGATAGCCAGCCCTCATTTTAATCTCAGAGATGTCCTTCGTGGAAATGATTCTACCTTCAATTCTGCTTTTTTCAAATGGACAAATCTCTAAAAACATGGCCTTATTTAGATTAGGACGACAATCGCTTGAAAATGCAAATTTTGATTATCAAAATAATCGATAACCGAAATTATCGATTACCAAAAATATTGATAAATAGAAATGTCGATTATAAAAAAAATTTCCCAAAGTTAGCGATTATCCAAATTATATAATACTAAATTTATCGATTATCGAAGTTGTTGATTAACAGAATTATCGATTTTCAAATTTATCGATTGTCAAAATTTTCGATTACAAAAAAAAAACGATTTCCCAAATTACTTATTACCAAAAATATCGATTACCGAATTCATTGATTGGTAGAATTATCGATTACCAAAATTATCAATCATACTTATAACATCTATCGTCAAAATTAACGAAACAATCGATTATCGATTGCCGAAACTATCGATAGCTCCACTGGCCTAACAAAAAAACCGTATACATATGTAAAGAAAATTAACATACCTTCTTGTCACATCACGTCGTAAAAAATCTTCAGAGATTCTGCGAGTCTTATGTGTCCCATTTTACAAACCAAGTGAGAATTATTGGCGTCATGATAAACTGTGTTACGGTTACAAATTATGCAGAATAGAGTAAGAAAGGCGTTAATATTAGGCTCCTTGTATATTACCACGTGATATAAATTGAGAAAGGTTATTTTTGCACAATATATAGGATCCAAGAAGCCAATGAGAGATGAGGCTCTTGGATCATCCTGTTTAACTGTATGATGGTGACTGGAGTGGACGTTGTTACGCTACGTATACAAAGTGGTGTACCGTAATGGGATTTAACTGCTGTGTTGTGAAGCCAGTTTTTCCTTGTTCCTGTTATTGAAGAAAAATTTTTTGTTTCAATATTTTTTATTTCCTTTATAATATACAGCCCGATTCTAAATATAGCCCGGGAGTTTTTCCGTGCGGATTTGAACAAAAATCTTTCTGGGGAAACGAATACTAAGGAACCAAGTATTATGAAAATTTTTAAAAAAAAAGGTCATCACATTTGTTCTTTTATTGACGCTTAGAAACCTTCCTTTTTCCGCGGAGAAAAATTTCTGAGGAAAAAACTCTCCGCGAATATTTAGAATCGGGCTGGTAATGAAATTGTTGTTTTCAAGTTTAACGAGTGTATCAAAATTTTGGGGGCGTTGAAAATAGTGAATTTTCAATTGGGGCGATAAAGGAATTAAGTTCCATAATCGCGGGGCAAACACGTCAAGTGTACCACCGGCAAATTTTTTTCTCCCCGATTTGGATGAAACTTGGTACAGTTATTAAGATGTAAGAGTAAGTTAAATAAAAGATTACATTGTAATCACAGGTTGCCGAGATACAGGGTGTTAAAAATTAGATTTTTGCTTCGTAGAACACACTTCATTGAATTACAATGGGGCTAAAATCGCTTCGCTACAAACTTTTTTCGGATGTTTAAAAAAATTTTCTGAACTTTTCGAAAAAATTACTTAAAAAAATTTTGGATTACGGTATATGAGAAAAATTCGGCATTTTAGTTTTGTTTCTTGATTTTCTAGGAGAGACGTCATATTTATAATTTTTTTTTTAATTTTGAAATAAATCTTAGTTTTTCCGCTTTAAGTTGATGCATAAATCATAATAGGCCGACCATGTTTAGTGCTCCAAGTACAGCTTTGAAGATGCTTACCTAACATATTATATTTCCCTCAATAACCACTAAGCGAGCGAATAACTGTCAAGCGCAATCGTTGCGTGCTGTTTTGACATGTGCACATACGAGTATAGACATACTTAAATAGCAGCGAACAAAAGAGGTAAAACCAGGTAAAGGGTAACGGTTTCATTCTCTGATTTTTATCCACATGAAGGCATGAATACATTAAAAAATATAAATATTCGGATAAAACACTACAATAAAATGCATATAACTCAAGTGTAGAGATCACTTTCCGTTTCGAAAATTTCCCGATTTAGCCAGCGAACCAAACTTATTCGCTCACAGTCATTATTCTTATTTAGGCACACCATACACCTGAGAGCCTTCTCACAATTTTCGCACATGTACGCTTTGATTGACGGCATCTCACCCAATTGTCTCAGGACCTTTGGGTAAATGGAATAATAAAATAAAATTAAATTAAGTCACAATTTAGTCTCTTAATTTCACCTTCAACGCATACAATTGCAACCGAGAATTATTACGATGTGTCTTCATTGCCCACTTCAACATGATTTTTGGTAAATTTACGAAATCCTGACTACGTCTCATTGCGGCCTTGCTCTGCAGACCATGCAAGAGGGCCATAACAATAAACTCGTGCGTTTTGATATGTCCCGTTTCGTCCTCCAAGATGTTAAAGAGCATTAAAACACAGTCAGCGTTATCGAAAAGCCGCTGACCGGACTCACAGCGAATGGTCAGAGCAAAGCATTTCATCGCCATTCCATAATATTCCGGCAGCTTTTTCACAATTCGATAATGAAGAATTTCAAAGAACCCATATTCGATAGCCTTATCGGGCGCAATCTCCAGAAAATGACTTAAATGTACCCACAGATTATAAGGATATTTCGGACGGCATATGTCCAGACGAAAAATATCACGTAATTTTGCGAACGAGTCCGATTTTTCGTAAAGATAAAGAACGACTGAAGGAAAACAAAATAAAAGCAAGATAATTAAGAAGGAAAATGGAAAGTTTTCGAAATACATAATGATCGATAATAGAAATGAATTATGAATAGGGATGGCCAATGAACTACTTTATAATCGATTAAACTGTAATATTACGATAAAACTCTCACGTGTATCCTAGTATTCCTTATCATTATTGTTGGCTAAGTCGTTGAATAAAATCTATTGTGGATTGATACTGGAATGAATTCGGAGAGAAGTGAAACGATGGAAAATTCCTGGGCAACCTCCCGTAAACTAAGTGTGCCTGAAAATGATTATTACATATGAAAATATTTCATGCATTTACCATCGGGCTTCTCAGAGATATTCCGTAGTATTGTTGCGCAAACTTCAACATTCGATTTTTTCATAGATAGCACACGATACAATGCATCGCAGAGCGTTTTATATTTTGCTATTTCCACGGCACCATTGTGATAATACGAAAGGATGCCTGTTAAAAGTAATCAATTGAATATTTCTTTCGAATTTAATCCTTTAACCAAGTGTGACTTACGAAAACATTCCAGCAAGCCTTCCAAATTGTAATGAGATATGAAGTTCCATTGACGGCGTAGGAACGCATTTTTAAGGCTATAAGTAAACAATATAAAACGGGATATTACAACAAAAACACGATCTGCAGGAGATAGTGGCGAGCACTCACAGTCGTATAATATCGGTGTCGCGTAGAGCCCGTTGTGCATTAATGGGATTCAATAATAATTCCGCCAAAGAAGTGATCGCATTTGAACGAACTTTTGGAACATCGCTTTGCATTTCGATTATCAATTTTGGAAGCGCTCCCAGTCCATAGGCCAATTGCGCACGATCGTCAAAATATGTGGATTTTTCGCACTCCTGAAGCTTTTCCTTTGGATATTTACATTGATCGCGTTTTGCTTGGGCATTCTTAAACTCTAGAATATAATTTCTTTTAGTTCTAATGGAAATTTTGTCTCTTCAAAATAAAAATAAAAAAGATTTGTGCAAATAGTACTTACCCTCCTGTACCAAAGGACTTATTGTTATTGGTTTCATATGTTTTAATTCCTTTTGCAAAAACGTGTGCTTATAGCTCTCAAGTTCATTCCACATTTTGGTATTTTAAACGAATTTTTTTCGGGTCTCTTCAATATTCGACAATTTATTAGATTTCGTCAATTTTTCGAATATAATTCAAATTCTCATCTACATATTTACAAAAAAGTTTTTTTGAATACGCTGGCCTGCTGAGTTAAAAAGAAAAACTTTGAATTATATTAACACTAGAAGACCCGGAGAGCTTCGCACCATATCCGAAGAAATTAATAGTGGTACTCATGCAGCTTCGCAAATGCCTTCGCAACTTTTCCCATCGTAAATTTTCATATAAATTTTGACAGTTGTGTAACAAATTTCTCATTTCCCACAATTTGCGAAGCCGCATGAGTCCCACTAATAAGTATGTCAAAAATCAATAAACAAAGATCTTTCAAAAAAATTTGTTAGCCAATTTGAAGCTTTCTGGTAAACATTAGGGGTATTCACAAGGAAGGTGGAATCTGCCGGAAAATGTCGACGTCAGAATATTTCCGATTTTTATTCGTAACGCACTGGGGAAAAACACTCAGTTTGCACAAATTGATTCAAAAATAACTACATTTTCAACTAATCCGTGCAAACCGGATGCTTTCCCCAGTGCGTGACGTATACAAATCAGGGACCGCAACAATTATAAGATTTCATGATACAAAGAGAGAAAGATAGCGCCACTTCGGGTACCGCTATTTTGTAGCATTCGCATTGTTCTTGTTTCCCATGCTAAAGTATAGTTGTGACGTTGGCCTTAGCGTGCAAAACAACAACAACGAAGCTCTCATTTTGTATTTGTGACATCATCGGGCTGAAGTGGCGCTATCTTGTTTTCTTGTATCATGATAAGACTTATTATATTATAAAAATTATAGTTTAATATTTATTTCAAAACTATTTGAAAGAAATTAAAAACAAGTAAAGAAGTTTACATCGGCTAAGCCGATTGCACACATACCTTTTCCTCAGCCTGAAATATGTTAAAACATTACCTTAACAAAAATTCCTGCCGTTTTCGTTGTTCTAGCTTGGATATCTATTTATACCTTATCTGTACTTCGATTTGGCTTCTAAGACTCGAGATTATTATTAAGAACAAAATTTTCGCGAATGGTGGTCATGGTCAAAATTTAACCGTTAGAGGACATTTTGTCTAGCTGCGAAATGCTCAATTCAAAATAGTGAAAATAAAATTTTTGCGAATTTCGCGAATGGTGGTCATGGTCAAAAGTTAACCGTTAGAGGACATTTTGTCTAGCTGCGAAATCCTCAATTCAAAATAGTGAAAATAAATTTTTGCGAATTTCGCGGATGGTGGTCTTGATCAAATTTTAACCCTTAGAGGAAATTTAGTTTAGCTGCGAAATACTCACTTCAAAATAGTGAAAATCAAATTTTTGCGAATTTCGCGGATGGTGGTCTTGATCAAATTTTAACCCTTAGAGGACATTTTGTTTAGCTGCGAAATACTCAATTAAAAATAGTGAAAATCAGGTTTTCGCGAATTTCGCGGATGGTGGTGTTGATCAAATTTTAACCCTTAGAGGAAATTTAGTTTAGCTGCGAAATACTCAATTCAAAATAGTGAAAATCAATTTTTGCGAATTTCGTGAAATGTGGTCATGGTCAAAATTTATCCATAATGGACGACTTTATTTGGCGGCAAAATACACAATCAGAAGAAGCAAAAAAATAATTTTTGTATTCAGATATGAGAATAAGAGAAAGAGTGTTTTTTTCTATTGTGTAGGATGATGACCATAGTTATAGCGATGTCGCAATTTTTTTTCAGCGAAAGCTTAAGTCTGCATAGTAGCTATACACACACCAAATTTCAACAAGCTGGGATGTATAGTAAAAAAGTTATCCAGGAAAAACGTTAAAAATCGTGATTTTTGAAACTTCTGAACCACTTCCCACGACCCAAGAAGGGACTACGAAAAAAATTTGTATGCAGTTTTTCGGACATTTACCTGGTTGAAGTCCATGCCAAATTTCAATATGATATCTTTCATGGCTTAGGAGTAAATTACGAAAAACTAAAGTGTGACCGACAGACAGACAGACAGACAGACAGACAGACATGGCTAGATCGATTCCTCTTGTCACCCTGATCAAGAATATATATATATGTCTATATCTACCGCGACTCCTTTGGTATGTTACATACACCGTGCCAAACTTAATATACCCTTTCCTTCGGAAAAGGTATAATTAAATAAGTATTATTTCATAATTTTTTTCAACATATTACAAAATAAGACTTAAGTATTTTCTAGTACTTATATAAAATTTTTAAAATAATTTATAAATCATAGAATAAGTCTTACATTTTGATTTTTATTTCAAAGTCAGAAAATAAGTCCTATTTTACGATACTTATTTTGAAATCGAAAAATAATTATTATTTTCCAGCGTTGCCGCAGCCCCAAGAAATTTTTTACCAAATCTTGGTAGCAAAATCGACAAAAGTTCTACCAAAACAGTTGTTTGAAGTAAATGGTTCTTTTTTTCCTTTTTTATTAAACAAAAAATATCAAAAACATAGAATTCATTCCACAAACATAACAAAAATCTTAAAACTAATATAACTTAAAAACTAATTTAAATTTTAAGGAGATCAAACGCTTCTATCACTTGACTTTGAATGCAGCAATTCTGCTGCCAGCATAACATTGTATAGTGTTGGAAATGCTAATTTATTTTTCTGTTTTGTTTTGATAAAAGCTAGCTGGGAAAACTTACTTAATTTGAAGCAAAGTATGAAAGTGTCATCTCATTCACTCATGGTACGCATTAACTTCTGAGCGACCAAAACACATATCGCACACCCATCACTAAACCGGCACAATTCAAAATTTTTTCAATCAATTATTTCATGTTCGCCAACATTTTACTGCAGGAAAAGATTGAAAAATTCATATTGATATTTATTGATTCTGCAGTTAATTTAAGAATAATACAAAATAGAGAAAAGAAATTGATTTTACAGGCGTCGAGAGTTATAGGCTGTTTGCCCGAGAAATGCAAAATTTTGAGTTGTACCGATTTAGTGATTAGTGTGCGATATATAAAATAAATGTCTTTTTTTCACCCAAAAGTCAACAGATTTGCCACCATTTCCGTTGTGTTTATCTTCGAAGTTTCCAGGATATTTCAATTCAATGAAGAGGAAATTATGCAAATCTACCAAGTCTCACGAAAAACTACCAATCTACCAAAATTAAAATTATCTATAAATTTTTACCAAAATTGGTAGAATTCTACCAAAACGGTAACGCTGTTATTTTCCCCATATCTCTGTCATTCTCTTTCCCTCTCTTTCCCTCTCTTTCCCTCTCTTTCCCTCGCTGTCACTCTCTTTTCTTGTCTTTCCCTTTCTTTCCCTCTCTTTCCCACCCTTTCTCAGCTTTTCCCTCTCTTTCCCTCTATTTCTATCCCTTTCTCATTTCCTGCAGGGCAATGATTACCCAAATTGTGTATTTAGTCTACAAAAGGACCTTGCTCTTATACATTTGTATTGATTTTTTCGGCAGAATTGATTCAAAACTTTCATGTGCCGTGCTGCCAGCTTAGTTCTTTGAGAACTAGATTTGGTGGTTTTTTTTTATAGCTTTTAATATAAACAGAATGCTAACAATTCTGTAGCAATTTTATGAAAGAGCTACAATAAGTCAGAATTTAAAATTAAGACTGTTTTATCGTAACAAGAAACTGAAGATAGTCTTGAGATTAAATGATTTAGCCACATATTATGATATTATATTCAATAAACGATCTTTCGTTTCCTATATCTTAACATATGAACATACCCAGCCCGAATTTATTGCATACATGACCAAAGTTCTCGGTGGATAAGCAGACCGATTGGTGCTCTTTCCAATTACCTTCAAGTGAAAATATCATGGACATAAGAACTCTCCATTACAGACCACTTTTCAAATGACATTTTCTTTTCAAACAAGGTTGATTCTCCTTTTTTGAATGAATATAAAAAGTGATCCAAATGAATCCAAGCCTACCAATTAGTAGATTTTTTGTTTTTCAAATATTCGGTATGGCAGCGCTACCCATTAGCTGTCAGTGAGTTCCCATACCCAGCAGGAATTTATTGCTTACATGACAAAAGTCATCAATGTATAATAAGTACCACATTCATTTGTAAAGAGATTCATTGATAATCTTTGGAATGATCTTCTACAGAAAATATCATGCAAACAGGAGCTCGATATAATAGATCCTTTTTGAAAAGAAATTCGTACTTGAAAAAGGGCTATTTATTACCCACTTTTTCAAATAAAATCTAACGAAATTGTGCATGGCCAGTATTAACAAACTGGCGGTTGCCAACGCGTGCCTTCTCACAGTGACACACTGTGCGAAGCTCACAGTTTACTAATATTTTCCTCATGCAGGGATAAGCCACAATATTAGAACCCATTAGTAATGGCGTGGTGCCAGCTCACCGTTAAGCAACCACAGCCATGACGAGCCTCCCACAAGGGTGCCTCCCAAACGATCAGGCACGGGTGGGTCAGTCCGTGGGGCCCTGATCCCGGTCGTGCCAAGTAACGGTCAATTGGTCTATCGTTCGTGACTTGACACAAGCCAATACCATTTTATAAATTCTATAACCAATCTGCCAGCAATGGTCGAACTGTTGGCTAGGGTCCGCGGGTTTGCCAAGCCCGTAAATCATAAATTGATTCCCCTTGCGGAACTAACGTGCGGACCGCCTAACGTGTCCATTTTAGGTATTTATCTAAATCATCAAGGCAAATAGAAGGAGAATGGGAAAAATTAATGTGCTCTGTCCTTTGCCACTTACTAAAACATTAGTTTTGTGCAACTTCCATACGGAATGGCAAAACGTAGAGCATCAATATTTTTAGAATTTATTTCGTACTTGTTTCTTTTTTTGTAATTTTGGAGGTTTTTTTCGGAAAAGTCTGACGTCACTGAGAACGTATCCCAGCTTAAGGTTCAATTACTCTTGATTGAACGTAATTTAACTTAATTTATTAAAATCTGTTTTCCACAGATTCTTATCTTATATGCTTGCCACACGTAGATCGAAGTTCAGCAATTTCAGAAAAAAATTTAAATGGCCTCAATTACAAATGTCAAATTTGTTCTGAAATTTTCTGAAATTGAGCACTTTCAAATTAAATTTTCAGTAACTGCTCCCAAACAAAATGTACTAAACATATCAAGTCAGCTGATAAAATAATTAATTTTAAGTTACGTCCAATCAATACTAAACGTAGAAACACTCACGCACTGCGCCGCATTGCCATCTGTCACATTGAAATCAAAATACATGGAAATGTATGAAAGCGAACAGTCAAAAATTAGCAGAGCATATCATGGCATAGCGTTCTATAGAATTTCGATTTCTGTGCTAATTTGACAGCTGTAGTATTGCTATTGTTTGGAAAATTGCATTAATTACTCTCAAAGCCGCCAGTTCAAGTTTATTTCAATTATTATTTGTTTCTCATAAGGAAATCATCAGTTTTGCAAAAGCATAAATAAAATAGAGCAAATTAAAATATGAAACAAACAGCTTATTGCTGTGCTGCACTGTTTACTACAAATTTTCTCTATGCTATGCTATGCTACGCAGTGCGCCGCAGTGCGTGAGTGTTTCTACCTTAACTGAGCCTTTACTATTCTAGAGACTTTTTTGTCGTGCATTCAACATATTCCGGCTGGGATACATTTGGGATATTTGGTACGTTTTCCAATTCAAAGATGGCAGCTCTGCTAATGCAAAACAATTTCTTCCACAGTTTACTTCATACAATACTACAAGTGACACTTGGCTATGGAGGGAAAAAATTGTATGGAACATGGACTTTCACCACACAGATTGGACATTCAACAAGAGCAATACAGCCGCAAAACAGTTTGGACTTTCACCAAAACGCGTGTACGTACAATGCCAGTGTCACTAACACACAGTCAAGAACAAATTTCAACTCCCCACAGCTATCAGTCGTTTTCAGTCGCACTCATTTCGACTATTCTCTCTGTCGTATTCGCTCTTATGTATTCTTATCAAACGTACAAGCAAATTAAAAAAAAAAAACAAGTAAGGGTGTTATAGTCAGGCGAGCCTGACAATAGAATACCCGACGCAGACACACATCTTCAAATAATTTTTAATATCAAAAGGTGTTTAAGGCCATAGGGGCCCCATATACCGACTTTTGTTAAATTTCTTTATGAAAACTGCCCCTTTGCCACGCCCACTTTTCAATTTTTGTTGAACTATAATCGAAGGCATGAATATACGCTCAAATTTTAAGTTTTATTGAAATATTTCGAAAAAATCCGATTTTTGGGCAGTTTTGACATTTTTGTGGCAGACCCTAGTACTGGAGGTACCCTTAATAATGGACCTATCAAAAAAACTTTTGGAGAGGATACTTATGGCTACATAGGAAGTATAAGTGCCAATTCTCGTTCAAGTCCCATAGGCATTTCGGGAGTAGGAGACAATTTTCGAAAAACGCCCTTCTGCCACGCCCATTTTTCTAATTTTTGTAAATCACATTTAATGGCCTAAAATATGTTCAAATGCCAAATTTCATTAAAATATCTTGTAAAACATCGGTTTTGGAGCAGTTTTTGTGATTTTCATAACAGACCCTAGTACTGGAGGTACCCTTAAAAATGGTCCGATCGGGTCCATTCTAGAACTTGTTCTTACTCATATCCCCGTGAGCACGCATACCAAATTTTGTCAAGATAGCTTAACTCCTTCGATAAGATAACTGTATACAAACAGACAGACAGACGGACAGACAGATAGACGGACATGGCTAATTCCAATCTCAATCTATCTCTGACGCTAATCATTTCTATATATGTTTTGTATGGTCTATCTCGACTGGTTCTGGGTGTTACACACAACCTAACAAACGCAAAATACCCTCGACACAGAGTGTGTCGGGTATAATGAGAGTGTCGCTTGTAGTATTGTATGGTTTACTTTTTAAAATCAAGGCAGAAGGTTGTGTTTCTATTCGTTTTATTTTTTGCCGCAGACAAATCGAACCAAAACGCAAAAGACTGAACAAATACGAAAACTGTTTAAATATAACAGGAAAGTGTTAATTTTGCAAAAATCCCGTGCAATTTTATTCATGATTTGTGTGAAATAATTGGAAAAATCACACAGAAAAGTTGGACAAGCGCTTTTGGGAAAATGTAAACAAATAATAAAATGAACAATTCGTTGAGAGCACGTCGATAAAGTGGGTATTGAAGATAGTTATAGGGAGAAGACGGACGCATAAAAAATATTAAAAAAAAAAAAAAAATAACCAAAGACGAGTAGCAACAAAAAAATTCCAATTCCGAAACGGCTTAAGAAATCCGAAGAAAAACAGCCCAATTCCTGCAAGCAACATTAAAGGATATCGCAAATAACCAATATTTTCCGTCGAAGTTTGCAGAAACGAAGCAAGGATTAAATGGCGCTTTTGAAACTTGCAAAGTGAGTGCACTTACATTTCATTAAGGCAAAAATGCTCAACACTCGTCCTTCTATCGGTTAGAAATTGGTCTGAATTAAAAAATAAAAATAAAAAAATTAAAAAAATTAAAAAAATTGATTGAAATAATAAATGAAATAGGAAAAAAGGAAGGAAAACGCCTTAATTTTCGCTGCAGACGTCCAGACATTTTCCTCCACCATTATACTTTGTTCTTCTGTCTCCCGATGGACCGAGTTTTCCTGTCAACCGTGGTAGGGGGTGGTGGGTCTAGAGTTTGCGGTTTCCTTTCTCTATAATGAATTGCACAGTTTCGATGATGTCTGCCCGTGTTAGAGAGAAATAAGACAAAGATTTGTGGCCAATGTACAACATGGAGCTTTTGTTTTCCATAATTTAACATCGACGAATTGCAATCAAATTCCATTTCTACTCTACTTGGAAACATTGTCTCAAAAAATTTCACATTTCGCTGTCAGCCACGCCTTTGTCTACAATATCTCATGGGTGTATAGAAGCAAAAAACGGATTTTATCTCAACCCTCTAATTGCTGGGACATTTTTCCAACAAAACACAAAAAAAAAAAAAAAAAATAATAAAAATAGTTTCAATTCGTGTTTCTCTATCCGATGTTAGTCTATTCTGAATTTTTCATTGAAAAAAAAAAAAAAAAACATTGTGGCAGTAGAGGGTTAACAACATAATTTTAATATTTCTCCTTCGAAAAGAAAACAGAAAATAAACAACAACAAAAAACACACAGCAAACTGCATTCAAAAAGAGGGAAGTATAAATTTTTTTGAGTATTCCATGCAATAAATTTCATTTAACTCGCGCAGGTCAACGACCCAAGTTTTTGATGTTCTTTTTTTTCTTTTTTTTTTTTCCTTTCATTCGTAAAACAAGCAATACAGAATATCGACAATCGGTTAAGAGAGCTTGTAATTTTATACTCTCAGTTAGGTTTACTTCGAAATCGTAGACTTTCCTGCTGCGTTTACCGCTTCTATGACGATTTCTGAAATCTGTGTACACGTCTGACCAGAAAAATGCTGACCAAAATCGGGCAACAATCGAATGCGGCGATAAATGCGCATAGATTTCGATGTCTTCAAATAGTTAGAACGAAGTTTAAATCGCTTAGACTTCCCTCAAATAAGTACCTATAGCACGGGTCCGCCACCACTGCGTCACCGGAGACTCTAGGGAAACTGGTGAAGACCGGAAACGGAAAACTTTGTCAATTGAGGTAGTAAAAAGAATTCTACTCAAAGATTTTTTTGGATACCTCCATTGTCTTTAGATCGGTTTTTCTTTCAACTTGAATCACTTGGTCGCAAGCTCTGACGATGATTAGTTCTTTCTTGAACGTATATATATACATATATGTATGTATCCACAGGTGTAGACATTGCCGGCGCACAGTGAGGTATTTGATGCCGGTTTAATAGCCGACACACTCTCTGTCGAGGGTTATTGCGTTTGTATGGCTGTTATGGTATGTAACACCCAGAACCAGTCGAGATAGACCATACAAATTGTGTACCCAGCTAGCACAGTTTCTGCCTTATACATGTACATATCGCTCATTTAATTCAAGAATGTCATATCTCAAAAAACACGATATTTGAGTTAACGATGAGGAAATATTCGGTGTATTAGTATTATGCCTCACAGTGTCTAAAAATTGCGTATCAATAATTATTATACTCTCTTCATGGGAAGAGAATAATGTCTTCTTTTTTTATCTTCTTTTTTTTTTATCAAAATGCAAACGAATTGAAAACATTAAACGCGCGTCTTTCTCAAAATCGATTTTTTCGAGATATGACATTCTTGAAGTAAATGAGCGATATGTTCTTATCAATTTTTAGAATAGCATAAGTTAGACTTTACGAACACTAAAAGAATTCAATAAGTACTTGTATGATAATACAGAAAGGGCACCCAAATTATGGCCATGCATGTTCTCAATAAATTCTTAACGAGCTCTGTAAGACCAATGTAAGAACCAGGGGTGCTGCGAATATTCGCATCCGCATCCGCAAGTACGGAGCTTCCGCATGAATTTAACATCCGCATTCAATCCTTGCGGAGCTCATGCGGATGTACGTGTGCCACAGTTTTTTATAAAAACAGCTGATTTTGACACGGTGGTCACACGTGTGAAAACATGTTTTGAAACAATTTTTAAGTAGAAAAAGGCATGCGAAGAAAAGAAAGGGTTATTTTTTTAATGTTCCGAAACAATAACTGCTTCTCTTTCTTTCTCATGTATTCAAATGGGCTGTATTCCAGTCATGTTTTATACGTGTGAGCGCCGTGCAAGAAAACAGAAAGAGACAAAATGTATTACAATACAAATTGACATATGCATTTGTTGCCCTTCATTCTTGTCTTCAGTCTTGATAAATTAAAAATAAAGATGAAAGTCTTTAAGGTCAAAACTTGATTTGTAAATAGAAGATGGATAGTTAGATTTATTTTTTATCAACTCTAGAAATTTTACACTCCCCATAAATCGTATCGGAATATAAAACTTTGTTCGTTGAAAAATCGTGCTAATTGTGTGTCACTTGCAATTATGTTTGCATACAAAAATTACCATGTGAGGCGTGCTTTTCCATATCCGCATCCGCGGATGTGAGTTTTTAAAATCCGCATCCACGGATGTCAAAAAAACCACATCCGTGACACCACTGGCTTATATATGTACCTATGTACGCGTTATTTTTGATTCGCATGGATTTTTTTTTTATATTTTACCTTGTTTATTGATTCTGAATTGTTTTGTGTGTGATTTGAGCTTGAGAACTCTCGATTTCTAGTCATGTTGCGCTGCCCCATGACACCGTGTTAGCCAGATCGAAAGATTGGAAATTTGTCGTTGAAAATTTAAATGCTTGTCAAAAGTGATGAGAATGAGTCAAATAAAATTTTTATAATTTTCTCTTTTCATGTTCTTTAAGGCTCATCATGTAGTCTTCAACCTAGTTTAAACTTTTTGAAGATTTAGGGCCGTTTTCTCATCTTTTTTTATCTGTAAGTTAAATTATCCTGATGATAATTTCATACAAAATTGATTAATAAGTCAAAGAAATTGAATTTTAACTGGCAGATAGAGCTTAAAAGTTGGATGAGAAAACGGCCCTTAAACTTTCAAACGGTAATCTTCAGGCGAGTTTAAACCAGGTAAATAAATTTAATATGAAAATTTTGAAAAAAATTCAAATGTATCAAAGGTTTCTGATTGGGTTAAACTGGCATGAAGACTAAAGGAATATTTAATCCTCTAAAGTTCAGATATGACTAATTTTAGGTAGAGAAACATGAATCTGAAATAATTATTATTAGTTTTTTTTTTTTTTTTTGGTAATTTGTTCGAAAAAAGTCCGTCTAGAGACGGAGCCAAGAATTAGAAGGTTAATAGAATTTAAACGTTCGAAGTTCTTAAACCGAGTTGAAGACAACGATCGTATTCGTTGCCTGCTGTTTTTAAGAACACTATGAGAGCATTTTAAGAGCTTATTAGGTAAACATGCAATTTTAAGATCATTGTAAGAGCACAAAAAAAGCAAAATAACTTATTCCAAAGTTGTTCTGATATTTGAATATTCTAAGAGCATTGTAGGCCCACAAAGAATAAGAGAAGAATGACATGTACGATAAAAACATGTTGAGAATATCTGTACTAACTGGGAAGTATTTAGTTTGATATGCAAGAAGAATAATTCACCTACATATGAGTTTTAATTTATAATTTTTGAGCCTAAGCTCGACTGACTCTTGTTAGAGATCCATCTCATTTATACTCTATGAATACGACCAAATGTCTCAAAAAATATTTCTAGTACCTCATTTATTGAGCTAAAAGATGGAAAAAGATTGCCTGACCACATAAAGAACCATACTTGACGTACAGGTCTATTGTCTTCTCAGTCGAATGTTGGATGTAAGTTCACAGAAAACGGAAAAACTAGAGAGAAAGTAAATAATGAATTCTTTGATTGAAATTCAACTCACATTTCCATAACTCAAGAAGATGGTCCTGTCTTTTATACACTCTTCTCAAAACTCTGAGGTATATTTTATTAGTGAATTTTAAGCATCTCTGCATATTTTGCAAATTTTGCATCCTCAGAAAATTTCTTTTGTAATTGAAATTGTTGTCAAAGGCTGTGAAAAAATATGCACACCGAACTCGGAATTTACCAGCGATTTAAAAATAAAACTATAATTTTTTGAAATTAGCTGTTCGTTCGCGTGCCAACTTTACACACCTTGCTCGCAGGGTCGTTCATGCTGAAGTGGCAACTTTGCTAGTGGAAAAATTGGCACTCTCAAATTTCTACAGCCGCTTGAATACCACTATTGTGCTATTCAGTTACTTACTTGTTTTTCTCTACATATCGCACATGTACAACAAGAGAGTCACAACTCCAAATTTTTCAATTTGGGGGTTAATGCAAGAAATGTGTTTACAACTCACCGGTCTACCGAATCGCACACTCAGAGTTGCGTTTTTCCGTTGCGCTTCTGCAAATCAGCGCAAAAAAAAAAAACAGTTACTGTGTCAGTCTCTTCGCCATACAAATGCACCTAGACTGCAGTGGTTAAACTGCGTTTTCTGAAAAATTGCAATTGAGTTGTGACACTCTTGTTGTACATGTGCGATATGTCCAATCGATTGATGCCCTGATCAACTTCTTTACTCGCAAAATATGTATTTCTATTGCCACAGTCGGCAGTAGTAACGTTCCATCTCTTCATTTTTATTGTTCACTCCCTTCGATGCTCGAGTAGAATCGAATCGAAACGAATCGAATCGAATCGAATTGAATTGAATTGAATCGAGTTAGCAATTGCATTAAACCTTCATTTGCTGATCAATTTACTACGATTTTGTAAATGCAAATTTATTGGTTTACGATTCGATTCGTTTCGTCGTGTTCTAAGCTCTTAATTACCCGCACATTTTTCTTGTTTTCGTTTCCATTCCGTTTTTGCTTTAAATTCTCCATTTGTAAATGTTTTTCTATTTTCTTAGACACTTGAAGAGTGAAGGCACCAAGAGATTGAAAGCCCAAACTGCTAGGAACTGCTTTTAGCCGGAATCGATAGAATTTTTTAGACCGAAGAACGGAATGTCGGGTCGCTTCGTTGACTGTGTAACTGTGTGACTGTGTGACTGAATGACTAGCAAAACTTCAGTCGAAAGGTTTTTCACATGCGATTTTCGCACGTAGGTACATACGTACATATTTATATCACTGCACACATTCATGTGCATATTAAAGCTACCCTGTAGTAACGAAATGATTTCGGTGAAAGGCAGACCGGACCTAGGTGAGTCCATTTAGGACCGATCCCAAATTTATATGAAATTTATACGAATCGCGACCGGTCTAGGGTTAACTTCTATCGGATTCACCCACCTTTAGTCACACAATGAGCGTTGTTGGGTGAGTTCGGACAAAGGGGCCAACCCCAAACGCTTTGAAAAGGGGCCGGTTATTTTTCAACGACAGCCCCAATGTTAAAAGTGGTGAGTTAAATGTATGGAAAAGCGATCGGTCCTAGCATCTTTAGGACCGACTCGTTACCGACCTTGGACCGGTCCCATTTACTGCTGGGATATTTACTCAAATCATGCTTCTGCCAGTTAACTTGCTTTAATCAAAATCGAATAATGCCCCTCTTTTCATTTCAGCCTCTTGTGCGAACTTTCTAAAATGCAATTAAAAACCATTTACAGTGAACTACGGATAAATGCAACACGAATAAATGCAACAACCTCATAAGTGCAACGTGCTTTGAAGCCTTTTTTATGAGTTCCCATGAAATAATGCACGGATTAATGCAAATAACGCATAAGTGCACAAGAATTCGAGCAAAAAACGTGTTGCATTTATCCGTACTCTACTGTATAACGAAAACAATAAAAAAAAAAATTTCTTTGTAAATTTTTCTCGTTTTTCCAAAAACGTTTTCGGCAAAACGATTCCCAATTGTGTTTAAGACCAGCAGCAAATGCGTTGCTCAAATGGAAGCTAATCTCTTGTAGATGTTTTTTTTTTTTTTTTTTTTTTTTTTTTGTTGCTGCTAATAAAAATCAAATAATTAAGAACCGAAGAAGAGTGTTCCGAACTTGTTTTGAGAACTAAAAAGTCACGAGCTGTTTACTTTAATTTTAATTTTAATGCAGAGATATCTATGTGCTTTTTATACCCGACACCCTCTGTATCGAGAGCGTATTGCGTTTGTGCGTACGTGTATGACAACCAAAACCATTCGAGATTGACCATACAAAATACCTATGGTAATGATCAGCATCTACAGGAGAATCGATCTAGCCAGGTCTGACTGACTGACTGTCTTTATATAATTTTCTTATGGAAAGAGTTGAGCTAACTTGACGAAAATTGATTAGCTTATTTGCGAGGATATTGGTAAGTTCAAGTTCGAGAATGGACCAGATCGGTACAAGGGTCTGTGAGAAGAAAAATCCCAAAAATTTCTCTACAATCACGGTTTTTTGAGATATTTTATACAAATTTGGAATTTTAGTCTCCGATAAAATTTAAAGAAAATAAGCGTGAAAGTGGGCATGGCAAATAAGGAAGTTTTCACACGGAAATTGAATAAAGTTCGGCATTTGAGGCGCGTTCTTTTCTTGAAAATCTCCACAACACTTTGTCTCGATGGCGGTGGTCTTGGGCCCTGCTTTAAAAAAATACGCAAACATAAATATGTATATATGTATATACACAGAGAAAAAAATCAACCAGAAAGCTGGTTAATCAAAAGAAAAAACATACAAAACGGCTTCAACAAGGAATATTTTTAATTTAACAATTTTTCTTGTTGAAAAAAATAAAGATTTTCCTATTTGAATCAACTATGTTTCAGGTTGAATTGACATGATAATTTTCAAAAATGGATTTTAATATAAATTGTTGAACTAACCACGGACATAATTGAAATTACAAGATAATTTTAAAAATAAAATAAAATTTTCTTAAATACCCCCATAAAAAAGAAACGGCAAAACAAATTTAATTAACGTTCAAAGCAAATGGCCACAGAGCCCTCTGCTGAACATAAACCCAAAAATAGCCACCGGATGGACTTCATCCGATTTTGTCACTCCGTTGTCGTGACTGTTTTCGCAATGCTTAAAACGTTCTAAGATGAATACATATCTTATATGTCCTATTTTATAAAACTAATGAGAATTATACCGAACGAAGAGGAATGTAATTAAAAAAATTTCTTTCAAATCAACCAAAAATGTTGTTGACTCAACAATTTTTCTTTTGAAATTTTCGTTCTGCTCGAAAATAAAAGGACTGTGAATAACAATGCGCATTTTTAAAAAATATTTAAAGTGTCGCTCAGTGTAGCTTTACCATTTATCTGTTTCGGGTGCTGTTATTCTCAGGTTTGCCTGATTATAACACCCTTAAGTGGCTAATCCACATTCGAGCATCTTCGTGCGAGCGGCTCGGCTCGATGGAATGCTTGATCGTGTGTGGTGATGTTGGTTGATGAATTGGCTCGCCAGCATCACCACTTACGATCGAGCATTGCATCGATCCGAGCCGGACGTGACAAAGAGTTTTCTTTTTTCTGGAAATATGTGCCCATATGTAGTTACCTAGGCCCGGTCCTTTTTACACCGAAACCATTTCCTTTCTATAGGGCATCATCGAAAATTGTGTTATCAGAGATTAACCTGACTATAACACCCTTAATCGTGTTCGAGGCGTGTGTTCCCTACTGGCGTTTAGACATTTTGAAATATGTTCATTGATCTTTTCTGCTTTGTTTATGGTTTTTTTTTTGTTTTTTTTTTTATGTGTTTAATATGAGAATCTAGTACGAGAGTTTTGGTGGAAATCTTTTTAAATGAGAATTTTTTCAGCACATGATCTTTGGATTTTGTGATAAGATCCTCCATATTTAATGCTTGCCTTAATGGACAAGAGTTTCACTCTTTATTAAGAACAAATTTTTTTGGTCACAAATAATTTTGTTTTTTGAAAAAAAAATTTTTTGGTGCGCAATAAAAAACAACAAGTGGCGATAAGAGTAACTCGAAATATTAGTTTTGCACAAATTTTTTTTGATTTTTTTGAAAAAACAAACATTCAAAATATTTTTTATCATGATCATGAAAAAAATTGCGTTGTATTAAACACTCGGGGTGATAGTTACCAGCCCGGTTTAAGTAAATTCTTAGCTTTCGCTTAAATTTTTGTAGTTACCAAATAAATTAAACCTGGTTTATTACCCCATCGAAGCAGTCATAAATTTTAAGAATGAAAATGTTCGAAAATTCGAAGAGAGCAGAGAAAGATAAACAAAAAAACATATGTTTAAAAAAAATTTTTTTTAAATAATAATTTCGTTCAAATTTTAACGTTTTTCCATCGTCCTGCTAGTTTGAAAGAGTGTTCGAAAATAGCAAAAACCATATGTTTTTGGGCTTAAATTTAAAAATGTGGCAGCACATTTTCGAATATCGAATTCTCTAAAACCGGTTTAATTTGACTTGGTAACTACTAGAGATGTCAACGTGACGTGATCGCGAGCATATATTACTATATATGTCACTCTCATAGATTTTGGGCGGGACATTTTGCGCCAGTTAGAAAGAGATGTTACTCGGGAGGCACAAAAAGAGCGAGAGAGAAATACTTTTGGTGAGTACCTAAGTGAAAAATGCTCATTTTGGTGGGTACCCAAGACCGTGTTGAAAAGAGCCAAAATAGAAACGGCTCCTGAGTGACATATATAGTTATATATGATCGTGAGCGTGAATTTCGTGAAAGGCCAAGAATTTCCGTGATCGGCGTGATCGTTCATGAATCGCCGTGATTTTCGTGAGCTATTTAAATTCACGAAGCTCACGATTTTTTTTTTTTTTTTGTAGAAAATCGCGAGTTCACTTTGAAAACGTCGCCAAGAAAAATATAAACTGCGCACGCACTTAAACCAATCATGTTTCCATACAGTTTTATTGGCTTATGGGCTCTACGCAGATATGCAGGAAGTATAGAGCTCGTTCTTGTGAAGTAAGTAAGTTTGAAGCGAGCTTCCCATATCAGACAAAATTTTAAACAAATCGTTGAAGTATCAGAAGTAATTCGAAGTACTTCTTGGTTTTTTTTTTTTTTGCATGTTTTTAGTATAGGAAATTTACTTCCTGCGTATCTGCGTAGGTAGGATCCCACTATCTGCGCAAATAGCACAATCTGCGACGATTTTTATCGGGCCAGATCGGCACAAGTTTCAACAATTTCCACAATCATTGTTTGGGCTCACATTATCGTCACATATTGTCAAAAATATATCGGGGAACAATAAAATTGGGACAAAAGTCCGAGGACAGAGTCCGAAAATTGCGTTCACACTATCGGCGCTTTGATTTCGGCAAAAATCGGCGCATTGCGCAGATAGTGGGCAGGGTTCGGACTATACTCCGATCGGAGTAGATCTACTCCGTTTTTTTAAAATTTTTGAAATCTACTCCGCCACTACCCTATACCTCAAATCTACTCCGATTTTTTCACTTCACCAAACTCAAAATAGTTTTGTCTATGTCACGATTTAGACGTAATGAGAACGAGTTTTTTGTGTTACCTCGTTCGCAAAGAAATTGTTGTTTTCCATATAGATGTCTCTGTATCTAAATCTTGACTGATGGAGACAAAAAATATAAGTAATATGTAAATGTAAGTTATAAATGTTTGCTTCAAATAAATTGTAGACGTTTTTTTTTTTTTTTTTTTTTTTTTTGTTCGAAAATGAGAAATTCCAATTTGCTACCCAAAAATTCATTCTACTCCGATTTTTTCGGTCTTCTACTACGAAATGGGATTTCCGTAGTCCGAACACTGATAGTGGGATCTGAGCTTTATTCATAGAAAAATTTTTCATTAGAATTCAAAATTCGATGAATAAGTCTATTATTTTTTAAAAGTAATTTTTAAAGGAAAATTCTCGAATAATCTTCTAAGACAGAGCGATTTAATGCTTTTTGGTTTTATAAAACAAATTCTAAATTTAATTCTGAGAAATTTTTCATGAACTCATGCGTGATCGTGAATTTTCGTGAAAGGTTAAAAAATTTCGGGATCGGCGTGATCGTGAGGAAATTTTTTGTATCGTGATCGTGAGTGACGTGGACGAAAATTTACTCACGTTGACATCTCTACCACTAACTACCACTTTTACTTCGAAAGATTAAGATTTAGCCTTAGCTTAAATTTTTTGGTAACTTAATTAATTAATTCGTAGACTTTCTTGCTTTGCTTATGGGGTCAATGACTGGTTATATACGATTCCTGAAATCTGTACGTCTGACCAGACGCAGTTATTTGTGTATGTAGCCGCAGGTAGTGTTTCCATATTGTAAATTGATTTGGAATTTTGAGAAATTCTTTGAATGAAATGAAAAATGCTGACCAAAATCGGGCAACAATCGAATGCGGCGATAAATGCGCATAGATTTCGATGTCTTCAAATCGTTACAAAGAAGTTTAAATCGCTTAGACTTCCCTCAAATAAGTACCTATAGCACGGGTCCGCCACCACTGGGTCACCGGAGACTCTAGAGAAACTGGTGAAAACCGGAAACGGAAAACTTTGTCAATTGAGGTAGTAAAAAGAATTCTACTCAACGATTTTTTTGGAAAAACAATGCATGCCTCCATTGTCTTTAGATCGGTTTATCTTTCAACTTGAATCACTTGGTCGCAAGCTCTGAGGATGATTAGTTCTTTCTTGAATGTATGTACATATTGTACATAGATACATATATGTATGTATCCACAGGTGTAGACATTGCCGGCGGTTTGAATTGGCAGATGTAATTGTGGCGCAGGCTTCAACCTTAGACTGACTTTCACTGGACGAATGTTATGACGATTCAGTTATCATTTAAAACCAATCGTTTCTGATCTTCGATATTTTAATAGAATAATTTTTGTTCTTCCATTTCAATAATAAAATAGAATTGAATGAACGTGAAATTCCAATTTTTTTTTTTTTTTTATAAGCAATTTGATTTTTATAAATTTCCCTTAATTAAATAGTTCAATTAAAAAAAAAATTCCAATAATAAATCTCTTGCAAAACACAATTAAAAAAAAAAGAAAAAATATCAACTAATTGAACAAAAAAATCAAATATAAAAAATGCCTTAATTGAAGCGAACTTATGTAAGAGAACTCATTCCATGTGAAGCTCCGCAACTGTGGCAGAAGCACAAATGCACATTTCTCCTCGATTCTGCACACAATGCAATGTGCCGTATCGCGTACATCTGGAATAATGGCATACTTCATGGACGTGAATATACATACGATGTGCCCACATAAAAAGATGCATTTCATGTTATATTTTTAGCGAGCTTTTTAAAGTGGTGGAGTGCCTTGATTAATCTGTTGCGTCTCGCTCAAGTTGCATCCACGCATCGGAGCTAACCATCCGTCCGTCCGACCGTCTCTCGTTCCATCCGTCTGTTCTTGCGGGCTCTTTCCCGCTTATCGCTTGCTGTTTTATTGTTTATTGTTCATTACTTTGGCCTCAGTTGACCCCAAAAATTGAATAGGAAAAAGACAAAATTACTAGGCACTTCCAGTTTTTTTGAGTTTCCTCGTCGGACAGTTATCGCTGCTATTTTCGAGTGACCCCTTTTACGATTGCGACTTTCCGCTTATCTACTCTTCTCTTGTTCTTAATCGTTTTCCTTTTCATGATCGTTTATATTTTTGTCATTTCAATTGAATTCGAAGATCCAATGTTTAAATAAGTAATTAATGTCGTCATGCAATTCAGATTTTTTTAAAATTTTTATTTTTTTGTGTTTCCTATTGGTACCTCAATTGATTTTAAAAAGGTCATCTTGGCTGTTCATTTGTTCAAAACGTTTCCCGTAATGTTTTCTTTTTTCGTTTTCTTTGCGATAATGAATTATTGTGATAATAAGACAGGCATTACGTTGACGATCGTTAAGTATGTAGGTTAAAAGGCATCACGTGAGAAATAATGACTTGATAGACGCAAAATATTTTGATTATATTCATGCAAAAACATTTTGTATTATATAATGTTGGCAGTTATATTGGCATGATCATTTGTAAATATTTTCCTTCTAAAACTTCTTCATACATAATTTATAAATACATATTTATGTATATATCGCACACCCTCTTCTAAGGAGACACAACTCAAAATTTCCAATTTTTCAGAAAACGCTAAAAACCAAATCCGTCGCCGTGTCAATCCAAGCAAGAAGAAAGGCATTGACCGGGTTTTTCGGCTTTTGATAATAACAAAAAACGGAATAGAATTTTTCGTGCAGATAGAGAGGTGAACTATGATCAAATTCCATATGTTAACTCAAAATTGACGATTTTTGAGTTGTGTCACCTTAGAAGAGGGTGTGCGATATATTCTCTTGCTCAGCATCGAAAGCTAAATCGATTTAGACATGTCCGTCTGAATGAGGTCGGATCTCCTCCGAGACGACTGAACTAACAGTCGAGGCGAAATTTGGAACGGAGGCATGATCCTAATTGAAAAAAAAGGGTATGTTTCACTCACGCCACAACCAAAAATGAATAAAAGTTTTTATAAAGCAAAATGCCTATATCTCGAAAACCACTCAACACTGTTGATTGCTACTTGGAACAATGATGAAAATGGCCACAGTTACCCAACAACCACGCCCACAAATAAGGCTCGTTTTCACGCCAGGCAACCAAATTTCAAATACGCATGGGAAATTCCTATTTTATGTAGTGAGTCAGTGGTCGGCAGAATTTTGTGTCCCAAGCAAATGTGATAGGGAAATCGAATTGTGCCCTTCACTGGTCTAAACCTTCAAAATAAAGCATTTGCTATTTTCCAATTGCCTGAAAAAGTGAAAAGTCATGAAATGCAAAATGGCTCAATAAAATATTGAAATATGTACATATGTACATTAGAGTGGCCGCTCAATGTATGGGGAACATTTTTTGTACATTGTAAATATAAAGTTTCCTAAAACAAATTGTGGCGGTGATTTTTCCACAAAGTTGCGTGCTGCCTTTAACTGATTAAGGTGTCTAATTAAAACTATTTTAAGATATTTACTCTGCATCCCACTAATTTTAAATAATCATATCTAGCGCTATTATAAATTCACGTGCCTTAGAAAAGTTCTACCGTTAAAAATTATCGTGATATATTTATTTACGTTATACATACATATGTAGATGTATATTTGACTGCTAGTTACCAATTTGTTTTGCTAAACTAGCACAAACTAATAAAAATAAAACATTTCAAATTCTTCTACGATGATCAATATTTTGTTCCATTTAGTTCTGAATAAATCTGTTTATTTATTCAATGCAAAATAAAAAATTTGAATTGACTTGTTTTCTTTGCGCTGCATAAATTCATGATCACTGCCGAAAAACAAGTTTTTTGTTTTTGTTCATTATTCTAACACATAATTTTTTTATCCTATGCCCAAAACACTCTATATGGAGGCAAAATGGTGTTTGTGTAATCGATAGTTTTGATTCATTGACATCTACTTTAGCTCTGGAAAGCTAGTGCTGACGGTGACAGGGCTTTTTTCAAATGGACAGATTACTAAAAATGCCCTGATGTAAATTAGGGCGACAGTCGCTCAAGAATTTAACTTTCGGTTATCGAAACTATCGATTTTTTAGACAATCGACTATCGCAACTACCGATTATTGAAATTGTCTAATAGTGAAATGATCGATTATCGAAGTTGTACATTATTTAAATTATCGATTATTAAAATATCGATTATTAAAATACCTGATTATTAAGGCGGTTCGACTATTAAAATTCCCTGTTTCTAAATTTATCGATTAGTAAATCTATCGATTATTGAAATAATCGATTGTTAAAATTATCGATTATTTGTGTTATCGGATATTGAAATAATCGATTTTACACATCTCTTTGAGGCCATTTACACGTTAAGACATTTCGATAATGAAACACACTTTTAGTGGGCTAGGGACGCACGGGGATGTGGTGCGGTAGCGTTTTCCTCTCTTCCTCCTGCCTCCCTTGCCATCGAAAATTTGTTTCATTATCGTAATGTCTTAACGTGTAAATAGCGTGTTTGCTACATCACGTCGTGAAGTATCTTCAGATATTCTGCAAGTCATGTGTGCCATTTTTCAAACCCAATGAGAATTATAGGCGTCATGCTAAACTGCGTATTCTACGGTATACTATACTGCTTTACTAGATTCCTAAAAATTCCCTTATTTAGATCGGGGCGAGAGTCGCTCAAAATGAAACTTCCGATTATCAAAGCTATCGGTTCTGGAAATTATCAACTATCGAAATTATCGATCACTGGACCTATCGATTATTTAGACTATCGATAACTCTCCAGCTCTATCAAACCTATAAATAAGACAAACCTTGCTGCATTTCGCCTTGAAAAATCTTCAGAAATTCTGCGAGTAGATTTGTAGATTGAACCAAAATGCAAAATAAGTACATACTTAAGCTCAAAATGAGTTATAATTACCACTGAATTCCTTTCAAAGAAGCGCATCATTAGGTAAAACCCTCGTCCCCCTAACATTCTTCTGAAAGAAGTTATTCAAGAAACAAAATTCCGTTTAACATGGGAAGGTATACGAAATATAAAACTTTAAAGCGCTTTTTCTCGAAACAGCATATTTCGACTTAAGCTACTCTTCCATATGACCACAGATATATTCAACATGCTATTTAGTTTCTCTAAATAATGTTTTTTCGCTGTATTTCACTTTAAGAGCCTATATTGAGATATCCAGTAACTACTTGCACATTATGAGCCTAATCGCTACAACGTCGTAATGTGTGAGAGAGACAACTATATTCACGCTCCCTTAATTCTTTAAAGTATGCCAATAATTTAACACCTTCGAAGTCGGTGTCAGTATTTACTTTAAAAAATGTGCCGCAATCAGCTGTCCTGGCATTTACTTCGCATAAAAAATGGACATGTTCATTTCTATGGCGAAGTAAACCAGGAAAGTCGGATTCAACTCTGCGCACATGATTACTTGACATCTCAGTATAAGCGAAAGTAAAGTATTTACTTCGAAGTACTTTTCAATTTTTTTTGCACGTATTTCTTGTGGGCGCTTTACTTACTGCATATCTCAGTATAGGCTCTAAAACAGGGACCGTAAGTAACAGGTATCACAAAATTTGAAACAAAAAAGTCATGGTGCAGAAAACTTGTAGATTTGCTTTCTTTCAGATGCCCTGTTCGAATCCGTTGTGATTTTGAAGATGACTCAAAAAGTTGAAATTCATGAGTTATTTACCAATTGAAATAAAAAAAAGGCAGTGAGCCTCTTAAAATATAACTTTTCTATTTCGGTCCAAAAAAAAAAACAACCTTTGTGTACTTGACTTTTATTCGCTCATGCTGGTTTAACTGTTCGTTTTTTAACTTTTGTATTTTTCTCGAAAAATTAAGGCTCGCTTGACTACAACACCCATACTTGTATTATTTCAGTTCGTAAATAACAATAAAAATATTTTTTTTTTAAATAAGTTATTGAAAAATTATTTGATGTAAACTTTCTTTAAATTCTTTATAACAGTTGCACTCCCTGCTTTAAAAAATCTATTTATTTATAACATTTATGAAAAACTCATTAACATTCACTGCAAATCCAATAAGAAATATAAACAAATCAAACAGTTGAGCTCTCCTATGACGTAATGCGCATTATCAATTTTTTTTGACAATCTGAGTAGGTTATCTGCTCCTCTTTGTGTTACGTATGCGCGCTAGTATTGGTGCAGACTATAACAAGGGCTTTAATTCGGTGCTGATTATAACAAAAGCTTTATTTCTTAAGTTTTCTGTAGTTTCTTAAGCAAAATGGAAGGACAGCAACAACCGCAAGAAGAAACGCAGCAACATATTTTGTTTTGTAAAAATTTACCAAAGCAAATCGATGATTTATCAGCTTTACTGAATACTCCAGCGGAGCAAATAAAATCTTTCGGAAGACGACGTGCTCTACTGCATTACGCGAGTCAAGAAAAAGCCGAATGTGCACTTAAGGATTTGGAGGAACGTGGCTTTGTAGTTGCTAAATTCACAGCCCATAAGGATGGTGGAGAAAATGCTTGGAAAAAGCAAGTGAATAAAACTACACAAACGAAAAGGCCACCGAGAAAAAAGGAACGCATTGATTTGCAATTTGTGGAGAATCTTAAGTATGAATAGCGATGATCAATTGACATAAGAGACAGATACTATATGTGGATAATCGGGTTCGAAATTAATTGAAGGAGGTATTTCAATAAATCAATTCGTTCTAACGAATTGCATTGAAATACCTCCAAATTACAATTTGCTTAGAGTTAATTTTTCTAATTTTGAAATCTGTTCACTTAGGCTGTTTGAGTCATATCGCTTTGAATATTTTTCCCCTGCAAGCATTATGCATAACATTTCTTTCAGTCGTTTCGTCGTCGATAATTTAATAGATTTCGGAATGCCACCGTCTGCATACTTGAAAAGTGATTACCCCAGCATTAATATGGATATATTAAACGGCATAAGTAGAGCTCTATTGAATAACAAAGCATTTTACGCGCAAGTATTGCATCTTATGAATCGTATGAACTTGGAGCCACCGTTTAATGCCAATGAGAAAACACGACCACCATCACCAACACCAACATTTAAAGTGGACGCAACAACACAAACTGAAGAAATTGAATCTATTCTTAGCGTAAAAAATGATCAATCCATTGCTATTGACAATCAAGAATCGGAACTAGAAACGGAATTGGAAACATCAGGAGATGAGCAGGTGTCTAATAGAAATTCCTTGCGTCCAATTAAACGAAAATCGAGTCAGTTGAGTGAAAAGGCATATAAAAAGAAAGCACGAAAAGTATTGGAAGTCAGCCAGAAAATCGCGAAACCAAATAAAAAACTTTCCAAAACTGCGCAGCCGTTAATTTTTGAGGAAGTTTTTGAGAATACTAGCAATAAAAAACTTGCAAAGTTGGCAGTAAAACTGCATACAACTAAAGACACTATGTCGATCACAAAAGAGGCAGTTTCCCAACTACCAACAGATTTGAGCAGCAACCAAATGTCAACGCAAGAATTAGAGAATTTATTAATTTACAAGAATTACTCAATCGGTACACCGAGCAATAAACTTTATATTAAGAATCTTGCAAAGCAAATAACTTCAGATGATCTCCTAGCGCTCTATAGTCGTTTTTTACCATCAGAGCAGTTAGAAATCAGAGTAATGCAACAAGGACGTATGAAAGGGCAAGCATTTGTTACATTCAATGGACTGGGGACTGACGATACACACGGAATCGTTTTGAAGGCTCTTAATGGAACACATGGTCTCATTTTGCACGCAAAACCAATGATTGTTTGCTATGGGAAGCAAGGCTAAATCGATTAAAGAAAAGGTTGTTCTTCATTTTTTTTTTTTTTTTTTTTTTTTTTTTTTTTTTTGTATAAATGACCACTTAAGCTACATGTTAAATTTTTCGTTTTGTAACACTTTCATGTTAAAGATTGAATTTATTTTTTCTGTTTTTTTTTTTTTCAGACAATTGGGCTTGATCGAATCAATTTACGTTGATGGAGCTGCTCCAGAGAACCACAACCGATCGACCAAGACCAAGAAATCACATTATAATCAGCCGTACATTTATGTTATAGCCATTGATTTTGAAGCGACATGTTGGGAGAAACAGGCACCGCCACATTGGCGGGAATCGGAAATTATCGGTATGTTATAAATGCTTAAGTTTTGAACAATACAAACATCCACTAGAAGTCAACTTCGTTTTCTAAGATACTTGTTTTTAAATAGCGATCTTCCCACTTTGATTAGCAATGACATTTGTCTTTTTGTTATTCCCCTGTTTTCATATTTGTCTGTATGTCTGTCTTGTCTGATCATCAAACTCAAAGACATAGGTATAAGCCATTCGAGTTATTCTGAATGCAATTGGAGCCAAAATAATTAAAATTAGTGCATAAATAAAACGGATTCACATATGGAAAACTGCACTTTGTATTTTGGGGTAGAATGTGACCTTAAGAGTCTGAAATTTAGACGTTGAATTATACAAAACACTTACAGGGTCAAGCCATTGTTCGAATATCTTTCCCATCAGCATAACTTAGAGACTTAACTCATCTGATAAAAGAAACCGCAAAAATATTAAGTAAGATATGAGATTACAAGAAAATAGGAGCAAGAACTACCTCGACCTCTGACTCAAAAAACTGTAGCACAAAAAATGAAACAAAATTGTATCAAAACTTTACCATTTCACAAAAATGAACTAGTTTAGACACAAAGCAAGCATATTAAGGAATTCCAAGAATGAATCAATAGTTCCATATCTTTCATTTACTAACAACAGAACAGGTCTCAACTCGTCATCTCATGATTTCGTTCTTTGTATGTATGTTAATTTATAATGGTATCTTTTGATTGCAGAATTTCCAGCGGTCTTGATGAACTTGAAGACTGGCAAAATCGAAGCCGAATTTCATAAATATATAATGCCAATGGAGTCGCCGAAACTTAGTGCATTTTGTACGGAACTTACTGGGATCACACAAAAAACCGTTGACAGTGGAATTCCCTTGCAAACTGCCCTTATGATGTTCCATGAATGGCTGCGAAAGGAGTTGCGAGCACGACATTTGACGCTGCCAAAAATGTCCAAAGATAATAAGGTTGGGAATTGTGCATTCGTTACTTGGACTGATTGGGATTTTGGTATCTGCTTGGCAAAGGAATGTCAACGCAAACGCCTCAAGAAACCTCAATTTTTTAATCAATGGATCGATATACGCGCCATCTATCGTGAATGGTATAAACATCGTCCGCTCAATTTCAACGATGCACTCAATCATGTTGGACTGACATTCGAGGGTCGTGCTCATTCCGGCATCGATGATGCTAAAAATCTTGCAACATTGACATACCAATTGGTAAAGGACGGAGCTACCCTTTCATTGACCAAGGACTTAACGCCATTCCAGCTCAATGCAAATTGTGTGCTTTAAAAAGGATCACAGCTCACATGGGTTATATACATATATCATCTACTCAAAACGTTTAAAAAGCTCAAAGCGCGTGCTTACATTGTGTTCGTTTTTTAATTTTTATTTCCTAATTTCAATGAAAATGAAAATTTGCAAGACTTAAAACATAGATAATAAGAGTTTCGTGTGTCGCGTCGGACATAGAAGGGCATTTGTTTGTAATGCCCTTTCAACTGTCTCGCTATACTGTAAAAGTTTGGAGCTAATGTAGTAGTTTTTAATATTTCTTACTACTTTTTATACGTCTACACTTTAAAAGTAAGATTTGAGATAAGCTCCAATATTAATCTGGGGAAAAATCACCCCCTATGGTCTTTTTTTGTATGACCATTAAAATAAAAATGGAAAAAAAAAAAAAGAACTTTGCAGTGCTAAGAGAGAGAACGTGGTGCAATAAATTTTATCTAACGTATTGTCCAAACATATTTTATCTTCTAATCCTTTTGTAATTCTATGTGTAAGTCTTCTCATAGATAAACTAAAGACTGAAAATGTTTTTAAAAAAGAAAATTATAAAAGGACTCCTCCAATTATCACGATATAAATATTAGGTGTAGTAAAAAGAAATCCATTATTTTTGCATTAAATTGAGGGCTTTATTTAAGATAGTTAGAATGACCCGATTTAGGTCAAATATGCGCCGTTTTGTTCGATAACTTGTTGCCATTTTAAAGGTAATTTCATTATGCCTCTCTCATAGAAGCCCTCGTTCCTATTAGCAAAAAATTGAGACAGTCGAATTTCAGAAGACTCTCTTGAAGCGAATGTTTCACCAGCAAAATTGTTCGCCATGGACAGGAACAGATGGTAATCACTTGGTGCCAGGTCCGGACTATAAGGTGGATGCAGAAGAACCTCCCAACCAAACTCCCGGAGCTTCTGGCGAGTCACTATCGATGTGTGTGGCCTGGCGTTGTCCTGATGGAACACAATTCCTCTCCTATTGGCCAAAGCTGGCCGCTTATGGGCGATTTCTTCCTTCAGACGGTCCAATTGTTGACAGTAGAGTTCCGAATTAAGAGTTTTGCCGTATGGGAGCAGCTCATAGTAGATAATTCCCTGCCAATCCCACCAAACACACAGCAAAACCTTCCTGGCCGTCAATCCTGGCTTGGCCACCGTTTCCGCCGGTTCACCGTGTTTCGACCACGACCGTTTTCGCTTGACGTTGTCGTAAGTGACCCACTTTTCATCACCAGTCACCAACCGCTTCAGAAATGGGTCGATTTTGTTGCGGTTCAGCAGCGATTCGCAGATGGAAATTCGGTCTATGAGGTTTTTTTGCGTTAACTCGTGTGGCACCCATACATCGAGCTTCTTTGTGTATCTAGCCTTATTCAAATGGTTCCAAACGGTTTTTTGTGCAATCTTTAGCTCTTTTGCAATCGAAACAGTGCTAACATGACGGTCGGACTCGATAATTTCCATGATTTTATCGACATTTTCGACAATTGGCCTTCCAGTGCGTGGTGCATCCTTGACATCGAAGTTACCGGAACGGAATCGACGAAACCAAAATTGCGCATGATTGGCTGTTACAGTATCAGGTCCATAAACGCTATTCACATTTTCAGTCGCCTGGCTTGCGTTTTCTCCCTTATCGAAGAAAAACTGTAAAATGTAGCGAATTTTCTCTTTGCTGATGTCCATCTTTGACAAGCTCTCAAACAAAACTGAATCAATCAATCAAAAAAGTGTCAAAAAAGCTTTTTTAGTAGGAACTGTCATCTTTCTAATGCCCCCTAGCGGAACACGATCGGACTTATACAACGCGAGATGCAGATAAATAACGCCATCTATTGGAAAAATAATGGATTTCTTTTTACTACACCTAATATGTATGTGGAAATTAAAAATACAACTTTGAAAAGAAAGAAAAATTTGTTTCCTTTTCCAAAAGAGCACATTTGATCTTTTCCAGAGTTTGTGGATAGTATTGGCAGTAAGTATGTATTAAAATTCAATCCGATGGCACTTCTATGCATCGAAAATTACACTGTGCTACAAAAAAAATAATCAAATTTTCATGTTTACAAAAAACGTTGTAACTTGAACATTTTTCAACCGATTTTGATAAGCGATAGCATATTTTACTCGAGATACAATGTACTTTGATAATAACTGTAGCAAACTGAATGTTTTTTAGGATTTGTTACATAAAAAATACGTCAAACTGTAAACAACGTGAAAAAAATTGGTAAATTTTAGATAACATTCATAAATATCCAACTTTTTTTGTAGGAAGTATAGATAATTGTATATGTTTCGAAAGTTCAATGTTTCTAGTTTCCAAAACTGTATAGCAATTGAAAATCGGTCAAAAATTGACGGAGTGACAATCGTTTAAGTGCGCGGAGTACGGGAAAAACGGTTTTTAAACAATAACTTGAAAATTTGGGGGTGTTAGACAATTTTGAAACATATTTTCATGATGTACTCATCAAGACCTACAACTTACACTAGGTCACTTGAAAAGTGAAAAATCACTGTAGCACTGTGTTATCAGCTCTTTTGAAAATGACGGGCGTAACATAAAAAGTAGGCGTGGCAGCGTTACGAAGTTGAATTTTTCCAACTTTAAGGCACAAGAGTAAGCTATGTTCCGAATTTAAACACTGTGGGTCCAAAATTGTGGAATTTAGTGGTTTGATTTCTAATTTTTTTTTTTTTTGGAATTTCATAGATATTGCAAAGGAACGTCGATTCCAAATTTCAAAGCCCAAGGGCAACTCCTATCATTTACCAAAATATGTATGGAGGTCAAGCACCTTTTGCGAATGAAAACACGTTTGACAGGGGCTAGCACAAAAAGTAGGCGTGGCAGCGTTTCGAAGTTAAACTTTTCCAACTTTGCGGCACAACAGTAAGCAATGTTCCGAATTTGAGCACCGTGGGTTCAAAATTGTGGATTTTAGAAAAACTCGATTTCTGTTTGAGGGGGTTGAGGGCGGTTCAATTTCAAAATTTTTTTCGAATCTCATAGATCTAGAGATAGAAACGTCCATGCCAAATTTCAAAGCCCTATGGCAACTCTTTCTATGATTTCCCAAAAATGTATGGAAATCAAGCATTTCGGAGCGAAGACACAAAATTTTGTGTCTTGACTAAATTAGTTTGTGTATGAACTGTCACTAAAACAAAATTTGTGTCTTAGCTCCGAAATGCTTGATTTCCATACATTTTTGGGAAATCATAGAAGGAGTTGCCCTAGGGCTTTGAAATTTGGCATGAAATTCCAAAAACTATTTTCAAAATCGGACCACCCCAACCCCCTCAAACAGAAATCGAGTTTTTCCAAAATCCACAATTTTGAACGCAAGGTCCTCAACTTTGGAACATAGCTTACTGTTGCGCCCCAGAGTTGGAAAAGTTTAACTTCGTAACGCTGCCACGCCTACTTTTTGTGCTACGCCCACTCAAACGTGTTTTCACGTTCGCGTCTTAAGTCCTTGCTCTATCTCTCTGCTGTTTATAACAGAACTGTCTGCGCAAAGACTTCAATCGCGAACTTGACAACTTCGCTTAGCGCCGGCGACTTTGTCGCTCTATATATTCCAGCTAGCCGATATATTCCAGCTCTCACACCTGTATAGCAGCGTGGATTTAACATTGGAAGAAAAAAGTTCGTACATCTTCGATCGGTGTACCCACTGCTTAGCTGAAAACTCGCCGTTTAGTTGGTGTTCAAACGCATCGATTTTACTTTGTTGATGTTTAATGTCAGCGGAGTAGGCTTTCTGTTATCTAAAGAGGCGAAGTAAACGCTTATAGAGTGGCAACCACACGGTGATCGAATCATCGTTGCAAACTTTAGAACAAGAGCAATTTTATAATAAAAAGCCCGATTGTGAATATTCCCGAGGAACGAATTCCCGAGGATTTTACTTTTCTCGAGACAAAAATTCTCCTTTTTTTTTTTAAATAGATAGGGTAAGGAAAATGATGCGTATGGGCCAAATACCCCGAATGAATTCCCCATAAAATTTCTTGGCCCCAAATATTTATAAAATAAGATGTTTACTCTTGAGAAAAATTAATTCGTCGGGAATTCATTCGTTTCCCGGGAATATGCAGATTCGGGCTGGAAAAAACAAAATTTCCGAAAATTCTTCAATATTCTTAATTTAATTTTTTTTTTTTTTTTTTTTTTCGTCGATCATAAGTATAAAGTTATTTTTTATTTAAAGATTTCACTATTATATGCACTAAAAACTTAGCGCGTAAATCGATAAGTATTGATTCAATAATTATGACTGTTTAGAGTTCCTATTTAACACTAATTTATACACAACTTATGCTAGACTAATCGAAGTAGTTCGCCGAAATGCAGGTATGTTGGGTATATACATTGTTTTTTTCTTTTGACAATCAGTGTAAATAATATTTAAAAAGGCACGTGGATTTAAGTTTGTAACTCTTTGTGAATAAATTAGATAAAGAAAAGTCTTGCTAGGGACTTTTGGCGCGAATCCTTTAAAACCAGAATTTTTAGGTGCATTTTTTGTTTTATTTTTCGAAGAGTCCAGTTCTAGAAATCGGGATCATAGTCACGGGGGTACCTCGATCGACTGCCCACGTGATTGTTGTAAGTGTACATTGGATGCGCATCTGCGAAGGCATGCGCTGATCTATTCAGATTGTGATGCTGCTGCTGCTGCTGCTGCTGCTGCTGCTGATGATGATGATGATGGTTGTGAAGGTTAGGATGACCGTATGATCGTTTTAGTGTGTCGTCCCCTTTTTGGGACGCATAGATATTTTGTGAGTCATAGTAGAAGTCACCGCCGTGGCGCGTTGAACGCCAGCTGTCGTAGATATTCGAGCTGTTGCTGCCGTGCATCGAGTTTGTGAAGCGCTGGAAAAACATTTTTTCCAGTTTTATTTTTATGAGTAAACAATATTTGTATTACCTTCGGTTTAATAGGTTGCTTTGTGTCATTCCAAGCGTCATCGATGTTATAAAAGTCATCAACGCCATAGTTATCTGCGCCACCCATGTGGTTGATTTTCAGCTCATTCAACATGTCATTGGTCAGCGGAATCGGTGCCTTTTTAGCACGTTTTTGACGATTCAGAAGCTAAACAGACGGGTGGACAGAGAGAGAGAGAGAGAGAGAGAGAGAGAGAGAGAAACATTTTTTAGGGTATATTTATGTAGGATTACTTTCCGCACGAAGCTTACCACAGTTACTCCAAAAATGACTACGAAAACTAATGAGCCAACACCAATAACGATGACAACAATGGCCCAATGTGGTATTAGCAAATCTTCTTGGGCGAATTCAACATTCGTCATCAAAGACTTCGGTATGACTGCAAAGGAAGGATATGCTCAATTAGAAATTCATTTAAAAAAAAAAGTTTTTTTTTTTTTTTTTTTTTTTTTTTTATAATAAAGAATACCGCTAAAGTCTGTTGCTACTGGATCGATGACATATTTCCCCATAAGGAATGTCTCTTTGACTAGTTTCTCTTCCTTGATGTCCTTAAAAGGATCATCGTGCATTTCGTTTTCGCTGTCAGTTTCGTTTTCAATTTCTGATTTATGTGGCAGCATCGGCTGCGGCGAATGCGTTAGAGCTTCGTGGAAGAGCTTCTTAATTTGCAGCGTATCAATGTCTTGCGTGATATTCGCTAATTCCACGTAGTAGTCCACCAAGACACTGCCTTTACTAAAACTATCGATGCGTACTTTGTTATACCAGCTCTTCAGTTGCGGAGCATTTGCGTAGACTTCGTTGAGCTGTTGGGGAGGGTGAAGGAAAAACAATTATGATTATATAATCTGCAAAGACTGTAATTTTTGCAGCGCTTACTTGTGCTTCTATCTCGTGGGCTAGATTTTTCCACTCGACGGTATTGTGATCCAACAGCTCCGGTTTCCATGTGACACCATCGATAATCTTAATTGTTGCTGCTAAATCGCAATCTGATCTACAATGTCCTGGTTTGGTCGGTTTCGGTGTTGTCGTCGTCGTTGTTGTTGTGGTAGTGGTGGTTGTCGTTGTTGAGCTGGTCGATGGTAGCAGATCGTCCAAGTTGATGGATGCCGTTTTTGCTTGTTCCAATAGTTTTTCGATTGAAATTGGTGTCGTTGCTGGTGTTGGCCAGCCGGTAAATTCGGTTGTTGCTCGTGTTGGTGGTCCCTTTTTAATGACAACTGATGGTGTTGTATGAGATTCGCTCTCTTGTCCGTGCGGCGTTGTCAAGCGTTGTGCTCCAATGCGTTTGTGTATGCCCTTTGGGAAGACAACCTTAAGATTTGATGCTGGTGTTGTGTTCTTATCATTCTCTTCAGCTTGCATTCGTCCTGCCGCAGTTGTTGATGTCGATGTTGGTGTTGAAGTTGAAGTTGATGCCGGATGCTGTAAGTGCTTCGTTGAGGTCTTCGTATCTGTCGATGATACTTCTTTTAACTTGTGCTTCTTCAATGTAGATGATGAATCATCATCGGATTTCTGATTGGTTTCGTTAAGTTTAAAGCCAGGTGGAAGTAACTTCGATATATCGTCAGTTTTCAGAGGAATTATGCTGCCAACAATTTTATCATCTGCTGGAGGCTTATATCCTGGCGGCAAAAATTCGCTTATGTCATCATGTATGAGTACAGCGGATTTCTTTGTTGTGCTTGCTACAGCTGGTGTGCTGGTGCTAGTGGGGTTGTTGTTGTTGTTGTTGTTGTTCATTTTTGTTGTCTTGGCATAGGTTGGTGGCAGGAATTTCGAAATGTCATCGACTATTCGAACCGCTGGCTTTATAGTTGTTAAAGCGGTTGACTTTGATGGCGGCTTGTAATCTTTTGGTAGGAATTTTGAGAGATTATCTTCATCGAACTTAAGTCTACTGAATATATCTGGAATTTCGGGTGCTCTGGTAGTAGTAGTAGTTGTTGTTGTTGTTGTTGTCGCCTTCGTCGTCTTGGTATTACTACTATTCGGTGTCTTATATCCTTTGGGGAAAATGCCAGCTAAAGATAATTCTTGTGTTGCCACTGGTTTATTTTTGAAAGAACGACCAATGGTTGAATTTCGTATTGGTTTCCTAGACTCGTCCATCTGAATTGGTGGTTGTTGAGTGGTTGTTGTCAATGTTGTGCTATGTTGTGTCGTTTTCGATTGTTTGTTACGATTCCTGAACGATGGTCTTGGTTTGAAACCAGACGGTAAAAGTCCCGCTAAATCGTCCATTTCGGCATCATCGAAATGATGTATTTTCACTTTTGGTGTTGTCGTTGTCTTCGGCTGGAATTTTCGTATATGCGGTACGAATTTCGATGATTCGGCTGTTGTGCTCGTAGACGGTGTGGAAGCATCCATATCGCTCAAAATTGGATATTTGCCCGACAACAAGCCGCTGGAAAGCTCCGATTGAACACGATCGAGCTTATCAATAATACTCTCAGTTGAGGAAGCGGTTGTAGTTGATGAAATCGGTATTGGAATTTCAACTGGTGCAACAGTTGTCTCAATAAGTTCATTGCTTTCGTCAGATTTGTTGGAATTTGTTTTCGATTTTGGACCATGAATTTTCTTATCGAGCTCCGATCGTGGTTGTTTGGTTTCTTCCTGTTCGATCGCCGGAAAAGGTAGAAATCGTGCGCCGTTTATGCTTCGGCTGGTTTGTATTGATGCAATGACAACGTATCCTTCGGTGGAGTTATTCGGTGGCTGCGATTCACCAACATCATCACCAACTTCACGCGCATCATTTTCATCGGTGGCATTTGCTGGTCCTACTCGGTTTTCTTTAAACAAAATTCCGTCATCGAGAGTGAGCGGCGTTGTGTCTCGCGGTGTCACCGCTGCTGGGAAAGCTGTTGATCCATTGACAACACTTTTTGTTGTCACTACTGAAATGACTTCATGATCAAGACTACTTTTGTTGGATGACGAGGGTGTTGTTGTTGTTGTTGTTGATATTTTCGAAGTTGTTGTAGAAGTCGCGGCTTTGTTTGTTGTTGGTTCTTCTTCAACAAACTCTTCGGCTAAGTCTTCTTCTCTCTCAACTTCGCCATCATCTTCTTCGCCTTCGCCTTCGCCTTCGTCACCTTCTTGCTCTTCTTCTTCATCTAAATATTCGTCATCCTCATCGTATTCGTCGATTGCTGTCGGCTCCTTTTCGTCCTTCAAATCGGTGGCGGTTGTAGCTGTCGTTAGGATTGTCGATGGTCGAGATGTTGTTGTTGTTGTTGTAGTACTAGCTGTTGCTGCTGTTGTTGTTGTTGTTTCCGTTATTTTCGTTGAATCTTCATTTTTATTGAACTGCAAGATTTCTAGTGTTGTATGCTCTCCTGTTTCTGGACCTTCTGTCGCAATATTATCAACTGCCTTTTTAGAGACGTCAGCATCAATCGTTGATGTCTGGGTTTCGATACCTTCGGTATGTACCTCGGAGGAATCATCGTTTTCCTCTGTCTCTGTCTCTGCATCTGCATCTCATCTTCCTCGTCGTCGGCTTCGTCCTCATCATCCTCAATATATTCGTATTCATATTCCGGTGTGCTTTTTGTATTAGATTCCGTTGAATTTTGATTTTCTTTTGCTGTCGCATTATTACCGAAGAGCAACAAAGTTTCATTCGGTTTTGATGTTTCATCGGCTGTCGTCAAGTCAGATGTTTGTTCATCCTGTTTAAGTGTTGTTGTTGCTTCTACAGCTTCATCGAATGGCTCTGTTGTCACAATCGATTCGTGCAGTTCAAGTTTCCCTATCGACTCGTTTGGTTTATCAGCAATTCTTTCACTACCCAGTTGATTTAGATCAGTCTTTTCCATTTCATTATACTCCTCGCCGCTATTCACAATTGGTTCGTTTTCCGGTGAATGTAAAACGAGTGCTGCGCCTGCTGCGCCCGCTGCACCAGCAGCCACCGCGGTGGCAGTTGATTCTGCAATGCTTTGCTTCAACAATTTCGGGCGCTGGGCAGTTGTGAAGTTGAAGGGTCGCTTCGTCAGTTTAGCTTTTGGATTCACCGGCTCATTCACTTCGCGACTGATGAACGAAGGACGCCTTGGTTGAAATCCACCATTTGCTTTTTGCGCTGACCGTGGATTATTGCTTACAGGTGATTTTAGAGTCGTTGTGCTCGTCGTACTGGAGGTGCGTGATGCACCGAAGCGATTATACCGTTTGGTGCTAGACGGTGCACTTGCCTCTGTGGAGCTTGTGCTGGTGGTGAATGAGTTGCTGGGCTGGAAACGATTGCGCGTATTGCGGAAAGCGGTCTGTTGATTTGCCGGCGCATCTGAGTTGTAGTTCAACGCTGCTGCATTTGGACGCACACGACCATAGCTCGGTGTGAATCCACCACGCAGCTGTGTATTGCTAAAGCCACCAGCAAATTTCGGCTTATCGCTCGATACGCTCTGCAAAAAAACCCAACAAAAAAAAAAAAAAAAAAAAAAAAAAACGTCAGCAATGTTTTCTGGCTTAAATATGTACCTATGTGAAAAGATAACAATATTGTGGGAAAAAGTCTCACCACTGTGAATACATATGATACTGCTGCACAATGTCATATTCGGATGAAAAATTACAGAGCCATTTTTTTTTTTTTTTTTTTTTGAACTCATTTTCCAAACCACCTTTGCAGCAATGCTCTGCTCGATTAATTTCGAGAAACCACTCATTATGGGGTACTTCAAACTCAACCATATAATGTAATTCTCATCTCAATTGCAACCGTTTCGTTATCCGATCTAATGTGAGAATGCGAGTCTCAAAAGCTTTTTCCAAACAACTCTTTTCCCTCCTTCTGTCTCAATCACATTCAAGCCCATAAAAAAGAAAACAAAATATTCCAAAAAAACAAAAAAAAAAAAAAACATTTTTTCTTTGTTAGCTGACATCTGAGAACGAGACATTAAAAGGTTGCATACCACAACCGCCATAACAATTCTTGAATTTTCATTTTTTTTTTTTTTTCAGGGATTTATTTTAGCTTTTCTTCGCTTCGAATGATCTCGGCTTTGTTGTGCATTTATTCGAAGATTATTTTCCGGCGTTCACACCAAAATCATTAGTATGATTAGCTGAATGCAAAGCAAACGTTGAAGGAACGATAATATGTGGGCCAAAATTCTTTTTAATGCCTAAAGTTCTGTCCCTCTCAGTGAAATTAAGTTTTCATGAAGGAGAAAATCAAATTAATAACAAATTAATTCGAACAAAAAATTTATTAATAACAAAATAAAACACCCTAGTCGAATTGAAAAAAAATCAATTATTACCAAAACTCCATTTTGTTTACTCGCAAATTACAGTAACATTGTTGTCATCTCTTGTGTTGTCTTGCCAAAAAAGACAACAATGTTACTGTAATTTGCGAGAAAACAAAATTTTTGTTCGAATTAATTTGTTATTAATGTGTTTTGCTCCTTCATTGAAACTGAATTTCATTGACAGATACAGATATTTAGGCATCAAAAAGAATTTTGGTACATGTACCATGTCAGCGTATAATTTGAAATAACCATAAACCGATCAGCGGAATGATATGATGTGCATTGTGTTTGGAGGAATTTTTTGGAATTGATCGAGAACACTTGAGGACCTAAATTGTGGGAATACAGTAGACGCTCACAAAAGTTAGCACGTTTGTTATCGCGGACTCGTTGACTTTTGTGATTTATTGACTTTTTAAGGACATATGGGCCGGCTAGGCCGGTTTAAAAAATCCAAATTCCATGGCTAGTCGGTTGGCCGAAATGCCTAATCCACGGAAAATTCTAAGAAACTTTGCCGAAGAATCCATAGGCTTAAAATCCAAACTGACTCTCCCCACTTTTTGACACAAAGTTTTTTAATGAAGTTGAATCATCGCTGTTTCGATTACGAGGTGAGTCCATTTAGGACCGAGCCCAAATTTATATCGAACGCGACCGTTCTACGGTTGACCTCTATCTGAATAACCCTGGTCTAGTTCCAAAATGAGTTCAGACAAACGGACTCACCCGCGACCAACCCCAAACGTTTTGAAAAGGGACCGGTTATTTTTCAACGACAGCCCCAATGTTAAAAGAGGTGAGTCAAATGTATGGAAAGACGACCGGTTCTGACAGGACCGGTCCCATTTACTGCAGGGATATTATGTATGTCATTACTAATGACTCATTAGGATAGTTATGACTTGGGTTTTTCGGGCTTCGAAGTTCCGAGAAAAAAATTTCTTTTTTAAAGGTTATTGTCTGAGATGAATTGAGAATGTCTTGCACGGCGAGTTTTGTTGATTTATTTATGAAAATGTGGTCAGTTGAAATGTTATGTGTTTTAGAGGCAATAAGTCCAAATTACTTATTATTTGTGATCCACCAGCAAAATACACAAATGCTTCAAATGTTCAAGTAAAATGTAAAATACTCGCATTAGAAAGAATAAAAGCATTAATTACGAGTAAATAAGAGTAAAATGAAATGATTTGATTGGATGAGAATGTCGGTCTTACCAAAGGCGTTGCGATTGCTGACGAAGCTGATGGCTCGTTAAAGGACGTCAGGAATTGTGCCTGCTGATGCGGAAGATTACTGCGTCCAGTTTGTGGTACGAAGCCGCCTACGCCTACGCCAACGCCATTCGGCCTAATCGCCTTCGGACGCGTGAAACTAGGCTGACCACCACCGCCAAGCGTTGAGATGCTACCCGGCACAAGGGCACCAAATGGACGTGGTGAAATGTCAAAGTAATCAGGACTGCGTACCACTGGCTGCAATGAGAATGAATCGTGCAGAGTGATTGTTAGTGATGGAGAAGCGTCGAGTTTTTTTAGCTTAAAAGCTGATAGAATTGAATATGAAAACGATGACCGGTTTTGAATAGTATAATAGGCAAAAGAACTTGTTAACAATGGCTTTCATTTATGGAGGAAAAAAAATCGTATTAGATGAATTATTTTTAAAAAAATCAAAAAAATTGTAATTATGGATATAAGCATAATAAAAAGTGCAAGCGAACGTGGCGTTATCAGCGAGGCAATCTTCTATGTAAGTATGTTCGTGAATTCAGTAGAATGAAGGATGACAGTGGCTCAGTTTCGATGTTTTAAAGCGGGGAATGCTATTATCCGGGGTGGATACATATATTCGTAGAATACTGTATATCTATGTACATACATATATCAAACCAATGAAGTCGTTTTTCAAAAGCTTTCGACAGTAAACTCATTCAAAATGCTGCACAAGTTTTTTTGTTCAAAAACTGAGAAAGAAATTTTTTTGTTAATCATACGCAGTTTGTGGCAAACATTTGTTCTAACATGACACACGTAAGCCTACACTGTTAATTAACATTGGTATTTTTGAAGAAATTTAATGACGAACGGTATTAAAACTTTTTGAAAAAAGCTGTCCAAATTCTACAACCAATTAGTGATGAAAGTTTCCTGTTAATTTTTTTTACTAAGCTGCGTACTGAGGATAAATCCGCTATAATGGGCATTGAACATATCGATAGATATAGGAAATTCACCCCAGGAAATGGTCTAAATTTTTTTTTTTTTTTTTGACTTCGTTATATACTCCGGGACGAGACTATGTACATAGGCGTATATGTACTTATATATGCATTTCTTCTTTCCAATGGCTGAGTTCATCTTGACTGCATTCTCGTCATGCTCTGCTTGGCTTAGTGTAGCTCTTTCTTCTTTTTTTTTTGTTTGCTTCCATCATGAGGAAAATAAAAAAAAAAAAAACAAAACAAGTAAGGACGTTATAGCAAGGCGAGGCTGAAAGCACAATACCCGACTAACAAATATGACTAGCGCTAATTACTCCAATTATCTTATGAAGCCAACCAGAGGACCGAATCCGCTAAGACAAATTTTTGCGAGGAGTTTCATTAGTATGAAAGAATTTTAGATAAAAGAAGAATTTTATTAGATTTTTGTTTCTCTCTGTCCGATGATAGATGTAGAGATTTTAATTTAGGTACTTTATTCAATCACTTTCCGGAATATATTCGAAAACAATCGTTGTATCTCTAAAGATTCATTCGTTTGACGGTATTATAAGCTTTCGTGCACATTCTTTTAATTCGGTGGTACGTTTGCACAAAAAGGCGTACGTCATTACCGTTAAATGCAACGCCATGAGTACGATTACTTGTTGACCATTCATTTCTCTATGTATATCGTCACCAGGAGATTCGTCTGTCTTTCGGTCCGGGTCAAGGGCGTAGCGAGAGAAAGAGTGCTTTGGTAGCGCTTATATTTGCCACAGTGGTATATTGAGCAATTATAAGACATTAACTGAAAAAAAAATTTGTGGGGCAAGAAGAAGTTTAGCGAGTTTTGGACCAAAAACAAAAAAAATTCGAAAAATTCATGGCGTCCGTTTTGGATGAAAATTTATATATAGAATAAGTGAAAATTTCTTAGAAATTTGTTACTAAAACTTTTTCAAAAAACTGATCACAACTAGTCCTTTTTGGACCAGTTTGGAACTAGACCCAAACTAGACTAGTTGTAATCAGTATTTTTGAAAAAATTTTAGCATTTGTGGAGTAAGAAAAAGTTCGAGAATGGACCCGATCGGATTTTGAAGTGTACTTTTAGTACTACGGTCGTGATGAATATCACAAAAACTGCGTTAATGTAAGTCTTTGATTAAATTCTAAAAAATTATGACAAAAAGATTAAAAGATCTATTGATGGATGCGGTGCTAAAAATATTTCAGATAATGTATTTTGAAAATTAAGCTCGCATAATTTTTCAAAATAATTTCAGATTATTTTTAAAGTAGTCGTGGCAAAAGGGCGGTTTCCATGAGGTAATTGCACAGAAGCCGACATAAGCAGCTCTTTTATGGTCCTCAAAATCTACAGAGTACTTTGTCTGAATGAATGGGCGTGGTCTGGGGCCCTCTTTAAAAAAAATATTCAAACATACATATATGTATGGATGTATAGCCACTCATTTATCTGTGTCGGGTTTTGTATTGTCAGGCTCGCCGGGCTATAACACCCTTACGTGATTTTAATATGCTATTGATACACGAAATTTAGAGTTCTTTATGAAAAACATATGTATGTTATAAAATGATACTGAGAAGGTAAGAATGTGGTACTTGCGCCAGGATGGCAAGCAAAATCGCGTTCAACAAAGATTTTTTTTTTACCTTTAATATTTTTTAAATAACAAAAATTAGAAGGGCTCAGTGAAAATATAACTGTCCACTTGAATATTTAAAACCAAGCCTTAAGTTTGGTGAATCCATAAAAATGGACCGGTGAAGCCTATCCTGGATCTTGTTGTTATTGTCCATGTTTCCGCCAGCCGAGTATACCGAGTTTCGTGAAGATATCAAGCTTAACTCCCTTGATGAGTAAATTGTACCTATACAGACAAGCAGAGGAACAGACAGACGGATTATTGCTATCCATACTTTCTATGGGTTATCTAGCGCGTAATTCTGGGCATAGCACACGTATGCACAATCGCAATACACCGCAAAGAAATGAATGGCAATTGCCATTCTTCACGCAAGAAAGTTGCAAAGTTATGCATCACGGAATTGTGTTGTGGGCGCAAAAGCTTTTGTTTTTTCCTCGAACAGCGAACAGATTCATGTTCTCTTACACTTATGTACATGTGTAGATGCACCCATAAAATTAAGAAGTCAATTAAGGCCGATTTCCCCATTTTATAGGCTTTTTTTTTCGTTAGGAATTGTTAAAATATTTACGATTTTGATTATATTTTTAGCTTGAATTGAAGATTTTTCTATTTTCTCAATGAAATTGTCAATTTCTTGATGCAAGATTCAATCTAACTGCCAGAATATCGTTTATGTTACCATGGCTCATTGTCCCCTATTTTGCGAGAAGAGCCTAAGCTCTCTAAAGCCGATTAAAACTCCCCAAATCAAATTACCAAATTGATTGGTATCATCAATACAGTGTAATCACTCTTTAGCGGACACCAACGAGACCGAAAAACATGTCCGCTTAACATAGGTGGCCGGCCGCTTGAGAGGAAACTATTTGAGAAGCAGGAAAACTAGAGTATCCCAAAAAAGTGTGCTTTCACGAGGGCTGTCCGCTGAAGAGGAGTGTCCGCAAGGAGAGAGCTGTTTTTGAGAAATTTATTTTTTCGCCCAATCGCGTCCAAACTGCGTAAACACCTGCCATACGTACTCGTATGGTTAAATATAATTTGGTTAACCGTGGTAGATATTCACACGGTTTGAGCTCGATTGGAACAAAAAATTTATCAAAAACTTGGTTCGTAGCCCTATTGTGTAAAATAGACTTAAAAAGAAAAATGTTAGGTGTGCCTTGTATGGTAAAAAATTGTAGTCAATTGAATTTTATTGTCCTATAAAAAAAAATTTACAAAAAAGACACAAAATTGATGCGATCACACCATAATAATCGCTTTAAGAAAATCTAAATTCGACCTAAAAAAAAGTTCGAGCTGTAGAATATTAATTATAATTAAATAAATAATCGTTTTTGTTAACTTTCCGTAGGAAAAATCTTCAAATTGAAAAGAAAAAAAATGTTTTTTCCTCACAGCGTGGTCAAGTACAATTTAAAGCCCTAAGCCTTGAGACCGAATGCCCGATCGTGCGATCGCTTGCTGGGCGTTTCATTAGCCGCCTTAACCGATGCTCACAGATCAAATACAATGTAGTTCGGAACCAACCGCAATCGCATCGAAATCGAATTCGAATTGAAATTGAAATTGAAGAATGTAAAGCCCTAAAAGGTAACGAATCTAAATTGCTTTTGTGTAGATTCATCGCATGCACGAAATCGCTGCGTGCATGTTGGACGTTAGGTTATTGCAATATTGCAATCCATTTTATGCTTTTGCACGCATGAAAGGCTTCCATGTAGGGAATGTGATGGCGGCTCCTATAACTATTCTATGCTGCCGTCCAATTGCCTACTTCATTGTTTTTTTTTTTTTTTTTTTTTTTATCTTTTGGAGTCTCGTCTACTTGAATTTCGCTTTTAAAGTAGCAGTTAACGTTAACGTAGCTGCATTTTGACAACTTAATAATAGGAAAAAAAAAACAAAAGTAAAAAAGGAAAAAAAAAATCAAATATTTGTTTTTAATTAAAAATTCTCTTTGCTGTTGAAATTTTATGAGGAAATCATGCAATCGAAACGAAACTCCATGAACAGACTGGACGGACCGGACCGGACTGGACTGGCGAAGAGTGGACTTAGTTTGGCTTAAAATTGAATTGAGTTGAAAGCAAAATAAAACAAGTGAGACGATTGCCCGGCTGGAAATTTTAACTTGGTATTGCACGGGCCCTGGCTAGATTTGCCTAGTTTATATCTTGGGCCTGCCCAGAATAGGCCTAGCTAGTAATTTCTGTCTAGTCATTTTTTTCGTTTCAGGACTAGGCGAATTTGAAAACAAAAATATTCACATATCTGAGAAAGTCGTTGTAAAATAGAAGATATGTACTTTATAAGTACATATTAATATCAAATCATATGTCCCATGGCGGGTAGAGCTGGAGAAAAAATCGATAGCACTATCGATAATATGGATGGTTTCAAACTATCGAAAACATCGATGGTTTTTGAAGACTATCGATAGTTTTGATTCATGGAAATTTACTTTAGCATTGGAAAGGTGGTGCTGGCGGTGACAGAGGGATGTCTTCTTTTTGAAATGGACAGATTCCTAAAAATTCCTTTATTTATATAAAGGCTAGAGCCGCTCGAAAATTCATCTTTCGATTATCAAAATTATCGATTGTCAAAATTATCGATAATCGAATCTATCGATGATGAGGTAAGGTTGGTGATGATGATAGTGGTGATGATGATGATGGTGATGAGTGATTATGATGATGGTGATGATGTTGGTAATGATGTTGGTGATGATGATGGTGATGATGATGGTGATGATGATTGGTGAGGTTGGTGATGATGTTGGTGATGGTGATGATGGTGATAATAATGGTGATGATGATAATGAAGATAGTGATGATGATGATCATGGTGGTGGTGAGGTTGGGGATGATGTTGGTGATGACGATGATGATGTTGATGCTGGTGTTTATGTTGTTGATGATGTTGATGGAGACGGTGCCCAAGTATGCAAGAATCATGGTCGATGATAATGGTGGTAATGGTGACCTGATATTAGGTCAGATGATTGACTTGGCTAACCTAATAGGTCGATGGAATTACGTCGATTCGACGGTCGATGTCGACGTATAATGGTGGAATATGATTGATATCGATTTGGTGGTAATAATAGGTCAGTATATGGTGCATGATCGACTGGTCAAGAGTCATGGCGATGAAGATAGTGCCGTTGGTGACCTAATATGTAGTCGATGATAGATGTTCGAATGACCAATTTTCGGACCTAATTGGACTATATTGAGTAAAACGAATGAGAACGTAAGAAACGAAAAAGGTGATGATGATGAGATTGGTAACAGATGAATGATATAAATACATGAAGTATCTGGTGACTCAGTCATTCGTGAGGTTTCGAAAGCATGAAATGAACGAGAGATTTTCTTCTTCGTGATGATCTTAAGAATAATAGTAAATAGATGATGGACTTCGATTAAAATATTTTGCGCTTAATAAGTCCATGATAAACATCATGCCGCTGAGATTTCGTGAGAGTGGTTCCTTCTACTTCTTCATGATGTTAAGGTTCTCATTGATGGAATTAAATAAATATTGCTTGAAAAAAATGTTCTTCTTAAAGAAAAAATGATGCAGAAGAATAATTCGATCAATGTTGCCATTCGAAAAATGCATGGCGTGAGCTCGACCTTTTTGACCTATGTTCGACGTTTAAGTAAACCGACTGATGAAGTCAAAATCAAGTCGCATCGACTGTGAAGGTCGTAAGCTGCAACAAATAAGTACGTTATTGACCCTGATGTCGCCTGATAAGTCAAACGGTTAAAGTCGAATTTTAGTCAAAAATTATGGTCTGTTTGCCATGAAAAATTGACCTATGATGTGTGGAATCGTCATGAAGTTAAGTCATATATTCTAAGTACGCACTCTAATAGGATTTTTTAGCGACTATTTTCGACGCAAATCGACTTAGGAAAGTCGAAGCGTACTTTGAAGTCATGAAATAGTAAATAGAGCGTAATTTGACCTCGAAACGGACTTTTAAGTGAGGTACATATTAAGCGAAAACTAGGTCAGAAATAGGTATTGTGTCACACCAAAGATACGTCGATTCGAACTTGCTGCTGGTCAAAAGAAATCGGCTCTGATTTTGCTGACATATGGTGATGATGACGGTCATGGTGATGATAATGGTGGTGATGATGATGATGATGTTGGTGATGATGATGGTGATGGTGATGATGTTGATGGAGACTGTGATGATGACGGTCATGGTGATGATAATGATGATGGTGTTGATGGTGTTGATGGTGATGATGGTGTTGGATGGTGTTGATGATGGTGATGATGATGGTGAGGTTAGTGAAGATGATGTGTTGATGTGGATGATGGTGTTGATGGTGATGATGATGATAGTGAATGATGGTGATGATGATGATCATAGTGATGGTGTTAATGATGATGATGTTGATGATGGTGTTGATGGTAATGATGGTGATGATGATGTGGTGATGATGATGGTGTTGATGGTGATGATGTTGATGATGGTGTTGATGATGATGATGTTGTTGATGGAGATGATGGTGATGGTGGTGATGGTGATGATGGTGATGTAGTGTTGATGATGGTGATGATGATGATGGTTGAGGGTTAGGTGATGATGTGATGGTGGATTAAGTGGTGATGATGTGTGATAGTGAGATGATGGTGATGATGATGGCGATGGCGATGATGGTGTTTAAATTTTGAAACATACTTCCGATAGTTCTCCAGCTCTCCTGAGATGACTGAGAATTTTCTTCAATTCATTGCTTTATATACGTTTCCGAAATCATGAATGCAGTGAGAATTGTAGGAATTTTTTGAAAAAAAGTACCATTTCTCGGGGTAGTTTTGCATTTGGAGGGAAATACTGATTGGAAATTTGTTTTTAGGACGAATACCATCAAAGGGAGCGTATTCGGAGGGTGCTTTTGGGGGTTCAAGCCCCCCTCGAAATGTTCGGAATTACAAAGGGGATTGAGAAAATGATCACGGTGGATTGTTTTGTTATGCCTTAAACTTCTTCCGAAATAATTTGCTGTGTCGGTCCGTTTTGGCGCGTTTCCATGTCCCCACCAACCCCACCATGGCTTGTTTATAATCAGCCCTCGAACTTAACGAGACATAGATTTAAGCAGTGATGCCAACTTAACGCTTTTCGCGCTTGATCTAGCGCTTTTGGAAGGCCCGCGGCGCGAAAACTTCTTTTTAGCGCCAAGCTATTTTTGCGCGAAATCTAACGCTTTTTCGTTGCGTTCATTAAAGTTTTCAAAGTAGTTTTTCCTTCAATTTTTAACATTGTAATAACGTAAGCCTTCCTAGTATTGCTTCCTAACACAACAGCTGTAAGATGAACCAATGATGAATCTGGCAGCTTTAATTTTGTGATTGCGTTTAGACTACAGAAGCATTGTGCGTGACTATTTTGTGATATAGAATGGCATATGGGAAAGAAAGAGATGGTTGTTCGGTGCCTTAGTCGCATCGTTTCTAATCTAAACGCAGACTTGTAAGAAGCATATTTAATCATTTGTTTTACTTATAATAAATATTCAAAGAAAAAAAAACATCAAAATATACTATGATCTTTTTATAAAAACAACACGTTCCCTTCCAAACACGCTTTCTTTTGGTTGATTTAGCGCTTTTTGAAATTAGAAATTGGGAATCATTGATTTCCGGTGCTTTTTAGCGCGTTTTCAAAATTCATCAGCGCTTTTTCCATCTGACGAGTTGGCAACACTGCTTAAGTGTCTTATTTTACAAACCAAATGAGAATTATAGGCGTTATGCTAACATTTTATTCTATGCACTGATGCCAGAACAAGGGGTTTTTTCCGTTTTGATAGAATTTTTCAATTTTACCTTTAACCAAAAATCACTTCAAATGTTTACAAGGGAATTTTACTGATCACTTCCCTAAAGAAAACAGAAATAAAGAGATTTTTTTCAATATCCAAGAGAAAAGAGTCATCAAAATACTGTCTAGCATCAATGCTGGTTACAAAGTATGGAGAATTGAGTAAGAAAGGTTTTAAAATTCTGCTTCTGGGGAGGGATACTTAAGCACAGTATTTTATTAACTTATTATATGTAGGACCACCATTAATTTTTTAAATTTAAAACTTTCAAATGATTCATATTTAAATGTTAAAAAACTCAAAAATGCTTGATTGAAATCACTAGCGATTTGCCAATGAAATTAGTTTAAATTTTAAAATATATCTTCCGATAGTACTATCGATATTTCAGACTATCGGCTATCGATGGTCGCAACTATCGTTAGTTCTCCAGCTCTATTTTCAACTAGCACCTCGGTAGAACCTCATTGGTTACGATATCGCCTTCTGCACAAAGCTGACGTTCAATACGCAAAGTGCACTCATTATATTTCCACGAATTTAAACTCAGTGAGAATTATAAAACAATTTTTCCCAAATTTTCGCTCTAGGAAAAAAATGCACATATACAAGGGCTATAACTAGTAATATGTGGTGAAGTACTGTCTAGATCTTTCCTAGAAGGCCACTAAAGAGGCGGCACTAATTACGCTCACAATGACGCCATGATAGAATTTTCTATCCGGGCTTGACATAGAGAAAAGTATACATTTCCTGTCCAGATTATTCACATCATCGCCAATATAGGGACGATTCTACCCAGCGCTTAAGTACGACTAAGATAAGCCTGATCGGGTTAAGATTTGTTAGTCCAGGGCCTATCTAGAAAAATGTGAAAGTTTCTCACATAAATTTTTTTCATTAGAATTCATTAGAATTCAACAAACTGATATGCCGACTTGAATTTGTTTTATCTATTTATGAATTGTGGATGTCAGAAGCATTTTCATAAATTCACCCCACACCCGCTTTTCCAACTTTTGTCAAACAAAATGAACCTGAACGGCTTGAAAATTCGATTTCGATAATCGATTTCAAGCTTCTTGAATAAATCTTAAAATTTTTTCTATACTGAAGTCATTTTTTAGATTTTTTTAACACCCCCTGGTACTGGGGGTACCCTTAAATGTCTCCCCCAATCTGTATACCGAATTTCGTCAAGAAAGCTCAACTCCTCTCATAAGAAAACTGCATGAAGATATGTGCATATTTTGTAGGCTCTATGTTATCTATCTGGATATTGTACACGGGCGCAGAAACGCGATATGCCCTCGACGCAGATTATGTCAAGTAAAATGAAAGACGATGATTTGAGTTTCTTCGTCAATGTGTTGTAAGTATGTGCCGCCTAAATCATAATTTTGATTTTTGAAGTCTCGGTTCGAATGCCGCTGAAATGCCTGAATGGTCAAGTGAAAGTCATCGAATGCCTTATTACTGCAAGTCAAAAACGTTCTCCTCCATTTTGAGCGTCGTTTCAATTGAAAAAAAAAAAAAAATCAAATTTCCATCGATCGTTTTATATGGAGCTTTCGGATGGGCATATTGTATTGTATGTACTTATACCATCATTCCAAGCTAAATCAAATCAAAGGTATTTGTGCGTAATGCGCATGCGGCAGCGTGACTGCAACATGCTGACCGATTTTCGTGGTGTAGTTATTGTTATGCGCACGCTCAATGCCTTCATCTTTGGTAATTAACCCAATTGAAGTCGAATTGAGTTTCGTGGATTTATTACGTGCTTTTTCGATTCTTATTATGACTCAAAGCTAATGCCAATTAATAATTAAGTTTTAACCCCCTCTTTAGTGTGGTCATTTTCATTTGAAAAATAGAAAGTAACAGTCGGCCGCGTGTGCCTCCACTACGCATTTCGATTGTAACGTTTAATAAAGCAACGGAATTGATGGCTTTATTGTGACCATGCTTAGTTGAATTCGTTCCGATTGAATGAATGCATGTGTGGGTGAATTAAGTGGAATTCGTGGAGCCGAAAAAAGGGCACAGCAGCAGTACAATAAGCAAATGAAGTTAATTATTAGTTAAGGAAATGAATGAATATGAAAAGCGCTTTCTCGATTAATGCGATCTGGACGAGTTGCGGGATTTCTTGATTGATTGAAAAGCGGTCTTACTCTCCATTGGGAGTGTGATTGTTGGCAAAACCAAAAAATTACTGATCGTCCCCCTATAACTTATCGGTATTCCTCATTAAGACCGAAGATTCGATAGCTTTATAATATAATATCGACTTTTGTATTGTATGTATATAATAGGGAAAATTCTTGGGACACTTTCGCTGTCTCTTTGGAAGAATTCTTTCGTTTTTTTTTTTTGTTGTTCACATTCCAATTAAAAATTATTAACAATCGTACTCACCGAATTCTGTACACCGAATGGTGAATACGCCGCCGAAGTTAAGGCCTGTTGGGAAGATTTTTTTGCTTTGGCATCATTTGCAATGAAAAGTAATTGTTCCTGGTAGGAACCGGGCGGTGGTGGATACGGCTCAACGCCGCTCTTTAATTTATTTCGCGTAGAACTTACATAGGGATGCTGTCGAGGACTTGATGGCACAAAACGACTCTGCGGATTGCCAGCAGTGAAGTAATAGTTCTGTGAGTCTACAGAAAAAAGAAAGAAAGAAAGAAAGAAAAAAAAAATTATCTCATTTGAATTCATATTCAACTTTATAGGGCATAAATTTTAAAGTGTACCTAATTAAAAACCGGATGAACATAAAAATAGACCGATATTCATCCATCCTACATGTATGTGCGCATGTACATATGTATGTGTATATGCGTGTCCATGTATACATGGCTTATGGATTTGAATGCCTTCTCTTTCAAGTGACAATAATACAAAAGCCTTATATGTATATCGATTGCGTAATTATTTTAATTAAGCTGGAGAGCACAATCGAAGAAACTTTCAAATTAGCGTTATAATTCAGTTATGAAATCGACTTTTTGGGTATACAAAATCGAAAATGCGATATCAGGATTTGTATGGAAAAGTTTATCGATAATTTCATTTCCGAATTGTCCGAGTCCGAGATGAAAAGCCGGAATGTCTGAGGTGCCCATAAGAATTGCAATCCGAAACTCTAGAGGAAGCTCAAGCTATGAAGGTTTGACTGTATTTGATAAAACCATTTTTTTTTTGTTTTTGACATTTTCGTGACTGCATTTCTTAAGGCAGTTGAATATGAAATGCATAGGTATATCTATGAATGGAATGCCTACGTTAAGTATTTTATAAATAATAGGTGTGATTACGCAACTTATTGAGCGAGTGAATGAGTGAGCGAGCGGCCTGGCCTACGCAACATTCCTGCATTTAAGCTGACATGTCTCTTAAATGTGCTATGTGTCTTAAGAAAATGTTGGTAATTTCTTAAAGACAATATTTTATTATTCATTTTTAAGGTTTGCTTGCCCACATACATATGTATATGTATACCTATGAATTTTATTTTTTTTTTTTTCAAAATAATTTCGAAAAAGCCATTCCTTTTATTTTCTTTTGGCGTATATTTTAGCAATAGTATCAGAAAATTCCAAATTCCCTCTCTCTCTCTCTCTCTCTCTCTCTCCCTCTCCTCTCCCTCTCCCTCTCTCTCTCCCTCTCTCTTCTCTCTCTCTCTCTCTCTCTCTCTCTCTCTCCTCTCTCTCTCCTCTCTCTCTCTCCTCTCTCTCTCTCCTCTCTCTCTCTCTCTCTCTCTCTCTCTCTCTCTCTCTCTTCTCTCTCTCTCTCTCTCTCTCTCTCTCTCTCTCTCTCTCTCTCTCTCTCTCTCTTCTCTCTCTCTCTCTCTCTGTCTCTCGTCTCTCTCTCTCTCTGTCTCTTCTCTCGTCTCTCTCTCTCTCTCTCTCTCTCTCTCTTCTCTGTCTCTGTCTCTCTCTCTCTCTCTCTCTCTCTCTCTCTCTCTCTCTCTCTCTCTCTCTCTCTCTCTCTCTCTCTCTCTCTCTCTCTCTCTCTCTCTCTCTCTCTCTCTCTCTCTCTCTCTCTCTCTCTCTCTCTCTCTCTCTCTCTCTCTCTCTCTCTCTCTCTCTCTCTCTCTCTCTCTCTCTCTCTCTCTCTCTCTCTCTCTCTCTCTCTCTCTCTGTCTCTCTCTCTCTCCCTCTCTCTGTGATGTAGTTTAAAAACAAAATCATTTTAATAATATTTTGATTTAGCTAAGAAGATTGATTGCAACATTTAAATCCTTATTCAAGAAGACAAATGCACGTTTCTCCTCGTGCGAAAGGGGACCATCGAAAAAATTAAAGCCGAAATCTGAAATCAGTATCCATCAGAGCTCAATGCTGCTCCACAATTACGATGACTTATGACATTATTTTTTATTTGTGCATTTTCTTCTTCTTTTCCTCCTTCTTCTTCTTCTTTTCGACATTTATTTCTGCAAGTCTGCTTAATGTTAAATTAAAAAAAAATATATACAATATAGCGGCACACAAGGCACTTTGGCAATTTTCGACACAACACAATATGAGAGAAAAAAAGCTCAAAATAAAACAAAAAGGAATAAAGATTTTGCTTCACAACCATATACAACTGAAATATCAAGTATTAACGATGATTTTGAGCGCTGTCGCTGACGATTGTTGGCATTTCCACTTTTTGCACCCGATGATGCCGCAGAAAATTCACAAAAAAAAAAAAAAATACCTTAAAAGAAGTCACAATATGGCTGAATTTATTTTATAGAAGCATTCAGTCTTCTTTACAAGAAGATTCAATTTAATAAATGCACGTTCGAGAGCCCAGATCCGATCCGATCCGATCCGATCCCATGCGATGCGGTGCGGTGCCGTGCGGTTCCGTGCGGTGTGATGTGAAGTAAAGTGAGATGCGCTGCGCTGCGCTGAGACGAGACGAGATCTCGTTGCGGGTTTCCAGTTAAGTAGTTTGGCATTTACAAGCTTCGAATCGTCTTTCGAACGAGAATGAAACGTCAAAGTTCTTCATTTTCGTACCCGACTCGCTCGGTGTCGTGGGTATATTGCGCTTGTTTGCACTTGTGTAACACCCAGAATCATATCACCAAGAGATTCGATTAAGCCTTGTCCGTCTGCCCATCTGTCCGTCTGTCTGTTGGTCTGTCGAGAATGGACCAGATCAGGGCATTTCTTGGACTTTTTCCGGCTGGATCTAGAGTTTTCTGATGCCCAATTGCGGGAACTGCGAATAAGGTCAAGTTTATTCAAAAGCGATTTTAGCTTTTTTACGCGAAATTTCCCACTACCAAAACAAAAAGCATTTCAATATTCAATTTATCAATTGCAAAAATGTTGATAGCACGGTAGAGTTTGGGCCCGAAAGTTCTTTGTCATACATATTCTAGTTAGGGCTTCCAATCCCGGTATCGAGAGATATGGAAATACCGTGATATGCGGGACTAAGTATGACTGCGGGATTCGCTGGACTGGAGAGAATTTGCTCTGCACCATCTACACACACACAACTAGTTCGATGGGGTCAACTAAATATATGGAAGAATATGACACTGTATGAGTCTAGTGGTTCCATGGGGAAAATACCTCATGTTTAGGTTTAACGGTTTGAAAGGGATACCACCCTCGAGTGCAGAAGCCGCAGAGAGATTTTTCTTCTACTGGGCTACATTGCTTCAAAAATACTCAGCAGCTTAGCAGAGACACCCTCGATATGTCGATGAATTTTTATTTTGATTTCTGTTCATAACGGCCACCTTTTTCCTTTTTGTTTTTTCTTTTTTACTATCCGACTAAAGGCAGCCCCGCCAAAACGATTGCAAAGCCGCTGTAATCGAATATGAAGAAACCAGTTTTTTCGAAAGTGACTTTTTCTGCAATACCTAAGGCATACCTTCAACCCAGACCAACGGAGTCTAAAGACGGCTTCATTATAAGTTTTTAATAATAAGTAAATGTTCTAACGGGAACTTCGCGATTTTGAGAATATTGACAAAGTTCGTTCGTTCCTCTGCAAGGGAATATCGCATTTTATGCATTTATGATTACCGACGTGACGCACCCGCAGTCTAAAGTGAAGAGTTTGCATTCAAAACCAAATATTCCCAAGAATTCTATATTTGGAGCTGCTTAATGGCTTCTGAGAACTGTACTTCGCATTCTTTTCCCTTTTTCACGATGACTTGAATGTTTGAAATTGAAAAAATAAAAACCTTTCATAATGAAAATTCCTGCCCCATATTTCTGAAATTATCAGCATAAATTTTTATCACTTAAAAAAAAAAAACATACATATATAAAAAATATTTTAAAGTCAACCGTTTTACATTCGATACGCTCTGTAACGAGAGTATATTGCGTTTGTGAGTACTTGTGTACCGTCCAAAACCATTCCCGATTAACCAGAAAAATCGATTTAGCCATGTCCGTCCCACGGTCTGTCCTTCCGTCTGTCCTTCCGTCTGTCCGTTTGTCTGCTTGTTGTTTTCTTTTCAAACGACTTCAGCTGAGACATGTGTATGAACAAGTTCCAGAAATAGTAGCGGATTAACCTTATAGGCAACATAGGTCAGCAAATTCTGACCGTCAGTGCATCAATAACAGAAAAGGCGCAAATAAGGCTGTTGTCTGAGGCGGCATAATCGCAACTGTCTACGGCGGAAAATTGTCTAAATCCGCCCCTGTCAAAAATAGAATTGATTGGCCCATTTTTTTTTTTTTAACGTTAGGTCTGTTATAAGATCACAAGAACTAGACTGAGATATATGATTTTTTTTTTGAATTTTGATGAATTTTGATGAAATTTGGAACTTAAAGAAACTAAAAGGTCTTCGATTTCATTTCCCAAAACATAAAAGTGGAAGTGGCTTCAAAATTTCTCACACATCTCGAACTGAAATGGGAATGCAACAGAAATTGGCATATCGGGGTGCCTCAGAGCCATAAAAATGCTGAAATAATTGACTACATGGGTAAATTTCTAGGCGTACCTCCGTTGCAAGGATCGGTTATATATACAATCTAAACTTGCTTTAGATTTCTGTCACTGGCATTTCGTTTTGGATGTTTTTTTATGAAATAATAATTTCTGCTAGGCACGTTAATATTATTTGGAGAGTAGGTTTGGCATGAGGACGATTACATAAAAATGTCTCGCACATCTGTAATTCATAAGGACATTGAACGGATGTTGAGATATGTATAAACTGAGTTTAGTCTTCGGGTGTGTTCCACCAAAAATGGTAAAGCAAATTTATAGCTTTTCATATTTGCATATGTCGAGTTTTGTACTGGCAGGATCGCCTGACTATAACAAGCTTACTTTTTTTAACCAACTCAATTTAGCTATCCTTTATGTATTGAGTTTGTAGTTGTATGCGTGAAATGATTATTCTTTTAAGTACTTCCTTGATCGTTGGGTTTTTTGTGGGATTTGCATTGTTTTTATTGGCAACAGGTTGACAACAGGAGGAGACCGCTGCAAAGTCTTTCATTATATTGGCTCCTTTTTTTTTTATCTTTGTGAACGTTTTTTTTTTTATTTTTTTGTTTTCTTGTTTTTAATAAAATAAAAAAATTTTTTTTTGTCTTTTGTCTCTTGCCAGCGTCATCGTAGGTTCTTTATTGTAAGCTGTGAGCTGTGCGCTGTAAGCTGTATGACCAGATATTTTCCAAGGATATCGGGTATGTCATGATATTGCAGTTTTGGTTTCTTATTAAAAATAAATTGAATTCAAGCTTAAGAGAACCGTTTATTTTTGTTATTGTTGTTGTTGTTGTTGTTTTCGTTTCTGTTTTGTCTTTAAGACTTGGGAGCTGACGCATCGGAAAGTCTGAAATGCACTCCGGAAGGGAAAAGAAAACAAACAAACGAGCCATCTTAGTAGCTAAGAAAAGTACTTGAGGTGATATTTATTTAAATATTGCTTCCTCTTGAGACATTAAGGCGATTTTCATAATTTTGTTTTTCCATTTCATGTATCAGAATGTGAAGATGATTATTGCAAAAAAAAAAAAAAAAAAAAAAAAAACAAATCTAAAATACTCTTATCACTTGAATCCAAAGAGTTTGTTCACAATCGCGACCTGACTCAGTTCCAGTTATGGCAGTTTAAATGTAGCTACATATTTCAATATTTTCACGTTTCTTTCATACTTTATGCGTATTTAAATAATTCATAGCGTAAGAATATTTCCGCATAGCTGAAAACAACGTTGGAAAACCGATTTTGCCATCGCATTGCCCAGCCAGCATTTGGAAGACTTTTTTTTTATAGGAAAGCAGCTTTGCTGGTCTTTTTCGAGCTCTCTTCAAAAATAGATGGGATCTCATGCGCATGATTGATAGAAGGCTCCAAAATGATTGCAAAACGGACTCGAAAAGGACTCGCAAATGTTATTCAATTTGATGCCCAAAGAAGAGTCGCATGACTAGGATTCCATTGTCTCCGGACAAAAATATCATTTCCGATCAGAAAAGGAGAGCTTGGTCAATCATAAGGAAACAAAAAAAAAAAAAAACAAAAAAAAAAAATAAATAAATAAAAAATAAAATAAAATTAACAAGTAAGGGTGTTATAGTCCGGCGAGCCTGACAAAAAAATACCCGACCATTCATTGAGACCATTTAGGGCCTCATGTACCGACTTTTGTTCAATTTCCTAATAAAAACCGCCCGTTTGCCACGCCCACGTTTCCAAATTTTAGGAATTCTAATCGGAAGCTTAAATAGACGCTCAAAATCTTAATTTCGTTGAAATATTTCGAAAAAGGCGATTTTGGGATTTTCGTGACAGACCCTAGTACTGGAGGTACCCTTAAAAATGGTCCGCACTTCTTCTCACTGATGTCAACGTGAGCACGCGTACCAAACTTCGCCAAGAAAGCTCAACTGCCACGATAAGAAAACTGTATACGGACAGACGGACGTACGGACAGACAGATTCTAAATCGAATTTCCTGGAGACGCTGATCATTTCTATATAAACTTTGTATGGTCTATCTCGACTGGTTGTGGGTGTTACACACGTACGCACAAGCGCAACATACCCTCGACACAGAGTGTGTCGGATATAAAAAATTTTAAAGACAGCCTTCTAAAAACTGGTATTGTGTTGTCTTTGTTACATTTGAATGAAATGTCAAATGCGTTCAATCAAAGAGACCCAGGCTCGCCATAGCAATCACGTGTCCAAATGTGCTCCACTAAAGAACGGATTTTCGGTTTCTATACTTTACCCACCTTTTGTGATCGACCATTATTTAAATGGTTTTTTCCAGCCGAAGCTTTGCACCAAACACGGAACTCAAGTGAGAGGGAAAATTTTTATTGAAGCCGAGCTATTCGGCTCGATACATGCGCGGTTGGGTCGGCTCAGTTTGGTGCATGGTCTGCGGTCTACCGTCTATGGTCCACATTGTAAAATGTTTTTGTAGCCGTGAGGCGTGTTAGGCAAGGTTCGAGTAGTTTCACGAGCCTGCGTTGTTATAGTTTTTCTTTTCTTTCTTCTTTTTTATACAATTTTTTTGCTTTTTACTCCATTTAATGGTGTATACAGCGCGCATTGCATTTGTTTTGATATTGCTTTTGTTTCATTATGTTTTCAACATTTTTGTTTTCTTTTTTTCTTATTTTTTTTTTTCTATTAACTTGCATGCAGATTAAATTTCAAAAGAAACCAAATAAAATAAAATAATTTGTTAGCTCGCGTTGCGCCATGAAATTCGAAACACAAAATTTTGAGCCATAATAAATGAAAAGTCGAAGTAGCAATACCAGTTAAATAGATAAATCTGTAGGTATATATACATATGTATGTGTGTAGTCGTTTGTTTGTTCTATTTTTGTTCGACATGCGCTCATGCGCACGAGATAAAAATGAGAAGTGATTCAAAACACGAATAGTTAAGCGAGTGCGCCCCGAAAACAGGAGCCGCTGCAAAAATCCCAATGGAGGAATCAAAAATATTGCTAAATCAAAACGGTTGAATGGTTGAACAAGAATACGAAATAATTTGGGCCTTGGAAGTTACTTGTTAAGAGATGCAACTTAACTTCGTTACAAATGATAATTAGGGGAGAAGAAATTCTTAAATGTGTCGGCAATTCAAGCTTTTATTCTATGAGCCAACGATCTCTGGATATAAAGGGAAATTCGTTCATCACTTTTTGATTTTAAGAGAATAAGCTTTCGAGCTCGACCAGTACGAAATATGAGGCCATCATAAGATTGAGATCTGAAATGAGATCGAATGTTTTTAATGGGTTTTGGGTGAATACTCCCAAAAGTTGGTTGCGACCAAATTCAGTCAAAAAGGCAAAAAAAAAATCAATTTTCAAACTGCCATCTTTTCGCAAATTTCTTATCCTAGACGATTTCCTCTTATGGCGACTTCTCTTCAAATACTTAATGAAAACCGCCCTTTTGCCACGCCCACCAATACCCTAAAAATGGTCCGATCTGGTCCATTCTCGAATTTGTTCTCACTGATGTTCCCGTCAACACGACGGACGGAAAGACGGATGGACAGACAGACAGACAGACGTAGTTAAACCGATTCTTCTGGAGACGCTGATCATTTGTAGAAACATTCTTTATGGCCTACCACGTACGCACAAACGCAATATACCCTCAACAAAAATAGTTTGTCTGTTATAATAATCAAAATAAAAGTAAACAGCCAACCGAAAGCATAGGTTCACCAAGGCGAATGAAAGGTGTAGGGAAATAATTTATGTTACCCTCCCACTGCCACGCCCACAAATAGAGAAGCAAAACAAAGTGCGCTCATAATGTCGGGACGCTGGGTATTTCAAAGTCGGGCTTGACCGACTTTAGCTTTCTTACTTGTTTTTTTTTTTTTTAACGATTATGTCTGTTATAAGATCACAAGAACTAGACTGAGATATATGATTTTTTTTTTTGAATTTTGATGAAATTTGGAACTTAAAGAAACTAAAAGGTCTTCGATTTCATTTCCCAAAACATATTATAAAAGTGGAAGTGGCTTCAAAATTTCTCGCACATCTCGAACTGAAATGGGAATGCAACAGAAATTGGCATATCGGGGTGCCTCAGAGCCATAAAAATGCTGAAATAATTGACTACATGGGTAAATTTCTAGGCGTACCTCCGTTGCAAGGATCGGTTATATATACAATCTAAACTTGCTGTAGATTTCTGTCACTGGTATTTCGTTTTGGATGTTTTTTTTATGAAATAATAAATTTCTGCTAGGCACGTTAATACTAGGTCTGTTCCCGTACTCCACGAAACTGCCCAAAAATGCCCATTTTTTTGAAAACTGTATGAAAATTTGGCAAAGTTGGGCAGTTTTGGGCTGTTCCGTGCAGTACGGGAACAGACCTACTATTGGGAGAGTAGGCGTGGCATGAGGACGATTACATAAAAATGTCTCTCACATCTGTAATTCATAAGGGCATTGAAAGGATGTTGAGATATGTATAAACTGAGTTTAGTCTTCGGGTGTGTTCCACCAAAAATGCTAAAGCAAATGTATAGCTTTTCATATTTGCATATGTCGAGTTTTGTACTGGCAGGATCGCCTGACTATAACAGGCTTACTTTTTTTAACCAACTCAATTTAGCTATCCTTTATGTATTGAGTTTGTAGTTGTATGCGTGAAATGACTATTCTTTTAAGTACTTCCTTGATCGTTGGGTTTTTTGTGGGATTTGCATTGTTTTTATTGGCAACAGGTTGACAACAGGAGGAGACCGCTGCAAAGTCTTTCATTATATTGGCTCCTTTTTTTTATCTTTGTGAACGTTTTTTTTTTTAATTTTTTGTTTTCTTGTTTTTAATAAAAAAAATAAATTTTTTTTTGTCTTTTGTCTCTTGCCAGCGTCATCGTAGGTTCTTTATTGTAAGCTGTGAGCTGTGCGCTGTAAGCTGTATGACCAGATATTTTCCAAGGATATCGGGTATGTCATGATATTGCAGTTTTGGTTTCTTATTAAAAATAAATTGAATTCAAGCTTAAGAGAACCGTTTATTTTTGTTGTTGTTGTTGTTTTCGTTTCTGTTTTGTCTTTAAGACTTGGGAGCTGACGCATCGGAAAGTCTGAAATGCACTCCGGAAGGGAAAAGAAAACAAACAAACGAGCCATCTTAGTAGCTAAGAAAAGTACTTGAGGTGATATTTATTTAAATATTGCTTCCTCTTGAGACATTAAGGCGATTTTCATAATTTTGTTTTTCCATTTCATGTATCAGAATGTGAAGATGATTATTGCAAAAAAAAAAAAATAAAAAATAAAACAAATCTAAAATACTCTTATCGCTTGAATCCAAAGAGTTTGTTCACAATTGCGACCTGACTCAGTTCCAGTTATGGCAGTTTAAATGTAGCTTCATATTTCAATATTTTCACGTTTCTTTCATACTTTATGCGTATTTAAATAATTCATAGCGTAAGAATATTTCCGCATAGCTGAAAACAACGTTGGAAAACCGATTTTGCCATCGCATTGCCCAGCCAGCATTTGGAAGACTTTTTTATACCCGACACACTCTGTGTCGAGGGTATATTGCGTTTGTGTGGTTGTGTGTAACACCTAGAACCATTCGAGATAGACCATACAAAATATATATAGAAATGATCAGTGTCACCAGGAGATTCGATTTAGACATGTCCGTCCGTCTGTCCGTCTGTCCGTCTGTCCGTCTGTTTGTATACAGTTATCTTATCGAAGGAGTTGAGATATCTCGACAAAATTTGGTATGCGTGCTCACGGGGACATGAGTAAGAACAAGTTCGAGAGTGGACCCGATCGGACCATTTTTAGGGGTACCTCCAGTACTAGGGTCTGTTACGAAAATCACAAAAACTGCTCTAAAAGCGAAGTTTTTCAACATATTTTGATGAAATTAGATATTTGATCATATTTAAAGGCCAGTAATATTATTTCCAAAAATTGAAAAAGTGGGCGTGGCAGAAGGGCGGTTTTCGAAAATTGTCTCCTACACCCGAAATTCAAATGGGACTTGAACGAAAATTGGCACTTATGCTTCCTTTGTAGCCTTTAACATCCTCCCAAAAAATTTCCTTGATTGGGCCATTTTTAAGGGTACCTCCAGTACTAGGGTCTGTCACAAAAATCCCAAAATTGCCTTAAAATCGGACTTTTTCGCAATATTTCAATGAAACTTAGAATTCGAGCGTATATTTAAGCCTCCGATAAGAATTCAAAAAAATTGGAAAAGTGGGCGTGACAAAGGGGCGGTTTTCATAAAGAAATCTAATAAAAGTCGGTTATGAGGCCCCTTATGGTCTTAAACACCTCTTGATATTAAAAATTATTTGAAAATGTGTGTCTGTGTCGGGTATTCTATTGTCAGGCTCGCCTGACTATAACACCCTTACTTGTTTTTTATAGGAAAGCAACTTTGCTGGTCTTTTTCGAGCTCTCTTGAAAAAAAAATGGCATCTCATGCGCATGATTGATAGAAGGCTCGAAAATGATTGCAAAAAGGACTCGAAAAGGACTCGCAAATGTTATTCAATTTGATGCCCAACCCAACAAGCAAGATAGGGAAATCTGACCAGCATTAAGTCCATTCGACCTAGTTTGGTTGAATTTTCCCTATTTTTGACCGTTTTTTTTTGCCTTATAAATTACCTGTCTTTACAGTCTTTTTTTCAAGGTAGAAATTACTTAAATTCTACCTTTGCGATGCCTTCAAAGTCATTTCAACTTTTAATAAAATTATTGGTTGAAAAAATGTTAAAAATGCCCTCCTTAATGCCTTAGAAGTGACTTGACTTTGATTTCGAAATTATCTGAAGTTTTTAAGGCATATAAACCAAATTTTTACCTTAAATTCAAGTATCAAGTCCGTTTTACTTTAAAGGCTATATTAAGGCAAAAATTGACTTATTTTATTGGATACTTCAACGTATAAGTCGAGTAGTCTTGATTTTTCGACCTTAAAGTCAAATTGTCGATTAGGACGAAATAAGTCAAACTAAAAAAATCATATGCCCTGTTCTGCCCTATATTTGCCCAATTCATAAGAGCGTGGATGTTTTCGATCTAACGTAGCGCCAAAGAGCATGATGCTCTCAGCTCTCACTGCGCAAATGACGTCACGTCAGAACTTCTCATATGACGCTGATGTTGTTTTGAGTGTAACTCAAGCCAATTTTTGTGTTTTATTTATGTTTATTTTTATGTACAAATGCAGTAAATTTGTGTTTTATTTCAAATATTTAAAATTACAATAAGGGTCCTCATGGAACGCAGCTACACCGTGTAAACTGAGAAAAGTTAATTTTGTATGAAATTTTGACTTTTTTACTTACTTAACTCAGTTTACACGGTGTAAATGTTTTGCATGAGACCCCTTAATGTTTTTCTTTTTTGAAAATAGTAGGTAATGTTTTCAATATTTTTCTATAGAGTAAAAAAGACATATCGTTAGCTTAATATAGATGAATTTCGTAGATGGTCATATCATATACAGGCATGCTCTAGAATCTGAATTCATTTCGACTAAAAATTCAATTTGAAATGCACAAATATTTTGAAGGATTACATTTTAAACCGAAAACAGTTTTATGGGAAATATAAAATGGTTAAACAATTTTACAGTATTCAATTACTTAGACTTTCTTATAATAACTACATTAAAAAAGTCAAAACTACAAATCTTCCTCTTTTATTCAGTTATTTTTTTTTCCTGTAAAATACTGAAAATGCATGTTACGCCCTTTTTATATTAAGCTTATATTTAAGTATGCCCCTCCGTCTGTTCATTTGTCCGTCTGTTCATTTGTCCGTCTGTCTGTCTGTCTGTCTGTCTGTAAGAGAATACATTTATTATTTTCCAAAGTAAAAAGTTTTGAGTTTTTTATGCATTAATTCAAACATAAATATATGCCCAGTTTGTTGACCGGGACCAAAACTCGATTTAGTTAAATCTCGGCGTAAAATACAACAAAAAAATAGGATTTTTTAATTAAATCGTTAGTTAAATGAGGAGCTTAGGAACAAAAGGTAACATTTACGTGTTTGGAATTTTTGGGTTTTTCATTTTTATACGACTCAAAAGGTTGACTTTTATCATCATCCGGTAAGATTAGTTTAAAAAGTTACTTGCTTCGAAGAAAAATGAGCTTGAAAAGCTGCTTCTGGGGCAAAAAGTTACTTTTTAATATTTAATTTCTCAATTTACTCAAAAAAATAAAAAGTGTAAATGTCACCTTTTGTTCCTAAGCTCTTCAAATATAAAAATAAAACACAAAAGTTCCCTTGATTCACATGCAAGACAACAACCACGTCATGAAAAACTCCTTCATGACGTCACGCCATATCTCTTTCTATTTGCGCTAAATGTACATTGCACGCACGTGATTGTGAAATGTCAAGTATTTTGGCGGAATATTTACTTTCAAGGCGATTTAAAGGCAAAACGCCGAATTAGGTCGAAATGTCTCTAGAATGCCTCAATAAGTTGGAATACCTTATGGAATTTGACCTATTTGGTTAAGAAAACAAGGATATTCGACTTTGTGGTCCATGTTTACGTTCTGCCATCTTGTTTCGTATTTCAGTTTGCAAATTCTTCTTCTCAATCAGTTTCAGTATGAAAAAAAAATTTTTTTAAATAAAATTTTCTTTTATTTTTCATAATTGAAATGGCCCGTGAAAAATTCAGAATTGCAAGAAATACTTTCACCATAAATCTTAGCTGGCATATATAATTTGGTTTTGTGAATCGAAAATATTTTTCCATTATTCTTTTTTTCAAATAACATAAGTAGTTGCTAGAATTTTCATTCTTTCATTCATTGCACTATGTGTAAATACATATTAATAAGTAAGAAATTATTATACCTATATCTTTCTCTTTTTCTCTACTTGAATTCATTTAATTCATAAGCCCAGTTTAGGTGAAAATTTCGTAATTTCGACGTCCTTTTGACTTCTTTTATACTTATTTTTGGTCGAACTGCATTCTTAACTCCCTAACTTTAACAACTAAATGCCTTATTATGCCCTATTATTACTGCCAATCGACTTCCATTCTATTCCCCACTTTCGACGAATCAACGTCGAATGGACGTAATTTTGCTTTATTTAGGTCAGGTCAAACAAATAGTGTGCCCTTAAACGCAGTCGAATCGACTTATTTTCGACCTATTTTGTTAGTTGGGAAAGAAGAGTCGCATGACTAGGATTCCATTGTCTCCGGACAAAAATATCATTTCCGATCAGAAAAGGAGAGCTTGGTCAATCATAAGGAAACAAAAAAAAAAAAATAAATAAATAAATAAAAAAATAAAATAAAATTAACAAGTAAGGGTGTTATAGTCCGGCGAGCCTGACAAAAAAATACCCGACCATTAATTGAGATCATATAGGGCCTCATGTACCGACTTTTGTTCAATTTCCTTATAAAAACCGCCCGTTTGCACCGCCCACGTTTCCAAATTTTTGGAATTCTAATCGGAAGCTTAAATAGACGCTCAAAATCTTAATTTCGTTGAAATATTTCGAAAAAGTGCGATTTTGGGATTTTCGTGACAGACCCTAGTACTGGAGGTACCATTAAAAATGGTCCGCACTTCTTCTCACTGATGTCAACGTGAGCACGCATAACAAACTTCGCCAAGAAAGCTCAACTCCCCCGATAAGAAAACTGTATACGGACAGACGGACAGACGGACGTACGGACAGACAGATTCTAAATCGAATTTCCTGGAGACGCTGATCATTTCTATAAACACTTTGTATGGTCTATCTCGACTGGTTGTGGGTGTTACACACGTACGCACAAGCGCAACATACCCTCATAGACACAGAGTGTGTCGGATATAAAAACTTTAAAGACAGCCTTCTAAAAACTGGTATTGTGTTGTCTTTGTTACATTTGAATGAAATGTCAAATGCGTTCAATCAAAGAGACCCAGGCTCGCCATAGCAATCACGTGTCCAAATGTGCTCCACTAAAGAACGGCTTTTCGGTTTCTATACTTTACCCACCTTTTGTGATCGACCATTATTTAAATGGTTTTTTCCAGCCGAAGCTTTGCACCAAACACGGAACTCAAGTGAGAGGGAAAATTTTTCTGAAGCCGAGCTATTCGGCTCGATACATGCGCGGTTGGGTCGGCTCAGTTTGGTGCATGGTCTGCGGTCTACCGTCTATGGTCCACATTGTAAAATGTTTTTGTAGCCGTGAGGCGTGTTAGGCAAGGTTCGAGTAGTTTCACGAGCCTGCGTTGTTATAGTTTTTCTTTTCTTTCTTTTTTATTATACAATTTTTTTGCTTTTTACTCCATTTAATGGTGTAGGTATACAGCGCGCATTGCATTTGTTTTGATATTGCTTTTGTTTCATTATGTTTTCAACATTTTTGTTTTCTTTTTTTCTTCTTTTTTTTTCTATTAACTTGCATGCAGATTAAATTTCAAAAGAAACCAAATAAAATAAAATAATTTGTTAGCTCGCGTTGCGCCATGAAATTCGAAACACAAAATTTTGAGCCATAATAAATGAAAAGTCGAAGTAGCAATACCAGTTAAATAGATAAATCTGTAGGTATATATACATATGTATGTGTGTAGTCGTTTGTTTGTTCTATTTTTGTTCGACATGCGCTCATGCGCACGAGATAAAAATGAGAAGTGATTCAAAACACGAATAGTTGAGCGAGTGCGCCCCGAAAACAGGAGCCGCTGCAAAAATCCCAATGGAGGAATCAAAAATATTGCTAAATCAAAACGGTTGAATGGTTGAACAAGAACACGTAAATAATTTGGGCCTTGGAAGTTACTTGTTAAGAGATGCAACTTAACTTCGTTACAAATGATAATTAGGGGAGAAGAAATTCTTAAATGTGTCGGCAATTCAAGCTTTTATTCCATGAGCCAACGATCTCTGGATATAAAGGGAAATTCGTTCATCACTTTTTGATTTTAAGAGAATAAGCTTTCGAGCTCGACCAGTACGAAATATGAGGCCATCATAAGATTGAGATCTGAAATGAGATCGAATGTTTTTAATGGGTTTTGGGTGAATACTCCCAAAAGTTGGTTGCGACCAAATTCAGTCAAAAAGGCAAAAAAAAAATCAATTTTCAAACTGCCATCTTTTCGCAAATTTCTTATCCTAGACGATTTCCTCTTATGGCGACTTCTCTTCAAATACTTAATGAAAACCGCCCTTTTGCCACGCCCACCAATACCCTAAAAATGGTCCGATCTGGTCCATTCTCGAATTTGTTCTCACTGATGTTCCCGTCAACACGACGGACGGAAAGACGGATGGACAGACAGACAGACAGACGTAGTTAAACCGATTCTTCTGGAGACGCTGATCATTTGTAGAAACATTCTTTATGGCCTACCACGTACGCACAAACGCAATATACCCTCAACAAAAATAGTTTGTCTGTTATAATAATCAAAATAAAAGTAAACAGCCAACCGAAAGCATGATCAATTATGATCGATTTGAAGATCTATGCAAAACACGAAACTCTTGAGGATCGATTTCATTTGTCTTCCGACTTTTCTCAGCAATAATGATAGCCAAACTAGTGACGCGTGTTATGTGTGCACGAAACTGAGAGCAGACGTTGACAACGAAAGATCAAAGTTGAATTTTTCTATTTGTTTCATAATGTTTGTTTAAAAGGCACAAGAATATCCGGGTCCATTAAGTGCAAGCTCGCAAAGTACGGGTTCTTTATGTATAAAGATCAAAAAGGAAAAATGGAGTAAAGCAAAGGAAAAACAAAAAAACAAAAAAAAAGATGGAAAAAAAACCAAACAAGTTCTCAGCACTTTATTTCAAATGTCCTTGAAATATCTCGAGATTGATCGATCGATTGATTGATTTCTCCAAATTGTTTTGACTTGTTATTGTTGCTCCATAAAGAGGTATCACAAGTTATTAATGATCAAATTATTTTGTTGTTATAATCTGGGCCCGATCGAGTTGTATTTTATTTTTTTTTTGCCGCTCTGGGCTAATACTTCGATCATTCTTGTATAGATTTATTTGATCGTTAATGGGCAGCTTTTGGAGTTGTCACAATTAGTCATTTTACGGAATACCAAATATCGAATATTCGTCAACGCACCCAGTCTCCCTCGTTGCTGTATGCACCGCTGATCCTTATAAGTGGTGGTCAGCAAACGAAAAACATTACCGAAACCGTTTTCAAAATATGCTAGAGCTGATCTTTCATCTCCTGAGAGTAGCGTGTTCAGTGAAAGTATATTTTCTGAAGCTGTTATCATTTACGATGAAGAGCGCAATCGTTTGATATCAACAAATGCGGAAAAGCTTATTGTTATCAATCACAGCTCACCGGCTCGTAAATTTTACTCACTCAAATATTGTGATTTCGTAATGATTGCAGACAAACATCCACAAATACGTTCTTGCCAGTGACGTAATGGCCACCCACAAAAACCAATGTTTAACGATATTTGGGATTATGACTAATTGAGCAGCGTAGGTGATCAAAAGCTGCTTAAAAATGTTGACAATCGATTAAATTTTTCCCATTTTTTATTTTTAACCCTCTACCACATGCGAACGGATATATGAATGACAAAAACAAAAAATTGAAACATGTTATTTGTTGATGGAAAACGATATGCCAATTGGTTTATAGTCTAGTCTATATCCATGGGACTTCACTTGACTGGTAAAAGGTTCCACCAAGGAGCCACCCAAAGTGTACCCATCTTGCCTCTTCAGTGGGTATGGACCGAATTGGCTATCCTGGGTAGGGATACGGTGCTATCTTCACCTCATAAATAATCACAGCACCCACGATACTTCCCCGAAGGGCCGTACTCAAAAGACCGGGCAGAATGCTATAACGTATTCTGGGTGGGGCCCCGTTCCTCGTGGGGTACCATTCTGTGTCTAGATAAAAGTGTGACTACAACTATAGGCCGTATAGCCACAGCACAGCACATCAATTCTAAATATTGGTAGTGTGGTCAACCATACGTACCTTGCACCACAAAGATACTACCAACTTTATGACACCATACCCAGTCTGTTTGTATTGGTGGATAGTTGGCTAGGGTCCGCGGGGCTGCCAAGCCCGTAAATCGTAAGATTCCACTCGCGGGGGATGGAAAACGATTGTATGTAATTATTTTTTTAACGTTAATAAAATCATTTACTGCGGCAAATTGAAAATAAAATAAACGCAGCACAGAAGCAAATAGTAATATCTTCAATCTTGAAATCATCGAACTGGTTATATTAAAAGAGGCAATCATTTCCATTCGAAGAATTACATGAATTTTCAATTTTTCGCCAGAAGTGGATTGATTTTAGTTGTGATCTTTGATCAACAATAAATGCCTAATACGCAAACCGAAATTTGACTCAATAGTCAGCCAATCCGTAAAAATTGCTCTGATGAGACCCCTGACGGCAGGTCGAAACGTACGTCAGCAAATAGTCGCTTATGGATGCCTTTCTCAAGCATCGCTTGAAAATTAAATTTCACATTAATAAATTAATTATTGTTCTTCTAGAAAAACTTTCGTTGCAGAAAAGAGTCACCAAACTGGGACCAAAAATGCAACAAAATAGGAATCTGTTGATTCGCTATATAAAGAGAAGTTTAGCTCATATACGCTCACAATAAATGCCTAAGATGAGAAGTTTTCTTTTTTTCTATTGGTTCTCTTTTAATTTTTTATCATCGCCTTCTATATTTACAAATATTGAGCCCATTTAGTGTTTTTTTAATAGTTTTTTTTTTATAGATTTTCTCCTAAATTACCTTACCGATTGTATTTTGAATGTTGGGATTGTTGATGCCGTGAAAATAGATATTTTCTTAACTATTGACCTTAACATTAGGTGTAGTAAAAAGAAATCCATTATTTTTGCATTAAATTGAGGGCTTTATTTAAGATAGTTAGAATGACCCGATTTAGGTCAAATATGCGCCGTTTTGTTCGATAACTTGTTGCCATTTTAAAGGTAATTTCATTATGCCTCTCTCATAGAAGCCCTCGTTCCTATTAGCAAAAAATTGAGACAGTCGAATTTCAGAAGCCTCTCTTGAAGCGAATGTTTCACCAGCAAAATTGTTCGCCATGGACAGGAACAGATGGTAATCACTTGGTGCCAGGTCCGGACTATAAGGTGAATGCAAAAGAACCTCCCAACCAAACTCCCGAAGCTTCTGGCAAGTCACTATCGATGTGTGTGGCCTGGCGTTGTCCTGATGGAACACAATTCCTCTCCTATTGGCCAAAGCTGGCCGCTTATGGGCGATTGCTTCCTTCAGACGGTCCAATTGTTGACAGTAGAGTTCCGAGTTAAGAGTTTTGCCGTATGGGAGCAGCTCATAGTAGATAATTCCCTGCCAATCCCACCAAACACACAGCAAAACCTTTCCTGGCCGTCAATCCTGGCTTGGCCACCGTTTCCGCCGGTTCACCGTGTTTCGACCACGACCGTTTTCGCTTGACGTTGTCGTAAGTGACCCACTTTTCATCACCAGTCACCAACCGCTTCAGAAATGGGTCGATTTTGTTGCGGTTCAGCAGCGATTCGCAGATGGAAATTCGGTCTATGAGGTTTTTTGCGTTAACTCGTGTGGCACCCATACATCGAGCTTCTTTGTGTATCCAGCCTTATTCAAATGGTTCCAAACGGTTTTTTGTGCAATCTTTAGCTCTTTTGCAATCGAAACAGTGCTAACATGACGGTTGGACTCGATAATTTCCATGATTTTATCGACATTTTCGACAATTGGCCTTCCAGTGCGTGGTGCATCCTTGACATCGAAATTACCGGAACGGAATCGACGAAACCAAAATTGCGCATGATTGGCTGTTACAGTATCAGGTCCATAAACGCTATTCACATTTTCAGCCGCCTGGCTTGCGTTTTCTCCCTTATCGAAGAAAAACTGTAAAATGTAGCGAATTTTCTCTTTGCTTTTTTAGTAGGAACTGTCATCTTTCTAATGCCCCCTAGCGGAACACGATCGGACTTATACAACGCGAGATGCAGATAAATAACGCCATCTATTGGAAAAATAATGGATTTCTTTTTACTACACCTAATATTTGGTCCCATCGAGCAATTTTTTGTCTTAACGACCGACGTATGAGCAATGTTCTTTAAATAGAATATTGTACACGGTCTACGTAGACCGTGACATTACGTATACGCGTTATATGGTTTTCAGACTATTGAATTTAACCGAATTTAGTACCTTAAGTAGTAGCATTTAGTAGTGAGTTTAACCTGAATTTATGGTCTTTAAATTCAGAAATAAATTCATGAATATAGACATTTGCTCCTGCAATCCTAACGTTTTGCTCCTTTTTTCACAACAATGTGATCAACTGTTAGCTTGATTTTTTTTTTTAATAATTTAAGGTGGGAATGGAGGGAAATATTAAAAGATATATTAACCTGGGGTTTTTGTGACAACTAAACTTCGTTTGAAATTTTCGATAGTTTTAATAACAAAAAAAAAAAATGTTTCTTCCAATCAATGTAGCTTGGCGCGCGGATTCGAGCCTGAACCTTTCGGGTTAATTGGCGTACGCCTTATCCACTACGCCGCTATATCCTTTCGGTCATTTCATTTAAGTTCGATCGGGTGCGTGAACTAGTGACTTCAGAAATTACAGTCTGAAAGGGTGTTTTCGAAATTTCCCTTTAGAAGCTAAATTCGACAACTTCGTCTTACGTTGAGCTTAGGCGGTGGCATCTTTTCAGGTTTTGTAGTACATACATAAGTATTTCATTTCGTATACATACGATATAGGAATAAGGCGAATAATAACAGATTTGAGCACCGAACGAAATTTTGTCTTTTAACTTCATTTGAATGGGAGAAAAATATGTGTTGCCTAATGTTTCAATCAAAACGAGAAAACAATGCAAAACATTGACGCTGACTTGGCAATACTAATTGGGTTCCAATGCACACATAAGTACAGTTAAACTTCAACAGAGGGAATCATTACTATCCAAAGAATTTCTTTAGAGAGGGAGAAAGAGATAGAGACTTCCAAAGAAAAATTTGGAAGTAAAATAGGTCTCTCTAAGTTGCCACCACTGTTGCCAGTTTAGCGGAATCCCCGCGGAATTATAAAGACATTTATGATCTTTAGTGGAGTTTTAGGGCAGAAAAGTGGCCAGGGAACTTTTCATGGGACCTCATGGGACCAAGTTTTTGTGCTTTTAGAATATTTTAAAATAAAATTTTAAGTAATTTTGGCCTTGTTTTGAGACATTCAGGGGAATATTCCGCAAAAATCCCCGATTCAGTTTAAACTTTGGAAGTTTGACTGTATATCTTTTTCTTTTCTTTGGAGTAGCACTCCTTACCAGCGAGCTGACAGACAATGCACCGCTGCAATTCATCACATCAAAAAGCTGAAGACAGCACACAGGAAATGACTCTTATTTTCATGCCGGCGTCGGTAAAGTTCAATTTACTAAAGACACGTTGCCATTTGCCATTGGCCAAAAAAAAAACAAAAAATCCAATATAGGTATATGTATATGTTTTAGTCATACTACAGTTATCCCTCGAATGTGGAAGAATTAAATGTTTCAAATTTCACTTGATTGGAAAGGACGGAATTGTCGTTTCATCAGAGTGGCTACTTTTACTTAATCGTTCATTTAAACCCGTTCACATATGGCAAGCAGTAGTAAAACACGGGAATGCCATTCATTTTAGGTTTAATCGTATTTTGCGGGAGTCTTTGATTTTCAAAATGAGACATTGATGCAACTTTGGCTAATTCGGGCTAACTTTTCAGCCAACAAAACCAATAATTATACCTAGTAAAACCAAAAAAAAAGCAACAATTTTATTGTTCAGTCGAGACTTTTGCTTTTGTTGCCTTCATCTTGTCTTAACGATCTCGTTTAGTATTTCTCTCTCTCTCTCTCTCTCTCTCTCTCTCTCTCTCTCTCTCTCTCTCTCTCTCTCTCTTTGCACTTTGAAAAACGGAGATTCTTTCCACTTTGTTTTCAGGGCGCTTCTTGTTTGGTTTGCCATTCAAGCTTGCAAATTTTCTTTGGGGGGGAAAAAAAACTAAAATACAGAGACCGTAACTTCTTTTTCGGGTGTTTTGTTCATTGCTTATGGGTCAAGGAGACCAAATTGCAGCTGACGATACTAACCACCTACCTGCAAAAAAAAAAAAAAAAAAAATATATATATAAAAATAGAGGAAAGCTTGGCAGCTGGTTGAAAACGAGAAAGACATCTTCTGGTGCTTACACTGCATTGTTAGTTAGATGAATAATTATACGCGGCAAGTAGAGAGGAAAAAGGGCTTTTGAGAATTTTGAAACTTCAATTAAGAGCGCTCCATCAAGATCTACAAAAACAAATAGCAACCATTGACGAATTTGGGGGAAAAATATGAAGAAAAAACAAGTCTGATAATGCTTCCTTTTTAGTACCATATCCGTTTCAAAGAAATACTTGTATAGGTAAACCATTCCAGCATCTGACTAAGCAGAGAACAACACGTTCAATCAAAAACGTGAATCATGCAGCAGACAATTTCGGTTCAATGGCGGCAAAACGTGTAAAATTCCAGATATGTATGTATATGTATGTTTTAAAACCACCCTGCAGTAATTGTCACTGATTCAATTTGTCACTAGTTCCTCCGTCACCGGTACTGGCGACCAACTGTACCCGTGCCATTGTATTCTCCTATTGACACTTTGCATGAGCATATGTTCGAGCGGACACCAGTTGACGATTGAACTAGTGATGCTGTAGAGGCAGCTCATTAGCTATATTACCTAAATAGAAAGCGCCACGCACAGGGCTCAGATGGCTCAGTGTGAAGAGTCTGATCTTTCGACCTGAAGACCCGAGTTCGAATCTCACGCGGGCGAGTGCCGTAATATTTTTTTTTTTTTTGTAAGTGGATAATATTAAAGGTACTTAAAAGGCTTAAAAAAAAATTTTTGTGAGAAAAAATTTTAAAAAATTAGGTTATTGTAAATATAATTCATGGGAATTGTCGCACGAACTATGAAAGCTTTCGCAAGAATTCAGAATGGAAACTTTTTTTTCTCTCTTCTCATCCATAAGAATCCATGAGAATTATTCTCCGAATTTTACAATTTTTCCACTTTTGCTCGCCTGCCCTAGGATTCGGACACGATCCTTCGGATTGATGATCGGACATGCTAACCATTACGCTACGGAGCCTTCTGATTTTCGCGCAGCAAATTCATAACATGAATGCTTTAGAAAATGGAACTGTAGACCTCCTCGTTGACCATGTCTATAGAATGACAGTGGTGACGAAGGGGTCAATTTTCCCCGCATTTACTGCAGGGCAGTAAGACACAATTTTCTAAAAACGCCCGCTTGCCACGCCCACTTTTGTAATTTTTTCAAAGTTACTGGTTACAAAAGTTACGATTTTAGACCGGTTCATGCGGTTTTTATAACAGACTCCAGTACTGGAGGTACCTATCCTTAAAAGTGGACCTATCAAGACAGTGTTTTTTTTTTTTTTGAGAATTTTTCGTCAATCGTTTCTCGTGGTAGCGCTGATCATTTCGAAACATCTCGTGTACTTCTTGACGTCGCAAAAACACAAGCGCAATATACAGAGAATGTGGGGTTTGGAAATTGAACTTTTTTCGATTTGGTAGCAGACGCCAACATAAATGTTGTTATTTATACTCGGGCATAGAGAGCCGTTGCTTCAAATTGGTCCATTTTGCGATTCTTTATGTTGCAAATGACAGCGCCATCAGCACCACCAGCGCCGTTGCCAAGCAAGCAAACGCCAATTGTGTTGCCGCACAATATTAACGTGAAGTCTTGTGTAATCGCCCCCTTTGAGAATGCCTACGAGGGAAGTTTGGAAAGTTGATTGCTAAGAGTGCACGATATGAATTAATCACATTCATTAATATACACAAATAAAAGGGCACTGGTAAACAGACAGGGGAGGAGAAAAACCTGGCAACTTACCCGGCTGAGAGTTGAATCCAGGGTCTGTCCTATCCAATGAATGAATTTTAGCCGATTGCGCCTCTCTTTTAAAAGGTTATTAAAATTCTTTTCAAGGAATTTCCCTTTTTCCGTTCACTCATGATAAAATCCTCTCACTCACATACAAAAGCATAGCATCCAACTGAACGCTTTATCCGATTTGAGGTATTTTTCGAAATCCCTCAAGGCGTTCGATTATCAAAATGATCGATTGTAAAAATTATCGATTATCGAAACAAGATTATTGAACCTATCGATTATTGAAAATATCGATTATTAAACTTATCCGTAATTGGAAATATCAATTATTGAACCTAAAGATTATTTAGACAATCGATTATTGAACCTATCGATTATTGAACCTATCGATTATTTAAACTATCGATTATTGTACCTATAGATTACTTAGATCATCAATGATCGAAACTATCGATAATTGAACACATCGATTATTGAATATATCGATTATTTAAGCTATCGATAATTTATATTAATCTATCATTGAAACTATGAATTATTGAACCTATAAATATTCGAAACTATCGATTATAGAACTATTAAATTTCAAACTATCGATTATCGAACTATCGATAGCTCTCCAGCTCTATCAAACCTTTAAATACGGCAAGCTTACAGGCCTTCTTGCTACATCACGCCGTGAAAAATCTTCAGAAATTCTGCGAGTCTTATGTGTCCCATTTTATAGAACAAATGAGAATTATAGGCGTCATGTTAAACTGCGGATAGTATAGTTACAAATTATACAGAATAGAGTAAGAAAGGCTTTGAAATTCGGATCCTTGTATATTACCGCGTGATATTAATTGAGGAAGGATATTTTTGCACAATATTTTATTAAATTTAAAGTTTTTATAACAGCTCAAGCATACTTGATTGAAACCACGTGCAATTTTCCCACCAAATTAGTTGAAATTTTAAAATATATCTTTCGATAGTACTATCGATATTTCAAACTATCGAGACTATCGATGGTCACAACTATCAATAGTTCTCCAACTCTATCTACGAGACTACCACTTGGTGGTTTTTTCTGTGAGTTTTTCGACTATAGCCGTTATTTGCGGTCCCTGACAAAAACAGTGCAACACTGATGACAAATAAATTTTATGACTCCGAATCATCAGAGGTGGATGAAAATATTTCGGGCTTAGGTATTTAAAGCGTAATTTTTAGTTTTTTCTTCTGATTTTGAGTTAATTATTTCCAAGTTTGCACTGGCAAAACGGTAAAAAGCACTCGGATACAGCTGCAAGAAGTTATCGAGCTTTATTTTTTCTTTATTTTTATTAAAAACTATTACGACAAAAAACTTTTTCCTGAGCTATGGGCCAGAAGTGGTAAGAAGACGTGAAAAATTGTGAAACTTTTTTATATTTTGTAATTTCCAGCCGACAGATTGGGTTTTTTTTTTTGGCATTTATTCCTACATACACCCCTGTCTCTCTTTATGTGAAGCTAAAAATTTATTATAGAACAGGAAAATAAAATACTAAACCGTTTACGAGATATAGGCATAAGTAAGTTTGCAGCTTAATTCTCGGTCACAATTTTGGAAATCGATTTGATATTTAACTGTACAAACAACTTGATATAACGAATTCTTGTATATCCGCTTCATATTCTGTATATTGCAGATGCACTTCAAAAAGATATCACAGTACTGGGATTCAAGCAGGTGTGCAATTTTTGCACCCTCGCAAATTTTACGTTTGTGCAAATTTTTTGTATGGAAAAAAAATCCGCTTCCGGGCAAATCGATTTTGATGGGCAAAATTTGCGCCATATTATCGCATAAGTTATGCACTCGTTCTTCGCAGGGTCATTCATACAAAAGGGCAAAAATTGTTGGTGAAAAATTTGCACACTTCAATTTCCACTGCTGCTTGAATACCACAAATGTCTTTTACTTATTGAACCACCCGCGAAATTCTTCAAAAGCGAATCCCCTGATTTTCTTTAGTCTCTTTTGTATATCTTTTATTAGAAACTTGAGAGCTTAGAGCAACTTTTCAAATGACAACTATTTCGCTAGGGTTCATGCCACTCCTCCATCGACAAATATATTCTTGCACACATGCACAAGTACGTACATATATATGTACATACATACATTGTCCATAAAGTGCAAAAGTTTTTGCTTAATCAGGAAAATTAAGTCGAATGCTGTACGCTAGCAATTGGAGTCCAACGTAGTTGCACTGCACCAAGCCGAGTATCGAATTGAGTCTCTCCTCGACTTAGATTTGAGCCAATTTCAATGACTTCAGCACGTTTCCATTTCAAATGATGCGTTTGGATTTTTTCCTCTTTTTCTCAGTCTCTTTTCTTTGCAGCTACTTTTTTTATTTATTTATTTTTTTTTTTTTTTGTATTTTTATTTTCATTTGGAATCACAGGGAAACCGAAAAACGAAAAACGAAACAAAGTAAAATCGGCCCAAGAGTCAGCTTTGACTTACGATAATGCCCTAAAGCGCGCACCCGGATCGTTTCGGAGAGCGCAAGACTGGTCTCCATGGTCAGAAGGCGGTTTGATTGCTCTATAAGGTGCTCCGCATGAAATTGTAGCGTGCCAGGTTAAAATGGCACTGCGCTGAGGTTAACGTCGAGGTTCAGGTATTATAATGAAATGCGAGCGAGGAATTACGGGTATAATAAACAATATGAATAAGACTATTTGCTTGTTAAGTTGAGCATAATGCAATGCGTTCGGATATGACATTGGTTTATTTTCTTTCGTCCATTAAATCAGCCTTCAAAAGTTTTTAATTTGAAATGCATACAAATCGATGACCCAAATGAGATTTGATATGTGAAAATAAATGCGCTTTTAAAGCATTCAATAGTGGTTAGATTACGTGAAATACGTGACATCGCAACTAAGACCTTGAAGCTACTGTGGAGACTTGTCTCGAAAGAACATTTTCGATATTAAATCCTTATACATAAGTATTACATTTTATATTACCTTCATTTGCTATATCTCTTAAAAGGATTTGTATTTTATTAGCCTCTCTATAACAAAGTTAAAGCCTTAAATTTGGCTGAGCTTTAGTAATAACTGGCCCAAAAAATGCATCTAAAAAGTAGCTCAAAATAGTAAAAATGGAAAAAATGTAACCATTTTTTTTTACGTCTTTTTACGATTTTTGGTCCATAGCTGCCAAACATTATTACCCATTCAATGTGTTCAAAATTTTTCATTTAGTATTAACGCTTGAATCCGATTATATGTAACCGAATATTATACAACGAAAGGTTAATAAACATGTTATAATTAATGCATTTCAAATCTCAACCTTGTGTTCTTCTCTGTTAGCTGAGGTAGATGGTAGTGCAAGTTAGAGCTGGAGAAACGATCGATAGCACTATCGACACAATCGATGGTTTCAATCTATCGAAAGCATCGATGGGTTTTTGCGACTATCGATAGTTTAAAATCATTGATATTTAGGGGCTGTTTACACATAATCGCATTTAGCATTTGCATCCCTAAAATGCGCATTTTTAAAATTGGTGTCTACACTACAGTATTTCGCATTTAGCATTTTTGAAATCAGCTGATCTTTTCCTCCGCCATGATGCAATGAATATGAATCAGATGTTTTTGACTGCGATGTGTATTTTATCAGAGATGAGACTAAAAATATCGATAGTTTTTCGGGAAATAATCGCATTTTTTTCGCATTTTCCCAAAATGCTGAAAAATGCGGTTCACAAATACAACAACAAACACACGCAAATTCAAACCGCATTTTTCAGCATTTTGGGAAAATGCTGAAAAATGCTAAATGCGGTTATGTGTAAACAGCCCCTTACTTTGGCTTTGAAAAGGTGGTGCTGAAGATTCCATTTTCGAAATGGAGAGATCCCTAAAAACGTCCGCTCTCGATTATTGATATGATCGATTATTTGAGTAATCGATGATTTGAATTATAGATTATTGAAATTATTGATTATTTGAAACACCTTTTATTGAAATTATCGATAATTTGAATTATCGATAATTTGAATTGTCGATAATTTGAATTGTCGATTCTTTGAACGATTTATCGATATTTTGAACCAACAATTATTGAGATTATCGATTACGGTAACTAACGATTATTAAAATTATCGATTATTTGAATTATCGATTTTTGAACGATCGATTATTTGAATCAACAATTATTGAAATTATCGATAATTTGAACTACTGATTATTCAAATGATCGATTATTGAAATGATCGATTAATTGAACTACAGATTTTTTGAATTACCGATATTTCAATGATCGATTGTTTGAAATATCGATAGGTCTGAAGCTTTAACGCGATACAATCGATAAATAATACAAACTTACATACCTTCTTGCCACATCAGGTCGTGAAAAGTCTTCAGCAATTCTGCGACTCTTATGTGCCCCATTTTACAAAGCAAATGAGAATTATAGGCGTCATGCTAAACTTCGGATAGTATAGTATAGTCCAACCAAATTAGTTGAAATATTAAAATATATCTTCCGATAGTCCTATCGATACTATCGATATTTCAGACTATCGAATATCGAGACTATGGATGGTCGCAACTATCGATAGCTCTCCAGCTCTAATATCGCCTCTGCCCATAGCTGACGTTCAACACGCATAGTATACTATATCCTTTACACATCCATATCTAAGTATTTCCACGGATTACAAAAAAAAATGTTCTCACATTTTCTCTCTCGGGGAAAAAAATCACATATACAAGGGCTATAAATAGTAAAATCTAGTGAGGTACTGTCTAGATTGTTCCTAAGTGTGGCCTTATCAAAGAGGGGGCAAGGGCGTAGCTAGAGAAAGAGTGCTTTGGTAGTGCTTATATTTGTCACAGTTGTATATTGAACAATTATAAGATATTAACCGAAAAAAAATTTGGGGGGCAAGAAGAAGTTTAGAGAGTTTTGGACCAAAAACCCAAAAAATCCGAAAAATTAATGACATCCGATTTCGATGAAAATTTATATATAGAATAAGTGAAAAATTCTAAGAATTTTGGCACTTAAACTTTTTAAAAATACTGATTACAACTAGTCTAGTTTGGGTCTAGTTCCAAACTGGTCCAAAAAGGACTAGTTTTTATAAGTTTTTTGAAAAATTTTTAGTACAAAATTCTTAGAATTTTTCACTTATTTTATATATAAATTTTCATCGAAATCGGACGTCATGAATTTGTCCGATTTTTTGGGTTTTTGGTCCAAAACTCTCTAAACTTCTTCTTGCCCCCCCAAATTTTATTTCGGTTAATATCTTATAATTGCTCAATATACCACTGTGGCAAATATAAGTGCTACCAGAGCACTCTTTCTCTAGCTACGCCCTTGAGAGGGGGCAATAACTAAATAGGCCCCCGATGACGCCAAGATAGAATTTTCTATCCTATTACCTAGAGAAAATTACATAGGCCTTGTCTAGATTATTCACGTCAACGCCAATATAGGGCTAAGATAAGTCTGATCGACTCAAGCTTTGTTAGTTCAGGGCCTGTCTAGACCCAGCCCAAACTTATCTATTATGTGGCAAATCTAGCTAGGCCCAAGCTAATCACCAGACTTCTCTAGGCAATTTTCCAGCCGGGCTCATAGTTTAAAATGAAAGAACTATAGTTTTGCTTTGGGTGTAATCTTTGCTCTATGTCAAATAAGCATTCGCTTCTGTCGTGGTTCACAAAAAAAAAAAAAATATAATAATAATATTAATAATAATAATAGAAAAATTAAAAAAACCAATAAAATAAAAAACAAAATGCAAATTTTTCGGCAGGGGCTTTTTGATCGCTTGAATCTCGTTACATGAGCTTCTATAGAGTTGGATTTAAAATGGCCTCAGACTGCGCAAAAACAACATGAACCGCACTACATCCGTGAGAAAGGCATTAATCTTGACAAGCTTTTGCAACTAAAATCCCAATGTTTCTTTTCAATATTGAGGTATTTTTTTCATTTTATGGTATGCTGCCTTTTTTGTAAGCTCCAAATTTATGCTTCATTTACATTTTCATATTTTTCCCTTCAAGAGTCCATGGATTCTAAAGAAATACTTAAGTAAAATTTTTCATTCAATACGACAGACCGAAAATGATAATGCAACTCTTTTAAAGTCATTGCAAAATTAATATAAAGAGAAAAATAAAATAGAAATAAAAAATAAAAAAGCAAAAAACAAACACACCAAACTAGGGATGTGCCGGATAGTGAATTTGCCGGATAACCGGATATCGGATATCCGGTAAAAAATATGTAGCCGGATACATAGTATCCGGCCGGATATCTGAAAATTTTTTTCTCTGTTTGAAATTATACTTTCGCTGGCCACAATTGAACAGATTGTCCGAAATAAATGATTTTCTGTCAACGCCGTTCATTGGTATAATATAGAGCTGGAAAACATTCGATTCCACCATTGATATTATCGATGCTTTTAAATTTCATTAAACTAAATTAATTATTTATCACAAAAAATAATAACGAAATCTAGTTTATGGTAAAAAAATAGACAATCGCAATAAAAACTGGGATAATGCTTAAAATTAAAAAAACAACAATCTGATTGTAAGTATCTAACTAACATCAATGTTTTTCAATTTCAAGCATTATCGAAGTTCATACTACGACCATCTATCCTTTTCCATAAACTACTAAGTTTGTTAGGATTTAATTTAAGTTAATTTGACTTAATTTATTTCGATCAATATCTATTAAAAGAAATTTAAAAACATCGATACCATCGATGATAATATCGATTGCTTTTGAGCTTTAGCATAATCAGCTGTTCTGATTTAATTTGCACGTTCAACAAAAAACAAAACTCAAAGATGGACAAATCAAAGTCTGCGGTATGTATCGGTATCCGGCCGGATAGTAGTGATATCCGGTGGGCTTGCCGGATATCTAAAAACCAGCCGGATACGCCGGATACCGGATAGTTACCGGATATCCGGCACATCCCTACACCAAACACATCGAAATCGAGTCACAGAGTGACGGTAAAACCCAGCAAACATTTTTCTATTGCGGAAGTCTTCCGGCCGCGATGTGCTTCTCGCCAGCACCCGTTGCTTTTTTATCGCTGAAGAGTGAAGCTCGCTGGGCACTTGTCCGCCCACCCGCGGCTCTTCAGTAAGATAAGAAGCGAATCGCTTAAAAGTGTTATTGACGACTTTTCCCGAGGAGCAATTGGCGGCACATATTTTCGATTATTTAAAATCGTATGCTTTCAAAAAAAAAGAATTAATCGATAAATCAAATACAGTCGAAACTCTCTATAACGAATTTCGAGGGACCGGAGAAAATATTCGTTACAGAGAGAATTCGGACAAAAAAGACACTGAAAATGTGGCGAAAGGCCTTGAGAATATTTGCTAAAGAGAGAAATTCGTTATAGAGAGTTTCGACTGTACACAATTTTTGGTGTTAACATATCAATAATTTCAAATATGTTTTTCAAATGTTTATTTCTTGCTTTTGATTCCCCTCGTGGGATTTGAGCCTCGTTTGAAATTGGAAATGACTGCATTTTTTTCGTTTTTTATCGTTAAAGAAGTAGCTCTGGGATAGTGTACGGGGTGCGTGCTATGCTCTGGATCCCAGGGTCGAGGTTCGATTCCCGGCTCAGTCGAAGCGGAGTGTAATGTTCCAAGCCTAGCACTGCTTTTCAAAAAACCGCATGTTAGAGGCACACTACTTACATAATAACCCAGCCGGAAATTTTCTCATAAATGACCAATTCATTAATTTTTTCACCAAGTATATCAAGGGGAAAATTTGAGTACTTCTCAATTGCAATGGCAATGTCATCGAGAGGAAATGTTATTCATCGCAACTCCAATGGCACTGTCATCGATAGAGGTATCGATACGACGGAGTAGATCTACTCCACTTTCGATGACCAACTCGTGACATATGCTCTTATGAATGCCAATGCCGCTTGTGTGTTAATTTCATTAGAAAGTTGGTGTATAATCAGGAGGAGTCGCGGCTCTAATGTCATGCTGAAATCATTGATTGTTTCACCGGGACATTTCCGGCTGGGAAGAGACATACACTCACACAAACACAAGAAAACCCCCTTGCGGTATCACAACGGGCCCGTATACGGTACGTTAAAAAAATTGAATTTTTTTTATTTAAAAAAATGATCTTCCAGAAGATAGATACGCGATTTTTTGTGCTAAATTTAGAAAAACATAGTGTTAACCTCCTTCAAAAGAGGCTCTGACAATGTTCGTTTGTAAGATGTACATATGTATTGTCCATAGATGGGCATATTGCACTACCACTAATATTTTCACTACCCTTAATTGTTTAGTGGTAATGAAAAGATAACGAGCCCTTAGAATAGTGGGTGAAATACAAACATTTTGAGACCTTTTACTGTACTGATTGTATACAATGTGTTTGAAGTTTCAGATGTTTGAAAAATAGTCTAAAAAAAATCTCCGATTTTAACGTCACTCTTTCCAAGTTCAACTATGGAACTCCAAAATGCCGATTTTTATGCAATGATTCGGCTTGTGTGTACGCTCCCATATAACCCGATGATTACGAGTACATAAGTAGTTATGTAGATATCGAATGATTTTGATTCAAAAGTCAAACTGAAATGTCAACCACGGATGTTGGAATTTCATTTGCGATTTGTGACGAGGAGAATTTGTGTCTGCAGCTTGAAGAATTCGATTTCATTTTGCTTGTGTTGTTGATTTTTTATTATTTTTTCTTTTTTTGCCTCATTTTTCCATTATGTATATTTTGAATAGCTATGCAATTGACATTTAAGTTGAGTCTCTGTAAGGTTCTTTGTTTTCTTTTATCGATTCGAAGTCGGCTTCATTAACATTTTCGTTATTACGTATTAAATGAGTCGACTTGGACTCTTAACAATGGAATTAGTATTCGCAATCCATGCCCTGTCTCTTGGTCTAATAGCTCCTATGATCGGACAAATATGCGAAACTTCACTTGGCCGATCTCTATTTTGAAAGGTTACTTCCAGGACTGGAGTCTGTCACAAAAAACGCAAAAACTGCAGTAAAATCTGGAATTTTCGAAATATTTCAATAAAGGGAAATAAGGCCCATTTACGGTCATAAAAATCTCCAGATTAATTTGTCTCAACGGACGTGGTTTTGGGACCTGTTTCAATATTTATAGATATATTTTAAAACAAATATATTCGTGGTCATATGGAAGAGTAACTTAAGTCGACATAAGCCAGAATTGAGTTAATCGCTTTGGAGCTACTTCAATGGCAGGGCGCTGCTATGTACCTTGCCTGGTTTTATGAATCGTCATTTGACATTTAATTTTGAACCTATTTATTTTGTGAGACTTTTAGACAAAACTATTCCATGTGAACTCCATTTTGTTTAAATCCATATTCCGATTTTTCCATACACCATTCCAAAAACAAAATCATTTCAACTGAATTAAGCCGTTTTAATTCTCTCTGCAGACATTTTTTATATTTTTTATTTTGTGTTTTTGAAACAACTTATGTTGACTTAAAAGTACGAGTTGTGCCTTCAACGTAAGCGCTCAAGTCATTTCAAGTGTGAGTAAATTGGAAATTTAAATATCGATAAGGTCCTGTGGAAGAAAATGGGCTCTATTTATATTTAAAAAAAAAAATTTTCTTCAAACTATCGTTGCCTACTTTGAAAGATCTTTACCAATGCGGCAAGCTTAAAATTTTTCACAGGAATTAAGTGTATTAAAACATACGGAAAAATGGGAATATCTCAAATCAAAACAATTTTCAGCTTAAGCTACTCTTCCATGTAAGGACAGATATAATAGCGATTCAATTATGTATGTATGACGAGCATTGTATTCCCATGGTTCGCCCTTAGACATTGTGACTTCACAATATTCGATTATACGGCAAAAAATTTTGCTAGAAAAACCAAATTATTCGCTTTAATTGGACTCAAGTTCCGGCATGACCAAACCAGCTTAAAATTCGACCTTCCTTGTTAAAAAAAAAAAGAAAATAATTATAATAAACGCGAAATTCATACCAACGCTAAGCGCTATAAATTTGCACCACAATAGGCAGGTACCTCAGTAAAGTTGAGCCACCGAAATGAAATGCTTTCAAAGTATCCGCTTTGCTTTTCTCATTACATGCTCCTCTTCTGATGACGAATAAGATTTAATAAATTGATTTTCTTGTCTTTAATATTAACGAATAATTTTTGAAGGATTTAACTGGAAATGCGATTAGTAAAATCGTAAATGAAACGAAACTTAATCCGAAACGCAACTAAGTTAATTAAGTTAAGGCTGCGTTCTAGTTTTTCTGGGAGAAAAAAAAACAAAGAAGACATTCACATTTGGCTTTCAATAAAATAAAGGAAAAAAAAAGGTCACAATTATTGCTCACCCCGTCATTGGTCTTATGATTAACGATAGGAATCTCAAGTTGGTCCACGTAAGAAATAAGATGATACAAACCTGCAAGAGAAGTGCAATATAAATTATATAAGAAACGTCTTTCAACAATGAAACGGAAATAGTAGCTTGAAAAAATGAGAAATCAAAAATTCTCACCATTGAAAATATAAAATTCATAAATGATAAGTTCTAATAAATGGGTTAATACTGTAAATGGCTGTATGTGTGAAATTTTGATGAATAAGCGAACGAGCCAACAACAAAGCAAGGTCTTTGGAGTCATTTTCGATTAGCCAAATGACAGCAATACATTAACCCCTTAAAGATATTCGCTCGATTTCTTAACAAAACTTCGATTGTAAGCAGACCAGTCTGTTGATCGATGTGAAGGTGCCGAACTTCTATTGAAGATTAAAAGAAACAGAAACAAGTAAGGGTGTTATAGTCAGGCGAGCCTGACAATAGAATACCCGACACAGACACACATCTTCAAATAATTTTTAATATCAGGAGTTGTTTAAGGCCATAGGGGCCCCATATACCGACTTTTGTTTAATTTCTTTATGAAAACCGCCTCTTTGGCACGCCCACTTTTCCAATTTTTCGGAATTCTAATCGGAGGCTTAAATATACGGGGCATTTCACGTCAAGTGTACCCGCTCAAAAATCTTCATACCTGGGATTTCGATGAAACTTGGTGGAAATGTTGCGCTATGAGAGTACATGAATTATGCAAAAGGAGGAGGGGAAATATTCACCGGGTGCCTAGATACAGGGTGTTAAACTTTCGGTCCTTTTTGTATTCAAAAAATTCTACGCCTCGCAAATTGGGAAATGAAAAAAATGTGATAAAGGATTTTTTATAGATTTTTGTCTGCTCTTTCCGAAAAATAATATTACAATGTCTACGCGCAAATTCTAAGTTTCATTGAAATATTTGGAAAAAGTCAGATTTTGGGGCAGTTTTGAGATTTTTGTGACAGACCCTAGTACTGGAGGTACCCTTAATAATGGACCGATCAAGAAAATTGTTGGGCAAGATTTTTATGGCTACAAAGGAAGTATAAGTGCCAATTTTCGTTGAAGTCCAATAGGCGTTTCGGCGTCAGTATTGGCAACAATTTTCGAAAAAGCCTTTTGCATCCACAATATTTTTAAATTTTTGTAAACACATTTAATGGCCTAAAATATGTTCAAATGCCAATTGTACATTAAAATATCTTGTAAAACATCGGGTTTAGAGCAGTTTTGTGATTTTCTAACATGTCCCTAGTATAGAGTACCCTAAAATGTTCCGATCGGTCCAATCTCGAATTGTTACTTACTCATGCGCCGTGAGCACGCATACCAAATTCGTCAAGATCAGCTCAACTCCTTCGGACAGACAACGTATACAGACAGACGGACAGCGACGGACATGTCTAAATCGAATCTCCTGGTGACGCTGATCATTTCTATATATATTTTGTATGGTCTATCTCGACTGGTTCTGGGTGTTACATACAACCACACAAACGCAATATACCCTCGACACAGAGTGTGTCGGGTATAAAACTATTAAGGAAATATCACAAATGTATGTTGTGACCAGTGCTCGGACTTGAAAATCTTTAAACGTGGTCGATTTTTAAAGAAGAAGTGGTAGATTTAAATTTGTTTAAAATAGTAACACAATATATCACATCTGATCATGTAGAAAATTGGGAAACTTAGATGTTTTTAGATATTTTCTCTTATTTAAAAAAAAATGTGTCAATATTTATTGGATGTCGTTAAGCGCCAAAACTGCCATTCTTGGCAATAGGAAGCTGCCAACATATTTTTCAATAATACATAACATTGAACCACTGAATTTTTTTTGCTCTCAATTAGTCTAAATGATCATAAAATAAGTAAAACAAATGCATAAATAAGAAAAAAAAAATGGTAGATTTGGAGCTAGCGTGGTAGAAAGTGAAAAAAGTGGTAGATCTACCACTAAAGTGGTAGAAGTCCGACCACTGGTTGTGACTAGTGATGCAACGAATATTGATTTGGTCGAATACCGAATATTCGGTCAACCGAAATCTTCGAGATCGATTCAAAATTGACATGTGGCCAATCTAGTAAGACCAAATCCACGAAATTGCTACAATTAAGAAGTAATTTTGGGAACTGTAGTCAAAAGTTTGTTAACATTCGATGACCTCAAAAATGTGTCACAGTGTGTCATAAATCCTTCTATTATATTTGAATTTAGTCCGACTATAAAACTGGAACATCGAACCCCATGTTTCTCCTACATTAAAAATCATCAAGATCTTAAAGCCCTTAAATCTCTCCGTTATCAAAATTTTCTATATGTATAATAAGCTCTCTAAGGCCATCTGCATTCCAACGATACATTAATTAACAAATAAGAAGCCCGTTTCCATTTAGCCAACTTACCACAATCAATTACAAGTAAATATTGTTCAATTGTTTTTCATTCCATTAAGATCTGCCAAAAAGCCCTGTCGACAGCACTTCTAATCGGTTAGAAAAAAAAATATTCAATTCTCCTCGAGCACGGAGTCAATCGTTTCACAATACGAATATCAATATGATTCTCCATAAGCTTGACTTGAAATAATAAAAGCCAACTAAGGCACTTGGACTTTTAAGAACACTACAAATATGTATGTATGTTTCTACAGCTGCACTATGCGATTAACTCAAGTAATTTTTTTCCAACTTATTCTTTAAGTTGTCGTCAGCTAACAGGAACGTTAAAGCCTAGGTACATTACATGAAGTGCTCATATGAATATGAAAAAAAGAAAAAAAGAAAAGCAAAAAATGTACCTGAAAAGAAATTTATTATTTGCCGACGAAAAATTTCTGACTTCATGCGGCAGTTACGGCTAGCGTTGTTGGAATCATCTGGCCGAGAACGTGAAAAGAAAAAAGATGGCAGAAGAAGCCAAGAGTAGCACCCGATCTTGATGGTGTGTGTTCAGCATGTTGTGGGACAATATTTTTGCCCTCTTACAAATAAAGATACATACGTAAGAAAGCTAAAGTCGGTCAAGCACGACTCTCTGAAAACCCAGTTTCGCGGCAATGTTGGAAGTAAGAAAAAGTCAATGTTCGTCGGTGTGGCAGTGGCAGTGGAACACATCAATATATTCCGATTTGAAGCTTCTGCGCCTTTTACTTATCGGAATTTACGATAAAATCTTCATTTGTGGGCGTGGCAGCAGGCGGATCACGCATATTTCTCCCATACACCTCAGATACATCGTGGTGAATCTATATTTAAAATTTGAAGCTCCTACGCCTTTCCATACGTAAGTTACGTAAGACCAATATTTTATTAAGGATACATCTCTTCAGGGCCCTTACATAGCTGTGTGCCGAAATTTCGACGTGATTGGTCTAGCCGTTTCCAAGGAGATTCGAGCACAGGCGGAGGGACTGACAGACTGGCGGAACAACGGACGGAACGGGCATGTCTAAATCGAATCAGTTTACGATCCTGATCAAAAATATTCAAAATTTGTCTATGTATATCTGCAGAGCTTAGTTCTAGATGTTACAAGATCCGCACAAAACTAATATATCCTGCTTACGCTGGGCATTAAAATGAACAAAATTTAAGGATGACACTCGCGATTGACACAAGAAGATATCAGTTTAAAGTTACAAAATGAACATATCGAAGAATAAAAAAAAAACACAACTCAAGCAAAAGTAATAAAATACAATTAAGGGTGTCATAGTCAGGCACGCCAATACAATAATCGACACAGCTAAACTTTTAACCATATATCGCACCTCCGCAACGGTGCCAATCGCGAATAGGAGCTTTTCAGTCACTCACCTGTATAATAAGGAAGCTTGTGAGAATGGCTCTTTACAGTTTTTGGAAAAATGAATTATGTATGTCCTTTCGACAAGTTCTTAATCAAATTATTGCTGTATTATATTTAGAAATGAGACTCTTGCTGGCCTGAAATTGAAAAATTTAAATCAAATTTAACTTTTAAAAGATCACAACTCTAATTTGAAGTCCCCTCAAAAAATCAAAAATTAGGTACCTACCAACTCGAAAAAACTTCCGACAGCAATCAATTCGCTTTGGGAGTTGCGATATGTTTGAATATTTTCTAAAGGCAGAGGTTTTGAAGATCACAAAGTGTCGACTTTTCTTAAATTACACTATGACACGCCCACACTTTCGATTTTCTCGGCAATTCAGTCCGATGATCAAATATAAGCTCATTGAATTAGCTCGAAAAATTCAGATTTTAGAGTAGTTTATGTGGATTTCATAACGAACCGTTGTACTGAAGGTAACCGCAAAAAATTGTCCGATAAAATCGATTCTCGAACTCGTTCGCCAAAATAGCTCCACTCCTTCGATAAAAAAAAAAGACTGTATGCGGACAGACAGAAGGACGGACATCGCTAACTCTCCTGTTGATGCTGATCATTTCTATACATACCTATTTTGTATGGTCTATCTCGATTGGTTCTGGGTATTACCAGTGCAGGTTTTAAGTAGCACTACCAGCGCCCTGGGCAATATTTCTTCGGTGCGCCTTATCTGCAATTCAAACACACATGCTAGCAAGTTTAAAAACGCCCCTGGGTTTTTACTGGGTGTCACAAACATGCACACGTGCTCACGAACGCAATATACCCGCGATACGGAATGTGCTGGGTATAAATATTAATCGAAAAAAAAAAATAAAAAATAAAATAAAACTAAGCTTCAATACAAAAAATCGTTAATAATTATTAACTTCTAGGTCCGCTATCGTCGAATTGGTTCCTTACTACTCATGAATTTTTTTGCACCCTAACATTTTTCACTTATGTCATCAATGAATTCATGTAAGAAAAAATGCATGCACGAACGAATTGCCGACTGGGAAGTTGCTAAGAACTTTAAGGGCTCTAAACTTATACATATAAGTATGTATGTATGGAATTTTTTTTTTTTTTTTAATAGACCAAAACGACCGATCAACAATGACCGTTCGGCTTGTTGCTTAGCTGATTACAGTGCGGCAACACTTGAAATCTTGGCAAAAAAATTTTATCTTGTATCATCGGATGCGTTCAACATTTTAATTTCATCGCAGACGATTCGACGGGCTTTGAAGTAGTTTTGCTCAGCGAATTCATACCTACAATATATTGTTGAAGCGGAGCCCACGCTTTTTCAGAAAAAAAAAAAAAAAAAAAAAAAAAAACTCCCGAACGTAGAAAAGTTTGTGAATTTCGAAAAAGAATACTAGAAAAAAACACAGAGTTGAGTAGGCGGAAATAAGTTGAAAGAGATTGAAGGAGTTCATTGCACTGTTGTAGGTCAATGGAATATAAATATGTAAGTGTGTATTGTTTAATACAGGCACTGAGACATTTTTTGCAAGCAATAGCGTTTTATTTATTACTAGGGCCATAAAAGATAATAATTTTCTTTTAGTTTTCCTTTTGGAAAACCACCTTTTCCTCGAATTATTTTTCCATTTTTCCATACTAATATCCAATCTGTCTATGGCCAAAAAGTAAATACTACCCTGCAGGAAATGTCAATTGTGAATCTATACACTTTCTCTACTGACTGCGTCAACAGTACTACTGACCAGTTATACCCGTCGCAAGGCTTTCCGTTATTGACATTTAACATTGAGTTGTCATTGAATGTCAACAGTAGACCGAAAAACTATTGACGTCGGTACTATTATGCAGACAAAATGAGTACTCTTTCGCTTTATAGGGAGACATGTTGTTGACATGGTCAATAGAGATTAACTATACCTCTTGACAGTACAGTTGCTTTAATGACACCGCCCATAAATACTGTTGACGTTGGAACTAGTTCTCTTGTCTATATTGAAGTCAATATAGTCATGGGGCCATATGGCGACAGGCTTCCTGCAGGGTTATTACCGGTTAGGTTAGGTTTGTATGGCTACCAACAAGGGTGACACACTTAGGCCTTACATGGGCCCGTTGTGCCCGATGCCATGAATAATCGGGGAAAACAAAGAAAAACAGAAACAGAAAATCCGACACAAACATCCACGACCTTAGCTGGGAGTTGAACCCAGAGTCTATCGCTTCGTAAGTTGGCACCTCAATCAACCATCTCAACTACGGCACAGAGTCCGTCAAATATTAACAGGAATTATCAAATATTTTCTATAAATAGATCCCTCAGCGATTAGCATGACGTTTTTTTCTTTACTTAAATATCGCTATTTTTCCACGTCCTTTTATTCCAATCAGTATTGCATCAAAATTTCATATACTTATATTAGAGTAGTTTCAAAGGATGTTTCATCAAAATTGCTCAACTCCTTCGATAAAAAAAAAAAAAAAAAAACTGTCCCTATACTGTCAGACAGAGAGACATTCCGAACGAACATGACTGAATCGAATCTCTTGTGGTGACACTGATCAGTTTTCTACACATTTTTTATATGGTCTATCGACACAGAGTGCCAATGTAGGTACAACAAAAAGTACCCTTGATAAGCTTGAAAAGAGAAAAAGAAGTAAGATTAACCCCTAAAATGCAGAAAATATTTCTCTTTCAAAACCCGGTTTTCACAACGAAAAGTTTTTTATGTTGTAGAGTTAGAGCTTTGTGATCTTAAGAAGAGAGATTTAGTTTTCAAAAATAGCAAGACCCATCGAACATTGCAAAAAGCTCTTCTCAATTCTATTATCTTTCGATAGCTTGAATAGTTATTAAAGAAATATGTACCTACATAGTTTATGAAAAACTGCAACTCTCAGCGTATAAAATCGAAATTTTTCAAAACAAGTTCATAATCTATTACGAAAAAAAAAAAATGTACTTTTTCTTGTTTTATTTAGTTAAAGCACATTCAGTCGCTCAAGATCCGACCAACTAACCTTCAATGAAACGCCTCAACATTCGCCAAAGCAATACGCCTTACCACAGGCTGCAGGTTCGTGCATGTGTTTGAGTGTTAAACGCGTTCATTTGTTGCCATTCGCATTGAATAAAGTGTTGTCAAGTTGAGAAAAAAAAAAATTCATATGAAATATTGAAAAGCAGAAAATGGAAAATGTAAGATTATAATAAAAAAAATATTTAAAAAAAAATATTTAAAAAAAAGCAGAAAATCGCATAAACAAATTGAAATACCAACACACACGAGCGAACGAACGATCGATGGAACGAGAGATCGAGAGAACGAGCCGAGACAATTCTTCAATGTCATTCTTTGTTTGAGCGCGCGGACTGAAATACATTGCAACTAATTCAATCGATCAATTTGTAATTCAAAACAAAACTCTGAGCAGAGCCACGCGAAACAATACGGAACGAAACAAAACACAGCACAGCACAGCAGAGCAGAGCACAAGCTTATTGGCATGCGCTTTCCACAACAAATGGCGTCAAGAATTTCTAAGCCCAGTTTATGCTTATCATGATGAATGGAATCCATTTTTAAAAGAAGTCATATGAAGTTCTTTGACAGAACTTCATGCCTAAACTTAGCAACATACAGTGCATCTGTTTCTTACATTATCTTAAGCTTTCAATACGGTCAAACTCAATAAAAAAAAAATCAAAATCAAAATCAAAATCGATTTCGAAAATCAAAAATCATACATCTTATTCAGAGTATGAATTTGAAAACATTTTCGCAAAAATCAGGAATTCAAAGTAGTTTTTTCAAAGAGTTCACTTTTAGAAGAAATAAAATATGGAGAATAAAAGTGAAGTTTTCACGTTGTTTACTTTCATAAAGATAAGGTCTGTGTGGCTGCCACCATTTGAGAGAGAATAAAGAACCTTAAATCTACGTTTAAACCTGACCTACTCAAACAAAAGTACTATGAAAAAGAAATAATTCAAAATGTACAGCTAGCTTACCCTGTGCTAGTAACCTTACAATAAAGTAAAAAAAACGAAAACATTTAAGATTCAAATTCCAATTCCCAAGCACATCCGTTCAAAATCTAAGCAAACTAGCTGAAAAATAAAAGGAATAAAAAAAAAAAAAACGCCAGCAACAAAAAGATGCCCAACTTAAGAAGAATCGAAGAAGAGTCTCAGAACCTTCAGACAACCACGTATAGAATTTTTATATGACGCTTCAGCGTCTTCAAAGCGATTGTTGTTTTTTTTTTCTTTTTCTTTTTTTGCTTAAAATTAAGTTCTTTAAGCTTCAAAAAAAAAAAAAAAAAAAAAGCCTGAAATTGTTGGAAACAAAACAAGTAAGGGTGTTATAGTCAGGCGAGCCTGACAGTAAAATATCTGCGGTCAATTATGGATTTTTGAATATTTTTTTCAAACAGACTTGAAGACCGCGACCATCGAAACAAAGTACTTACTTATTTAATCTTGAGGATGATTTCGAAATCATAATGAAGCCTCATTTGTCGACCTTTGTTCCCGTTACTGTTACTTTATGAAAGCCTCACTTTTTACAAACCCATTTCCCCATTTTTTCGAATTCAGTTGGACGGTCCATAGTGGGCCGCTTTTGAACACCTACGGGAGCGAAAATTATGTCCGCTTAAAAGAGGTGTCCGTTTAAGAGGAAACTATTTGAGAACCAGTAATACTCGGGCATTCCCAAAAAAAGTGTCCGCTTAAGACGAGTGTCCGCAAGGAGAGAGTACACGAAAAATTAATATTTTTGAACGGTTTTTATGATTTTTATAGCAAATCTTCGTACTGGAGGTACCCCTAAAAATGGTCCACTCTCGAATTTGTTCTCACTCATGTCTCCACTCCAAGAGTTATGCATACCAACTGTACACAGACAGTCGGACAGACGGATAAAACCTCCTTGTAACGTATATGGTATATCTCCGATAGTTTAGAGTTTGCACACGGGCGCACAAACGCAATATACCGCCCGACACACTCTGTGTCGCATAAATAAAAGAAACGAGAAACAAATTCATAAATACCACAAAGTACTGACATCCGGACGCGTCCTTAATTTTTTTTCGGGCTCAACCGAACCGCTCAAGCATTGCGCGGCGTAAAAGGCGGTAGCCCTTTATTTGCGAGCGTCTCACCTGACAAACTGATGAACTGTCAGAGTCGGACTCGGAGGCAGGCCTTTGACTTGTTGCTTTACTTCAATGATTACGTTTGAATAAGATTCGAGCACGTCTCCACACGGTAGCATCAAAAGTCTTACTTAAAACTCTTCGAAACGATAAGCTTTATAAGTTGGAAATACTTAATTTTTTTTATTCCATATATCAAGTATAGATGGTGCATTGATTTATTTTCGAAAGTCACGAATTCAAATGCGATAAAAGAGAGATGTTAAGAAAATTTCAAACTTCCCCAAAATCACTTGATGTATTTCGATTTCGATTTCGAGTTCGATTTCGATTGACGGCCGTTAAGACAAAGGCATCAAAAATCATGTTTAAATTATCTTATTAATACCATGATTATGTAAACTTGCTTTTCTACAACGTTCGCTCTCTCTTTCTTCTTTCTCTTTTGGACTTTTGCAATTGTGTTTATACATACTTATGCAAGAGACTAATGGAAACATTCACTTTTCCCTCTTTTGAGTTTTGCTGTAATCGATCAACTATAATTAAGCTTTCTGATTATCTGATTTAACCCATTCACAGCCAAAGCTTTTTCCGATTGCGAAACTAGTAAAAAAAAAAAAAAAAACAAAATTACAGTAAACAATTTTAAAGCTTTTAGCAACCTATCAGGTTACTATGTTAGAAATAAATGGTCAGATCTTTAATTGCAGATAGTAGCTATAATGCAAGAACAAGATGTGCCAAAACCGAAAAGTCGTGCTTTCGGGTGAAGCCAATTTTCGTCTCGCGGACTCTGTCAATAAGCAAAATTGCCGCACATGGGTTTAAGAGAGCCCAACTGTCTACCGTGAACGAAATTTTTTATTAAAAATTCTCATTTGCCTGGCCCTCTGTAGGTATTTCTCCGATTCCCTGAAAAATATTCGATAAATTCAATAAAATCAAATTTCAAATTGGTCCCTTGGTTATTTCAAGCTGAAGGAATAGTAACTTTGCTGGCCAATATGCTATACTTTGAAGTCCGGGTTTCCCGTATCTCTATGGTTTGAAGCATTTCTCTTGTACAGACCTCTTGTTTGTTTATATACAGTGTGCATGGTGTGCGAATTGATGAATTTGTTCTCTTTAGATGATGTTGAGAAAGAAAATGAATATGAAGAACCTTCAACTCCAGTCACATTGAGTGAGCCAAAGAAATATCTTTCTATCCTACGCTTCTACGCCCTCACAGCCGACACGAATGGCGATTACTTCGAAGATTACGGACATTATGTCACATCACAAACTTTTAACCAAACTCTTATTTAGTTTAGAGTTCCCCTCTGTCTCTCCCTCTTGGTTATTGAAAGACGTGTTATTTTGAACTCGTGATCCTTTGAGTCTCAAATTATCGAGAGTCGACTGTAAAAAAAAACCCCTCAGCTGATATAATTTCATAGCCATAACCATAACTTAGTAAGAGCGGAAAAAATTGTAAGAAAAAAAAACGTATTTTTCTCTCAGCTAAATTCATAGTTTCATGTAGAAAACGCCTTAATTGTGCTTTAAAGCATTTCCATATCTTACCACGCTTAGAGAACAGCGCACCACAAAATGACAAAAATAACGTAACAATTGACATGAGAACAGAATGGCATTACATATTTCTTTTCAAATCAACAACTATTAATTTGACTGTAACAAAAGCGAAAAAAATATTACAACACCGCTTACAACCTTAAGCCACACTTTTGGGATACTTATTACAGCTCTTAACGCTTAAAGCGATTTGTCACTCTACAGCGAGTCTTGAGCATGTCTCGTTTACTCCCGGACTTGACTCCATTTTTTTTTTTTTTTTTTGTAGCTGAAAGTACCATGCACCGCTCCATTTGTAACTTGCTTTGTTACAATTACCGTTTATTTATTTCTTTTTCTTTTCTTTTCTTTTATTTTTCTTGTAATTGGTTGTCACCCGCATCATCTTGAGACACCCAGATTCCGTGCTTTGAATTCATTTGAATAAAATTTATGTGTGAATTGCGCATTGCGCTTTTGCCATGATGAACGGATTTATAGGACCCTCTTTCCCTGTTTTCCCTCTCTCTTTCTCTCGCTTTCTCTCTCTTTCTCTCTCTTGCTCTCTCTTGCTCTCTCTTGCTCTCTCTTTCTCTCTCTTGCTCTCTCTTTCTCTCTCTTCTCTCTCTTTCTCTCTCTTGCTCTCTCTTTCTCTCTCTCTTTCTCTCTCTTCTCTCTCTTTCTCTCTCTTGCTCTCTCTTCTCTCTCCTTTCTCTCTCTTTTCTCTCTCTTCTTTCTCTTTGCTCTCTCTTCTCTCTCTTCTCTCTCTCTTCTCTCTCTTCTCTCTCTTTCTCCTCTCTTTCTCTCTCTTTTCTCTCTCTCTTTCTCTCTCTTCTTCTCTTCTCTCTCTTTCTCTCTCTTTCTTCTCTCTCTTTCTTCTCTTTCTCTCTTTTCTCTATTTTCTCTCTCTTTCTCTCTTCTTTCTCTTTCTTTCTCTCTTTTCTTCTTTTTTCTCTCTTTACTTCTTCTTCTTCTCTTCTCATCTCTTTTCTCCTTTCTCCTTCTTTCTTACTCTCTTTCTTCTTTCTTCTCATCTTTTCTCTCTTTCTTTTTCTCTTCTTATCATTCTTTTCTCAATCTTTCTTTCTCTTCTCTTTCTCTCTTATTTCTATTTCTCTCTTTCTCTAATCATTATCTCTCTTCCTTTCTTTCTTCTCTTTTCTTTTCTTCTTTCATTTCTCTTTTCTTCTCTTTCTCTATCTCCTTTTCTCCTCTTTACATATGTGTACACTGTACAGTATACACTGTTGCCAAAAGCGAAGATTTTTCTTCAAAATGAAGTAGTTTTTCCATACATGCTACTTTTCTCTCTTCAGAAGAAAATCCAAATTTTTTGTCGATCAAGAAGCCTGATTGGGAAAACTTTGTGTGTTACATGGTGTATTAAATTTATTGCGAAATTGCATTCCCTTAGCAAGAAATCAATAAAGCACGCTTTTCCCTTTCGATCGCTATACATACATACATACTATTACATATTTATCTTTAGCTTGCATCACTTCCCAACTAGCATTTACATATATTTACAATCATTTAATAATGAATCGACTTTCGTAAAACATTTTATCTCCGTTCGAATCGGAGGCTCTTCAAATAAAAAAGAATAAAAATAAAAAATTTCAAATTCGTAAAAATGAATGAAAAAAGAAAGAAATCTTTCAATGCACAGATTCAAAACTCTTCCAAGTCTTTTCTTTCTATTTTCTTTGAATTTGGCTTTATGAATTTTTTTTTTGTTGTGTTTGTTTGTCTTGTAAACCGGACTTTCTTCACATGATGAGCTTTGGAGACTTCATTTAGTCGCTTTCCATTCATTGCGTTTTCGCTTTTATTTGCCAAGATTTGACAAAGTCTGCTCTTAAAGTTTTATAGAAAACAAAAACAAATAAGGGTGTTACAGTCAGGTGAACATAGCCGAAACATTATGATTTTTAGAATAGGCCCCACAGTTTATCAGGTATCCCAAAAAAGGGCCGATCTAGCCGATAAACTTCTTACCCCAACTAATTCAGTAAGGACACTATATACAGATTAGGGATTCCAAAATCCCGGGATATCCCGGGATTCCGGGATTAGTCCCGGTCGTTTTCTTGGCTATTCAACAATAGTTTGATTAACACATCCATATAATTCATATATTTTAACTTTGACTAAACGATTTAACAGATTTAAACGATTTTGTCCGATTTTTTCTATGAATTTAACGATTTATTACTTTTTTTTTAAATCCCGGGATCCCGGGATTGGGATGCCTAATACAGATACATAAACGGAGATGCGAGCGGACGCTGATCATTTCTATACATATTTGGTATGATCTGTCTGATTTTTTTCCATATAACTACAGTCGATTCTGGGTAGACCGAATTATCTTTGGCAAAGTCTGTTCACACTATCGATGCTCAATTTCTACATTCGATTATAATTTATTTATTATAATACTGTAAGATCTCCAGTAATTAGACAAACGTTTTCCCAAGCAGTGTCGCACTACCGAATTCGTCGGATTGTAGAGTATTGCCCAAGACCCCCTATAATCCGGATTTTTTTTTCCTCCTTGTAATTTGACAAATTACAGATGCAATGGTAAGATTCTATATAATATTTGTAGCTATACAAAATCGATTATATTTCCATGACACCTCTGAATGACATGACACGTCGGCTTACAGGGATTGCCGGATAAGGTAGGAGGTGCCAGATTAGACGGGTCGGATTACCGCGGGTCCGCTGTAATAACTTCTACGCATCCTTGAGACGATGAAACTCAAAAAATCCAACAAAAAAAAATAATTTAGATATTCCAAAAGCACTCTTCTTCGCAAAGACTAGAAGGCCAATTAACATCTGATAATCATCTTGAATAATCGGATAATGTTTTGAAGAAAGTAGGCCAAGTTTGCAAAGATATCTCATGAAAAAAAAAAACGTTTTTCAAATCGCGTACACGGGGCAAAAGGAAGTGAAATTTATAATCAAAAGAAAATTTCCACATTTTTTCCATTGTTGAGGATTTTCGAAGAAACCTAGTAATTAAATTTTAACCCAAGGCAGGCAAACGTAGACAGAAGCAAAAGAAACTGAATAAACCATTTTTCCATACGTACTCGTGTGTGTGTGTGTGTGTGTGTGGAAAATGATTGCCCCCATAAAAGAAGCAAAAATAAGATGATAACAAAATTTTCTTTTATTGTGAATGGGTTTAACAAATTTGCGATTGTTTTAACGGAGGAAACTGAACTTTTACCTTTACCATTAGTGCAATTTCAATTGGGGAAATAATAACATTTATGTACATAAGAGACAGTGTCAATCAGAAGTCAACCAAAGACCACTAAAGAACTATTCTGGTTCAAAAATGACACATTTATTAAGTTATTAAGGGTGAAAGGATTGAAAAAGCGTTAAAATGTTAAATCCCAGCGAACATTTTTTTTCCGATTTCTAACAGAAATCTGACAGATTGTCCGAAAAAAATGCCGACTCTGATGGCGAACTCGGTCAGAAATTGTACCTTAAATTGTATGGGCGGTTGACAAGAAATCGGAACGCTTATTAAATTTCTGAGCTCCTGAACGTATATGGCCCCACATTGAAATGGTTTAGCCTGTCTCAGGCCTGACAGGATTTTTGAGAGCGCTTTTATCGGTTCATCATCTGCTGGGAACTGCCACATTAGGCTACCTACATATTAGCTTATAATTTCTTGCTCCATACAAAATTTGTGATAAATTTTATGTTTTCTATTGACTCTTTCCTGCGGGCTACGAGTTTTTCAAGCTATTATCGAACTAAGTCACATTTTTAATGACAGATTTCAGATTTCGATTCAACGCTGCTGTCATAAGATATACGACGTACTGAAGCGCTGTGGATTTTGAGCATGATCGAGCGCCCGAAATTTCTTGCTTTTGGCCACTTAAACCAGTTTTTGTATTTTTTTTTTCTCTCTCTCTAATTTAAGTATTAAATAGCTATTTTATGTGTAACTTGGTCAACAGGTTATGTACAAAAAAAAAACATAAAAATTCCTATGAAAAAACCCAAAAATTTCATTCCTGTCCCTCAACAGTACACGAAACTTTTTTGCATGTTTCGTTTGAGGGTCTGATTTCATACTCGTCATCATAATCATCATCATATTCATTAATATCTTGTGCATTAAATTCAAAAAAAAAAAAAAACCAATCAATACCAATTTTCGGCATTGCAGGCTACAGTCGATAAATCCGACATCCTTAAGGAAAATATTCGTATTCTGCCCGATATATTTGGAATAAATCATTACGTTGAAGGTTGACGATTGACTGAGCCTGTGAAATTCAAAACACCAATTTCCACTTGAAAATCGAAACGAATTAGCTTGCGGAAAAGACACAACAAAACACAAGAAACAAAAAGAAGAAGAAGAAAAAAGAAACTGTAACAAGTCATGTACGAAAAACCGAGCGAAAAACAAGACTACAAAGCAGCCATTATTGCCACATGCAACATTAATTACGTTACAATAGATAGAGCCGGCGTACAACCCAAAAGAGGCAGGCAGTGGCAGTGGCGTTGTTACGGGCCGAATTGAGGACGGGAGAAACGCAGTTTTCACTTTCTTCCAGACACAGACCCCCTCTTTTCTGTGATATCACAAACAACGAGGTGGAAAATGAAAATCACAACTAAACAACGAAATTAAAACCGAAACAAACACAAAAATGCCGAAAGCAAATACAAAAAAAAAATTTTATTTTTTCGCAAACTTTTGTGAATTTTCCTTTGCGCTTATCTCTGCCCCATGGCTTTCTTTATCACACCCAATAAAAATTTCGATACATACATAAGTTAAGCCTTTCCATTTAAAGAGGTGAACTACAATCTTTTTTAGCCTCAACGATATCTTATAGCAAATTCAGTTGAAATAATGGGAAACCGGAGGCCACAGCATCTTATGTAAGCGTCAGGTGCACTTGTTTTCTTGTCTTATATATCCCTCGAGATTTTTCTTCAGACGCCATCTCGCTTCGGGCTGACAGCAAAAAAAAAAAAAAAAAAAAAATTAATGCTGAGGAAGTACTTTCGATTTTATTTTCTTTGCTCCTTTTTTAAGTTAAGTTATCTTATTGTTAACAGTGAAGACCAAACTAATGAACGTAATACCGTCAGAAGAAGTGCTGCTGAATTTCATCGTTGGTATTCAAACGATTGGAGTTAATTTCCAAAAAAAAAAACAAATGTCGGAACACCGAAAAGTTTTGTCATAACTGAATGAAAAGATCCAATCCAGGTCTGTATAGAGTGCGGGGCGATGGAGCCCATTTTCCTCGGGCTAGACTACTCTGCAAGCGGCAGGGAGGCACGATTTTCTTAGCACTTCTGACGAAAGCTGATTGTTCTAGGTACGTCATTTTTATTGAAAACTTAACTTCCCACTTGAAGGAACAAATCCTCAAGAAGCCATCGGGGATTAGTAGGTATATCACAAGTGTAATATTTTCGGTAGGTATTTTGAGTTTACCCAAAGATGTATAGCCGTACGATGTAAGATCTTACAAAAGACCTCATCCATTGTGTGACACATCGTACGACAATTAAAATCTAAAAGGCTCAATGAAAAATAATCTGGTATAAAAAAAAAAATTCGCAATTAAAAGCAAAAATCGTGGAACTTAAGACCGAAAAATTGTTGAGACGAACTTGAAACTCGAATTCTGCTACCTAATGAAACTGACCCTTAAAATTCATAATTAAATTCAAATGATTATATAACTTAAATAATAACGAAAGACATGCAAAGTCACAGTCGCGCCATTATTACGGATATAATAATAACAAAATTCAGTTTTATTTTAATTATAAAAATTTCAACTCTACGCAATTGCCACAAAAGTGTTTTTTTTCCCCCTTTTCTATTTCTTTGCCTCCAACTTCTTTTAAATCGAACAAAACAAATCGTTAACAACGCATTTTCGAAGGCGAAACAAATGAAAAGCAAGGGGGAGAGGGAGAGAGAGAGAGAGAGAGAGGGAGACATAAATAATCGAAATATAAAAGAAGTTTCCAAAACAAAAGTTTGCTAATAGCATTAACTAATGAAGCAATGATACCAGATAAAGACAGAAACAACAAATAAGAAAGCTAGTGTCGGTCAAGACCGAAATTGATGTACCCAGCTGCCCAACGAAATTGGCCCACTAATCCCAAATTGGTAGCTGCATTATGTTGTGCTGATTTCAAGTGGCTCATTGCTATTTAATGATGACAAGTCTCCATTTATGGGCGTGGCAGTAGGCGGTTCAAACCCATTTTTCCTTGGTATCATCATCCATCGGAGGAGATCCGACGACAAACAGACAACTTTCGGTCCTAATCAAAAATACAGACGAAACTCTCTATAACGAATTTCAAGGGGCCGGAGCATAAGGCCCGATTTCACCAAGCTCTTTAAGTAAAATTTCAATGAAAATTTCCTTTTTTTTTTGTATGAAATTTGACAGTTCGTTTCATTTAAGTTTCATTTAAATAGATTGGTCAAATCGGGCCTAAATTTGTTATAGAGAGAATTCGTTATAAAGATTTTGACTCTGAAAAAACTTTCAATTTTTTTTTACTTTGGGAGCCATTTTGGTATGAAAAAGGTCTTATTAACACATAATTTTCTCATTTTTTTTCCAAATTACGTTAAATTTTCTTTAAAACTTTACTGCATATGTCATGCCTTATTTGCGGTTTAACCATCGAAAAAATGGGATTTAAAAACGAACTTCAACTTTTTTTTATGTGATGAAATTCTTAAAAGAGCAATCTTTGACTTACAATGGCCACCCAGCAATTTCTTATGCAAGACAAATTTTGGTTTAAAATTATACGAACTTTAACTGGAAAAAGTGGTAATTTTTTGCTGAGATTATTTAAATTGATTTTAAAAAAAGTTCAAGTTCGTTTTTAAATCCTATTTTTCCTGAGGTTAAACCGCTAATAAGGTATGACAAATGTACCAAGGTTTTAAAGGGAATTTATTGTAAATTCGGAAAAAATGAGAAAAGTATGTGCTAATTAGACCTTTTTCATCCCAAAATAGCTCTCAAAATCGAAAAAAGGTTAAAAAATTTAAAAATTTTGACTTTGATGGCAAAACTACCTTTGAAGCTGCAAAAAAGTATAAGATTTTTTTATACGCCTAGAAAGGTCCGACAATTCTCTGTCGAACTGGATTAAAATTTTTATCTTGGATTCAAACGTTTAGGCGCGAAAATGTTTTTTTTTTCTGAAACAACTACAAATTTCTTTCTTTCCCTTATAACTCCTAAGGGGTGGATTTTGGGAGCCCCCTTCCCATACGATTTTTTGTTCACAATGACCTTTTCTATCAACCCTATAGAGAAAAGCACTCAGCTACGGAACACCCTGTATATTTGTTTATATCTACAGAGCATATTTCTAGCTGTTACAAGATCCCCGCAAAACGAATATTCTCTGCCGATACTTGGTAAAAAAACAGAAGAAATACATTAGCCGAAGTATTTTTTATACCATAGCAACATTATAAAATCTAGTAAACGACAAAGAAAAAAAATATATAAATTAAATTTAAAACCAGAAACCAAAAGCAAAAACAAAAACAAAATAGAAAAATTAAAGAAACCTCCAAGACAAAACTTGTTTATTAGCTTCAAAATTTTGTGAGTGACTTTCGGCAAAATCGCGACGTTAATTCGATGGCGGGCACGTTTCGCTTGTCTTTGACTTTTTTGAGTAAAACCGAAAAAGGCATGTTTCTTCTTTGGGGAATACGTTTGAATTTTGAATTTTCGATCGAGTTTAATGCAAATCATGCAGAGAAATTCCAAAAAATTCAACATTTCTAAAAGCCACACATAAACATATCCATGTGGAAACTTTTTTTTTTTTTTTTTTTTTTTTCAATAAAAACCTCTTAATACACTTTTGTGAGCAGGTTTACTTTAAGCTTCACAAAAATGGGGCAACGTATCCCTAGTGGCACATTGTAACATCTTTTAAAGGAAAAAAAATTATTCTTGTTGCATAAGGGGTGCATAGACGTTTCAAAAAACATGCTCAGTTGCATAGATGATGCAAAGTTGTTATGAACAACTACTTAAGTTACACAAGCGGTTTGAAAAACTAAATTTAATTGCATGAACTTTTTGTGTCAAAATGGGTGGAGCTATGATGTTTTAAAATAGTTGCAATAACTTCTCTTCGGAACTTCCACTTTGTAAGTTGCAAATAGGTTGCAAAGCCGTTTATGTAACAATTATTGAAGTAATAAGTATGCTTCCAAAAAAATGCTTTTTTGACTCTTAAAATATTCCAAAAGCATATTATAAGGGTCAAGAAATAAGTCAATTTTTATAAACACAGCTGTTTATGGTTATGTCTAGTGAAAATTGAACAGAAGTTTGGTATTAAATATGGAGTTTAATGAAAACGACAAGGTTATTTGGAGAAAAATAAGAACCAATGGAATGAAAAAGTAATAAATTGTACATTGATCAGCTGTCCTAGATACGACAGAGACGAACGCTCATATATGCAAGCATGTGTGGCTTAATGAAAATAGTACCTGGCCATAAACTTGAAATTTGGCGAGACATAAATGTCTGAAATCCTTGAAAAATAAAACTACATTTGTCTGAGAATTGGAAGAAAAGTACTGTAGACTTAATGCGTTGTCGCGCAACAACTCATTTATGGTTCAGGCCAGGAGAAACGTGTTATAGTGGGTCTATGATTTTAATCTTTGGACCTTATATCCAAAGTTTATCTTCATTAATAACTCCCCATAAAATATAAGAGAAAAATTCCTATCGTTTTTGTTTTTGTTGTAATTTGAAAATAGAAAATTTGAGAATTTATCAATATTTCTCTTTTAAGATAAAATTCCCAGGCCCACTATGTCACGATTCTCCTGTCTCAAGCTTGCCTACATGTTGGTCCATCTGCGTTCTGCGATAAATTTCTTAATATAATATATGCAAAGAGTGACCATTCGTTGCAGTCCCCCAATTGAGAACTTTATTATGATTTTGAATTCGACAATGATTGTCTTCGAATTCGTTTTGAAAAATATGTCATCATATGTTTCGTCGTATGAATAAATAAATTCGTTGCAAACCTGAATTGCATGCATCAGACTATGATTTTCTAAAACTAAATTCCGGACTTAGCCTCATGAAAGTTATTTTTCGAGCCTGGTCACGTTATTCGTGCATCAGAGAATTCTCTAAGGTTTTAACTTTGCATACTTTTAGGTGCTCTGCTAATGACATTCCATAACCACACTTTTTCTAAACAAGAAAAATTTATGCGTATAGGTATTAAGTTACGAATAAAACATCATAATTTTTATTTGATCGAGGGCGCGTGAAAAATATAAGGGGTAGAATGTTAGATTTCACCATATATATTTAAGGGCACCTTAGTTTTGGTTCGAGAAAAGTCGAAATTTCAATTATACATTTTCATAACATGAAAGCATTCACACTATGTATTTGGTTTCTGTCATTCATAAAAGCAAAATAAATTAGAAAAATTTTGAAACACTTTTGCAACCACTTATTAAAATACTCCTTTTTAGTTTCATAACGAAAGTTTTTATAACCAAAACCCAGAATTATATTTTTAAAGCCAGAATTATATTTTCAGTTTGTTACAACTAAGTTTTTGTAACTTCCTTATGCAACTATAAATTTAGTTGCAACAGGCTCCGCCTCTTGGGCTTTTTTGATTCCATAAGCGTTACAGTAACATCTCAGTGTTCACTTTGAAACTATGCATTTGTTTCATAAGCGTTGCATAATGCCTTATGTAACAACCGGTGCCACTAGGGATGTGGACATTACCGATAATTTGACCTCTACTTTAAGAGTTTGCTTGAGGGCAACAATAGGATTTTAGAAAAGAGTTTCAGACATTAAGGAAAGGGGTCTTTCTTTGGATCCTTGTTAACCCTCTAATTCCTGGCTCCGTCTCTAAACGGACTGGTTTAAAACAAATTACTATAAAAAAAAAATCCCATCGGCCAGCTTTAGACAGAGCTTTGATCATCTTTAATAAGATCGTTCCCGAAGGAAATTTCCCCTGATCGCCGTCTCTTCTTTGTTTCTACAGGCTCATGGTCTCTTTTGTATATCTCTCTTACTCACTCGGACTCTCTTACTAACGTAAACATCTGATGTCAAAAAGTTTTTGGTAGTAATATTGGGCTAAATGCCTACATTGGGATAGAACTGCTACTCGACATTATACCAACATAATTTTCTTTGGCTACTATTTTGGCAGTATCACAAGATAAAAAAAAGGTTCCACTGGGCATCACCCACAGTTTACCCATTTTGCCTCATCAGAGGTCATGAACCGAATCAGCGATTCTGGGTCGAGTTCCAATGCTTTCCTCGCCACAGCCACCACTATACTCCCCGAGGGGCCATACCAAAAAGACCGGGCAGAATACTAAAACGGATTCGGGGGCTCCCGGTCCCCATGGTACCATGTTTTCGTTTTAGATAAAGGTGTGAGTACAACTGTAACTATTATAGCTGTACCACACCAACAATAATTGCAGGTCGTATGATCAATTTTGTGTACATTCCCCAGAAGATTCTTGCACTTCCTAATTGGACCCCATACCCAATTCATGTATTGGTGGACATTTGGCTAGGGTCCGCGGGTTTGCCAAGCCCGTAAATCATAAATGATTCCCCTTGCGGGAAGAACTGCGGTGGGTATACATAGCGGTTACTTATAGTCCCTGGAGGTTCGATATCACGCATTAACTTCAAAAGCAATTTATGACGTCCAGGCAAGTTCGCCAAAGAGCCAATCGTTGAATAAGAAGGTATTTCATTTTCGAAGTATTACTTTTTGGGAGCCGTAGCGTTCCCAGTTTTTTTATTTTTTCTTTTTTTTTTGCAGTAGGTATTGAATTTCATCGATTCTTAATTTCAAAGAAGACCTTCTTTTAGACGCGCCCTCGACACAGGCTAGGTTAGATTGAGTTAGGGTGGCTGCTCACGCCGGTGAAGAGTGACATTCAGGCCGCATATCGGCCCGCACAGATATCCACAACATTGGGAGTTGAACCCAGGGACTGCCGAATCGTAAGTTGGCATCTCAACCGATTTCGTCTGCCTTTATATTAGTCAGATTCCTTTTTCCACTGGTTCAATTTCTCGCTCTGTCTCGCTCTCACTCTGTCGCGCTATAGCTCTCTCTCTCTCTCTCCTTCTCCCTATCTGTATATTTCTTTCTCTTTCTCTCGATGGACACCTCTAATCTTTCGAAGCAATTAAAACGATGATAGAGAAAACCCCAGAAACTTCAGAGTCTTAGATTGCTTATCTCGAAGGAGAATTGCCTCATTTGAACCATTCGAAATCGCTCTCTTTAATTAATTTTCTTGAAATTACTTCAAACAAACGAGCTTATTGAATAAGACCGCAAGCCAATATTAAGACAGACACAGAAAGAGAGGTTAACGAATGGTAATAAGTGTAATAAGCGTTAGAAGAGTTGAAGTGGAAATAAAAGAAAAATGAAAGTGTCAGTAATCAACGAGTGTGACGGTGTTTTTCTTTTCTCGACTTATTTGGACAGCTCTTTAAGATAAGATGGGTCCATTTAAAAGCCCATATTCAAATAATGTTCAAAGCAAGAAATCGGAACGTTTTTTTTTTGTTTTTTTTTTTTTTTTTTTTTAACTGATATTCATTGTAATATTGTAATTGAAAATTTTTTGGATATGGGCACATATTTCCAGAAAAAAGTAAACTTTTTGTCACGTCCAAACATATCTAATTGCCTTTCTGATCGGCATAAAATTTTCATAAGTATCAAATTCCGGAAGAGTTGCACGATAATAGTTAGAAAAAAAAATTACCATTTTCCACATTCTTCAATTCGGGACTTCAAATTGATAAAGTAACTGTCACGTCCGTTTGGAAATACCCATATGTTTTCTCTATTCAGGACTGTACTATAACCAGCCGTTCCTATTCCAAAAACCTATTCCTATCGAAATGGAAGTTAAACGAAAATTGGGTTCTCTGAAAATCGTTTCTTGGCCACTTTTACTAAATTCAAATATATTACGGAATAATTCTTGTATTTTGCAAAAAGTCCGTTTGGTAGAAAAAATACAAAAAAAAAAAAGGTCAAGCATAGTTTTTGTGATGTGGATTTTGATAGAAATTGATTTTTGCAATGAGCCATTTTTGTACTGTTGAACTATTGAAATGGGCGCAATTTGGCTGAATATTGATAAGAAATCGAGTGTTTTACTCTATAGAAGTAACAAACAGTTCGTTCGATCGTATGTGATGAAATTTCCAATAAGCATTTCGAAACCAAATCTATTGCAGGAACAGTAATCTTCTAGCTATACTGAGCACCGGTTATTATTGACCTATATCGACCTCAGTCAGCTGTTATCATGGTTTTACTACTTTAACAATTGTTCTTCCACATCGTAAACCCAATACGCAGTAGCGGATTAACCATATAGGCAACATAGTCAGCTGCCTGGGGCGAACAATTTTCAGGGCAAAGCAAAGCAAATTCTGACCGTTTACACTGGATAAAATGCAAATGCGAAAGTTAGGCAGCTGTCTGAGGTGGCCAAATCGCATCTGCGCAAGGACGATAAAATGCCTTAATCTACTCCTGCCAATTCGCCTAAAAACCATAAGAAGGAAAACCGTTCCCTCAATTGCATTTTGAACTTGATTTCGTTTCGACTTTTCGAGAGTGACCATCGGTAGCCATTGAAAAAACAAAAAAGCAACGAGATATCATAAAAACTGTATACTGCAAGTCAAAACAAATCATATTTCCATTAGCTTCGGACTAACAACCAAAAATCTAATATAATTTCATTACCGTGAGAGAGATGCGACCTTCAAAGCTTTTATTTCGGCCATAAGTATCGTCGTAAAAAAATCTCATAAAAGGCGTAATCGGGTCTACATAATGACGGTTATGCCTTAATGCGCATGAAAATCGCAATTTATGTTCTTTATATACAAAAATTTGCGGCTCAAAACTTCTGTTGTTTGTTGTGTCGCTCTTGAATTGAAATGTCGCTGAGAATACTCCGCAAAATTTAATCCGTGGGTGGGTAAAATATACAAGACCAATTTCATTTTAAAAAAATAAATGAAGTCGTATGTATACAGTTGTGTCTGGTTATATGCGTCGAATGAAAATGCACAAGTTATTCCTTTACGTCACTACATGTTGATTTGTACAGTATTCCTCGGATGTATGCATTCCACGCGAATTTGTGTCATCTGCCGTAAATTGTTATAGAAGAAGCATTAGTTTTCGTGAATTTTGCACGGTGCTTATATTTGGGGAATACTGTATTATTTTTAAAACGTATTTTAATTTTTTCATTTCCGATGTTCCGTTCACCCGTTAGGGTCTGCGGCGGACATGAACTGTTTTTGTGGTGCCTCCGGAAGTTCGGGGTCACGGAGCTGTTTGCCGACAGTTTTTTCCCCCATTTTCCCCAGCATTTTGCACATTTCGAAAAGGGGAAGTGTTAGAGCATTCCTCTTTTCGGCATGCCTACCATCCCGCTGTGGGTCGAAATGTCACTTTTTTGGGTATTAATCAAGATGTAATGTGCACGAATAAAATTGTTTAGCGTAACGTAAACTGAGTTGTCTGTTTGGAAAAACGTCTTCATTTTGTTTTCTGATGAATGCCTTAGATTGATAAGAGAGAGAGAGAGAGAAGAGAAGAGAGAGAGAGAGAGAGAGAGAGAGAGAGAGGAGAGAGAGAGAGAGAGAGAGAGAGAGAGAGAGAGAGAGAGAGAGAGAGAGAGAGAGAGAGAGAGAGAGAGAGAGAGAGAGAAAGAGAGAGAGAAAGAGAGAGAGAGAAGAGAGAGAGAAGAGAGAGAAGAGAGAGAGAGAGAGAGAGAGAGAGAGAGAGAGAGAGAGAAGAGAGAGAGAGAAAGAGAGAGAGAAGAAGAGAGAGAGAGAAGAGAGAGAGAGAGGGAGAGAAGAGAGAGAGAGAGAGGAAGGAGAGAGAGAGAGAAGAGAGAAGAAGAGAGGAGAGAGAGAGAAAGAGAGAGAAGAAGAGAGAGAGAGGAGAGAGAGAGAGAAGAGAGGAGAGAGAGAGAGAGAGAGATGAGAGGAGGAGAGAGAGAGAGAGAGAGGAGAGAGGGAGGGAGAGAGAGGGAGGAGAGGAGAGGGAGGGAGAGGGAGGGAGAGGGAGGAGGGAGAGGGAGAGGGAGGGGAGGAGGAGAGGGAGGGAGAGGGAAGGAGAGAGGAGAGGGAAGGAGAGGAGGAGAGGGAGGGAGGGAGGGAGAGGAGAGAGAGAGAGAGAGAGAGAGAGAGAGAAGTGAGATAACTGGAACCTTGGACATTCTGAATTCCTTTTTTTTTTTTTAGCTTTAGTACATTATTTGCAATAAAACCCTTTTAAATTTTCTTAGATTTTTGGAAAAAAAATTGCATTTTTTACCCATAGTGCGCATCCCCTTCAAAATCCTCCTAAAAAACCAAAGACTCAAACAACGAACATGTACTACTTTCCTCTTATATTCGCTTTCTTTTCCCCATAATATCGTATTTTTTCAAATATAAGACAAAATGATATTATTGACGTGAAGCGAATAATTTCGTTTCCTTGAAAAGACATAAAACAAAAAGGTCCTCTCCTGCTTCTCCTTCTTTTTCGAAGTCATTCAACTTAACTGAAAAAAAAAACACAAGAGGAGTGGCATTCAAATGCCGTTAAATCAATGAAGACTAAAAGTAAACAAAGAAATTCTAACAAAAATGTCGCACTGCTGACATTTAGATCGCAAAAACTCTGAAAAAAAAAAAATTCACAAAACAAACTTTTAATTTTTTTAAATGCGCTGCATTGCTGAACGATGGCACGCTCTCGAAAAGCATAACCTCCTTGAGGTGTTTTTTTTTTTTTGTGTGTGTTTTTGTTTTGCCTTTTTGTCTAAAAGTCTTCCACCGACAACACCAACCAAAAATTTTGCCAATGAGCAACAAAAGCAGATTCAAGATGACCTAAAGGTAAACCAGTTGTTGAATTTTCATGTTGCTGACAGCAACAAGTGTTTGCGATTGTTTTTGATATTTTTGCTATTTTTGCTTTTTCGTTTTTCTTATTGCTTCTCGTCGGAATTTGTTTGTTTACTTGTTGCCGCTAGTGTTGAACACTGAAGTGTAGAAAATTTTCAGTGCTGCCGCTGTCTAAAAATTTGAATTCAACCGAATTTGAGTGTATGAAAAAATCGAAAATTCTTGAAACATTCTCCGTTCGCTGGCATTTAAAATGAGACACTGGATTGTTTCTGAATTGTTGTTGATCTCTGCCAGGTGTGATAGAAAATTTTGATTTTTCAATAAGCATGGCAACTCTATTCATGTCGCAGTGTTTTGCTGAAGTCATACATTTTGTTTTTCTGCAAAAAATTAACATTTCTTCCGTTGTCATCGAAGTTTATTGGCCTGCGGGAGCAAACATGCGGGTGGCTAACAACTTTTAAATATCCGACGGACAGACAACCAGTCGAATGAGTCCCGATGGATCACTCATCATGCCCATCTTGGCTATTGCGATTGTATATGCTCATTTCAAGTGATTTTATGATACTAGGTCCGATAGGTTAAATGAAATGCTGCGGCACTTCAAATATTTTCCTCCGCAATTCATTTCATTGCTTTTAGGCCACCGTCCGTCCTTTGGCTGTCAGTGTTTGTATTTTAAACTGACTACTAGTTGTTGCTTTATATTTACTTCTTGTTGTTTTTATTTTACTTTATTTTCAATTTTTTTGTTTCTGTTTTTTGTATTTTTTTTTTTTTTTGCTGTTGCTGTTTCTCGAAAGTGGGCAGCACTTGGGCATTCAGACGATTATGGCGCATGGCTAGCCATGGGCTAGCAAGCTATTAAAAAAAAAAAATGCTGGCAGTTCGCAGTTCGTCTTGGTCGTCATTGGCTTAATAGTCATTGTCTTCGTGTTAGTCTTCAACGGTTATTGACTATTTAGGTGGCGTATTGTGGCTTCCTATGGCTTCATTATAGCCCTCCTCAAATTAGCATGCGTACGAGTGTGTTTGATGAGAAAACATGTTTACACAAACAAAAATTTAATTAAATTATTTATAAATAAGTAGACAAATACCTTGCGCGAGACAAAAAAAAAACCCGAAAAAAAAACAAAAATGTGAGACAGAAAGAGAGAAAATCTGAAAAAATATCTTTCAATTTTCCACTCATACATTTGATCACGTATTTGCTTAGAAGACCGCGATGGAAAACGAAATTGCAATCACTCATTTTAATGCAGAAATGCAATGAGCAGAAAATTTTTTTAATTAAATCGAAAAAGAAAACGATAAAGAAGCACATAAGATAATGGAAAATAAATATGATCGAAATACTTCTTCTGCACGTTGCTTGCTGTGGGCTAACCGAAACATATACATATGTATGTATATACAATGAAGACACATTCATCCAATGGCTGATATATGAGAATTATCGAAATAACGCTTTAAGGAAAATAAATAGTCAGAAGGTAACTTTGGCCTATATGAAAGACATGTTATAACACAAAAAGATTAGCGACTCTGACATATTTTTGTGCTTCGGGAAAATATGTTACGATATATTGAAGCCATGGGCGTATTAACAGTAGGACAGGGAGGGGCAGCTGCCCCCCTCTAAATATTTTCTGCTCAGTATACACCACAAAAGAGTTTTCAAGGTGTATCAAGAAATGGGACAAAGCCGGCAAGATCATTTTTCATAAGACAAAAGGAAACCTATGCTTACATTTGACAACACCTATGAACAGACGCCAAAGTGCTAACATACATATAGAACAAACTATTTGTATCTTGCCCCTCCCCGACTGAGATTCTGGATACGGCCATGATTGAAGCTAGTGCAATATATACCTACATCTTATACATATGTGCAAGAACAAAAACTTCAGACCTTGATAATAAGCTATTGCATATTAAAATTTTTCAGAAAGCTCCTTGGACATCCTGAATATTTATGTAATATAAAAATAAATATATATGTAGATATATTTATATATCTGTGATCGTATGGAAGAGTAGCTTAAGTCGACATAAGCCAGGTTTGAGTTAATCAATGGCAGGGCGCTCCTTGCCTGGTTTTATGAATCGTCATTTGCATTTAATTTTGAATCTATTTATTTTGAAAGACTTTTGGTTTAGACAAAACTATTCCATGTGAACTCAATTTTGTTTAAATTTTCCCAATTTTCATACACCATTTCAAAAACAAAACCATTGCAGTTGAATTAAGCCGTTTCAATTCTCGCACTGAAGACATTAGACGTGAAATTTGGAGCAGTCGTGCGCATTCTTATCGAGGATTGCGAGCTTATAATAATAATTGTTAAGTCGTCATCTAACTTTTGGAAGCCATGTTCAGTAGGAAGCACATGTGCGATGATGCCAACTAAGTTGTATTTTTTGCCTACATGCTGGAAGTTCGCTTATAGCTTGAGGCTGAAATATTGCGGGGGGAAAAAACTACCGTCATATTTAACATCGCCATGCGATATACCTTGAGGGTACCTCGTAGTCTTCAACTCGGTTTAAGATCTTCGAAAGTTAAAATTCTCGAATTTATTCTTTTAGTCTTTATGTCAGTTCAACTCAATTAATTGCCTTTGTTATATTTGAATTTTTCAAAAATATTTTTCATATAAAATGAATAAACCCGGTTTAAGCTCACCTTAAGACAATCATTTGAAAGTTTAACCCTTCAGAAAAATTGAAATTATATTGAAGACTTTGAGCCTGAATGCCAACAGCCTTGTCTTGACCACCACAGTCGCCCGACATCTACCCCATTGAGTCAATACGGGATGGCCATGGACTGAAGTGTTCGACAGCTCCAAACAACTAATTTAAATAACCTTTGAAACTACTCGCATAATATGTGGAACAATATGGAGGCTAGAGAATTCCGAAAACTCGAGCGAATGCCAAAAATAGCAATGTACCGCAATCGTTTAAGCCGGTGGACGAAAGTGGACATGATTAGAATTTTTTCTTATTTATTACTTGTTTTTTTTTTTTCAAAAAAAAAAAGTTTTAAATTGGTGATGAAATGATAAAAGTATGTAAGACGTATCAAATTTACTCAATAGCATTGGATTTTTTCTGCAAAGTCGGAGGATAAAAGGTAGAAATTTATTTTTCTTTAAGCGTTCCGGTTTTTTTTTTTTCAGCTGTAGCCGATATACAGTCAAGTCTCAATTGTGTGAATTATTAAAATAATAAAATTTTTTGTATTCAAGTCGCACACAACTGAAAAGAGTTCCATAAAAAGTCTGTATATTATTAATTAAACGAAACAAAAGTCATAAGAGAATTAGGTATTTAATTTTCAAAAAATATTGGCACTCGTATAAGTAAATGAATGTATTGGAAAAATTAAAAACTTTACTTTTTGAGACGCAAGCACGACTCAAGCAAGTTTCTCGAGCAAGTGAATTACCTTGTGAGTGAACATTGTGCAGCCAAAGTAGAGGCAGCAACGACCACATCCAAATGAAACTGGTAAAGCCGCAATACGCATTTGTTAATCCCATATCGGCGACGACTTTCAATGTTGTTTCAGGAATTTTATTGTTGCTTTATTATTTTATATAATAGCGGTTCCTTTTTCTTTTATTTATGTTAAGCACTGTTTTTTTTTTTTGTAGCGTATGTGTTTTATAAGTTAAAGTGCGTTCAACTGAAGAACGCTTGAATTTTAACAGAAGAAAAACTGCAAAAATTTTAATAAGGATAAAATTGAAAAACTCAAATAGCAGATTGTATAGCAATCGGCAATTGGTTTTTTGAACTTGACCTTAATTGCGTATAGCGATTGCTTAGTAATTATCAAAGTGAAATGCGAAAGTCCTTTGAAACCCCTATGAAAAAAGAGTTTAATCGGAAAAAATGCACTTCCATACAAGTTGCTATAAACTTATTTTGTAGGTATTTGAAAATTGTTGTATGTAGTTCAAATGTTAAAATGATTTTGCTTTTGATACATGAGATACACATTGCAAATTGAAGTTTTTTTTTTCCCCACCTCTCCCTCTCTCTCTCCTCTCTCTCTCTCTCTCTCTCTCTCTCTCTCTCTCTCTATCTCTCTCTCTCTATCTCTCTATCTCTCTCTCTCTATCTCTCTATCTCTCTCTCACTCTCTCTCTCTCTCACTCTCTATCTCTCTCTCTCTATCTCTCTCTCACTCTCTCTCTCTCTATCTCTCTCTCTCTCTCACTCTCTCTCTCTCTATCTCTCTCTCTCTATCTCTCTCTCTCTCTATCTCTCTATCTCTCTATCTCTCTATCTCTCACTCTCTCACTCTCTCTCTATCTCTCTCTCTCTCTATCTCTCTCTCACTCTCTCTCTCTCTCTCTCTCTCTCTCTCTCTCTCTCTCTCTATCTCTCTCTCTGTCTCGCCCTGTTCCAATGCGGTTAAGCACCTTTTCCTTGATTTAATTTAATTTGATTTATTGTGATTCCTTTCGCTCCTTTTCTTCCCTTCATTGCTCTGTAAATTTTTAATTTCTTTCCGTTCTATATTTTATGATTACAATTTTTTCTTTTTTGTCTTTAAAGGTCACATTCAATTGAAAATTTAATTGAATTTTGTATTAATTTTTTTTTTCTTTTTTTTTATAAGAAACACAAAATTCGTTGCAGACAAATGCGATACAAAACAAAAGACTTAAGAAACAAACTTGAATGTGAACGAACGCCTATGGGCATTGTTAAACGTTTGTTTTTCTAATAATTGCATTCGTTCTGTTAACCCCAAAGCGGATATAACCTTGGAACGCTATGACATGACAGAAGACTTAACATTTGAAATGAGAATAAAAGGAAGTACACACATGAGTACAAACGAAACATGAAATCAATCGAAGTTTGCCACTTTTTAACAAATGATTTTAAAATGTAAATTTTCAATTTATACCATACAATTCCCTTTGAATTCCTACAATAGTCTATAGCTTTTAACAAATCGTATATAGTAATATTTGAAATGGAGTTAATCGAATCGATTTCACATTTCACTTCATTTTTACGCAATATTTCTTTCCCCATGCAAAAAGTAACAACATAAAAACAAAAAAAAAAAAAAACGAATTTAAAACGTAAATTCAAACTTTAGCGCGTAACTTGCAACCGCATACAAATCGACTGGGAGATTGCGTTGCAATCCGATTTACTGCAGACCAATCGATTTCGCACATCCAAAAATGATTGAAGCTTATGTGTAATTTTCGTTTTGGTTTCTCTATATTTCCATTATTTTTGTTTTCTTTCTCAACACTCTTTACCACGTTTTCCTTTCTTTTTTTTTTAATATATATCTATATATATGTATGTATATATTTTTTTCTTTTTGCTTTTAAAACTTAAATGAAAGTTCGATTATAACCAGCAAGAAAGCAAGTTACGTTGCGCGCTTACAGATTCGATGATGCAAGAATGAAATTAACAGCCGTGATTCGACCGAACTTTACGAGAAGCCAGCTTAAACTGACTGTTATACTGCTCACGCTCAAGCCGCTTCTGAAACTGTTATATGCGCAGCAAATGCAATACGATCTCATGATATGTACAAAGAGAAACAGATAAGCTACTCAGGTTTTCAAAAAAATTTCTACTGCGCATCTACGTCACAAGAGAAGTCAATTGTTCGATTTGTTTATACACATATTGTTTTTTCATATGATTTGAAGTGAGGGTTAATAATTTTTTCATAAATGCTTTAAAAAATGGGTGTTTTTTTTTTTTTTTTTAGTAAAATCTACTGAATGCGCATTTCTAAGAGAAACTAAACAGCATATTGAATTGTATTTTGCATTTTACATCCATAGATTAAGCCTTCATTTCAATATAAAATTTCAACCAAAGATAGTGCAAAAACGATTATTATAAATGTAATACAAATACGCGAGATCCAAATGTATTTCTGCCTGCTAAAAAAAAAAAAGTGTATTCTATGAAATGTGTAATAAAGAAACGTTTTAATAAAAGAAAAGTTTTTAAAAGCCAACATTTGGTTTCTTTTTTAAACCCGGCACACTCTGTGTTGAGTGTATATTGCGTTTGTGTGATTATATATAACACCCAGAATCACTCGATATAGGCCATACTAGGGATGCCAATTTTCGTCATTTTTGTAATCCCGGGATTTCGGGATCTTAAAAAAAATCCCGGGATTTTCGAGACTAATCCCGGAATTGAATCGCATATGTACTTCAAAAGGAACATCCAATAATATGCCATTTCTCATGGTACGGCTTTAATTTTTTTTTTACTCTTTCGATATTGAGTCCTTATAAATTGTAGCGTCGTTTTTCGAAATGGAGTCAAACATGGAAAATACGTAAGAAATTTTTTTGAGTTGCAACTTACATGTTGTTCTACTGTAAATGCTCATGGTCGGATAAATATAGACTTTCTTTAAATTTGGACAGCGCGGTACAAGCTTAAGGGGACCTTCTGGTCTAGAATTTTTTGACAATTGATTTTTTTTTATATATATATTTCGGAAGAATAGACTTTTAAGAATATGCTGACAAAGTTTCGTGAAGATATTGACAATATTTGTTTTGCTACAGCCTTTTTAGAAGGTGGAGACAGCAGGCAGCGCGCTTGATCAAAGCAACTTTGAACGCGTTTATCTCAAAACTACTTTTTTTGACCTGGTGTGAAGGAAAACAAAAAACCATCGAACCGATTTGTCTGGAATTTTTATATATTATTCATAACATCAATGGCTATGGCCCGAACGAGAATCAATTTTTTATTTCAAGAACTTCATATTTTTTCATAAAAAAAAATGGTCAAAAAAAGGGGAGTTTTTGATGGTTGAAATAAAAAATTGCGCCATTTTGTCAATTAAAAAAAAAACTTTTTTATTCTAGTTCCTGCCATAGCCGCATTCATTCTGATTAATAAGATATTTTTGTTTTTGTTTTTCGATTACCAGAACTGCCAAAATCTTTCACACCACGGAGGTACTTTTTCAAAGAGGGTCCACTTCAACGCCATTTTTAAAATACCAAAAAAAAAAAAAAAATTACAACAACATTTTTTATTTTTTGTCAATAAAGAATATAATAAGCCTGCATACTTAGAAAATCGTTTTTTATTTGGCTTAATACCGAAAAAAAATCATGAAAATACCCTACATTTTCGTGCTCTAGACCAGAAGGTCCCCTTAACTGAACATAGATTCAGCTGTTTATCTTGCATAAATAAGTGTTGCATGCGTGTTCTACTTTAGATCAAATGTCACTTCATTACAAATGGATTTTGTTAAGTTTAGGTTTGCTTAGGTTAGCTTAGGTTTGAATGTGGAAGAAAAGAAATGTATCCCGGGACTTACATCCAGTGATCTCGGGATTTTCGGGATGAAAAAAAGGGAAAAATCTCGGGATCCCGGGATCCCGGGATTGGCATTCCTAGGCCATACACAATATATGTACTTATATAGAAATGATCAGAGTCACCAGGAGATGTCCGTCTGTCTGTCTGTCCGTCTGTCCGTCCGTCTATCTGTCCGTCCGTCTGTCCGTCCGTCTATCTGTCCGTCCGTCTGTCTATCTGTATACAGTTTTCTTATCGAAGGAGTTGATAGCTCAACTACGTATACGTACTCACGGAGACATGAGTAGGAACAAGTTCGACAATGGACCCGATCGGACCATTTTAAGGGATACCTCCAGTACTAGGGTCTGTTACGAAAATCACAAAAACTGCTCTAAAATCGAAGTTTTTCTAGATATTTCGATGAAATTTGATATTTGAACATGTTTAAAGGCAAGTACTGTGATTTAAAAAAATTGTAAAAGTGGGCGTGGCAAAAGGGCGTTTTTCGAAAACTCTCTCCTACACCGGAATTTCAAATGGGACTTGAACAAAAGTGGGCACTTGTGCTTCCTTTGTAGCCATAAACATCCTCCCAAAAAATTTCCTAGATCGGTCCATTATTAAGGGTACCTCCAGTACTAGGGTATGTCACAAAAATCCCAAAACTTCTCCAAATTTGGACTTTTTCGAAATATTTCAATCAGATTTAGAATTTGAGCGTATATATTTAAGTCTCCGATTAGAATACAAAAAAATTGGAAAATTGGGCGTGACAAAGGGGCGGTTTTCATAGATAAATTAAACAAAAGTCTGTATATAGGGCCCCTAATGGCCTTTAAAACCCTGTTGAATATTCTTTCTTAGTGGTCCTGTTTTTTGGGCGTGGTTTAAAAATTATTTAAACATGTGTGCCTGTGTCGGGTATTTTATTGTCGGGCTCGCCAGACTATAACACCCTTAATTGTTTATTCTACAATTGTTGGATTTACGTTGCTAAATATGATGACTAGAAATTCAAAATATTTTCATTTTATATTTTGATATTTTTACGTGACGTAGCTGACAGGTAAGCTCGGGAAAATGGAATCTTTTCGTATCGTGGCGTAAATTTAATAACGTTTATACCTTATTTAAATAATTTCCTACCATCGTTTAACAATTTCTGACGTAAAACTTTAGTCAAAACACCCAAAGGAAATACAATATCCACGTTAGTCCCCGTATATGTGCGATTAATCCACCTGCTCCGGCAGCACGAACAGCGATTGTGGAGTAACGAAACGCAAGATCAAACATAAACATCTCGTTATGTTCAACTGTAAACACTGCGAGCAAGTTTTTCTTCGGGAACTAAATGGAACGAAGAAGACGAAAAATTCCATAATTCAAAAGAACTAAGGTAAAAATTATAGACATTTTCTTTAACGAAAACACTTTGGAAAAGATGTCACGTTACGTTAGTATATTATATCTCAATAAATGGAAATTTGAACGAGGATTTTTTGCGTTAAAAGTTATGCCCTTAAAGCTACTACATGTATATTTCTAGTCAGTTCTTATTACGTTCCTTTAAAAAACTCCAATTATATTTGCAGAATTTTGTGTTTTAATAAAGAAAGTAAGGAAAAGAACTACAGTGGAAACTTTCTATAACAAATCAGGTCAAGGGACTGGAAAAAATATTCGTTATAGAAAGAATTCGTTATAACGAGAAAAGAAGGCACTAAAAATGTAGCGAAACTGCCTTCAGAAGATTCGCTATAGAGAGAAATTCATTATAGAGGATGCCGTTATAAATAATTTTCACTGTAGGTACTTCCGTTTTTCGTCACGTTGCGACCATACAATTAGTAGAGAATATCTCAGGCCTGCACTTGTGCCAGCTCCAAAATCTTACACCAATTACAGTACAATTAAGGTACTGTCAGATAAGTAAGACAAGGATCAACAAAAATTTTTACTTTGCCGTTGTTTTTTTTTTTCACATTAAAGGCTTACGATTGTAACGTGCGACGCCACGGAAATGCCCATACATGTTTACTGGCGAAGGCCTAGTTGCTTGTGCATAATTCTTGTTAGCTTAAATAATTTATTATTTAACAAGAATGAAATGTTAGGGCCAAGGTACAATAGTCCGAGAGTAATGCGTGCGTGTGAGAAAGAGTTGGAGAGAGAGATAGAGCGAGAGTGAGACAGAGACAGAGAGTGTTGCACGTCCGACTCTTGGACTATTGTACTTTGGCTCTTAAAGAATATTTTTAGTTTTGAAGAAACTTTGTGGCAAATGAAATTTAAACTTTTTGAAAAGAGCTCTCAAAAAATTCGAACGATTTAGTGATGAACATGTGTCGGCCTCTGTGCCGTAGCTGGTTGAGATAGATGCCAACTTACGAAGCAAGAGGCTCTGGGTTTGACTCCCAGATAAGGTCGTGGATATTTGTGTCGTTCTTTTATGTTTCTGTTTTTTTTTTTTTTTTGTCTTTCTTTTTTTGTCCATTGTTCGTGGTGTCACAACCCCAAGCAGCAAAATAGAGCGATTCGACCAGCAGCAAGTCGAATCGACCTATTTTGGTTGAAAATACCCTATTTCTGACCTATTTTCCGGCCTTAAATATGACCTAACTTAAAAGTCCGTTTCGAAGGTCCAAATTACCTCTTTCTACCTATTTCATGACTTCAAAGTCGCTTCGACTTCCAAGTCGATTTTTGGTCGAAAATAGGTAAAAAATTCCCTATTGAGTGACTTAAAATTGACTTAACTTTGAATTTCAAATTAGGTAATTTTTCAAGGCAAACCGACCAATTTTTTGACTAAAATTCGACTTTAAAGCCCGTTTGACTTATAGGGCGAAATAGGGTCAAAAGTTGACTTATTTTGTTGCATGATTCGACTTCAAAGTCGAGCGGACTTGATTTTTGGACTTCATAGTCGGTTTGACTTTAAAGTCGAAATAGGTCAAAATAGGTCGAGCTCCGCCATGTTTTTCGAATGGCAAATTGAGAATTATTCTTCTGCATATGTTTTTTCTTTAAGAAAAACAATTTTTTTCAAGCAATATTTATTTAATTTCCATCAATGAGAAAGCCCCTTAAAACTGAAGAAGTAGAAGGAACACTTTCACGAAAAATCTCAGCGGGCATATGTTTTTGGGACTTATTAAGCGCAAAATAATTTTTAATGAAGTCTATATTTTATTTATTATTTATTTCTTAAGACACACGAAGAAGAAAATCTCTCGTTCATTTCTGCTTTCGAGTAATACGAATGACTGAGTAAGATATTATGTATTTATATATTTCTCTGTTACTCTCTCTCTCACTTTTTTCGTTTCCTTTTACGTTCTCTTTCGTTTTACTCATAAGTCCAATTAGGTCGAAAATTGGTCATTGCGACTTCTTTTCGACTAATTTTAGGTAAACGGACTTCTTTTCGCCCTGACTTTGAAGTCGAAATGCCCTATTATGACCTATTATTACCGCCAATCGACTTCCAATCTATTCCCCACTTACGTCGACTCGACGACGAATCGACGTAATTTCGACCTATTTAGGTTAGGTCAAGTAAATATTCTGACCTAATATAGGTAAGAATTTACCAATTTTCGACCTATTTTGCTACTTGGGACGGGTCCATGTGGAGCCTAACTGTGCCACCAATATTGGCAGACACACCAACCTAACCTAACCTAAGCTAACCTAATGATGAACAATTTCTGTATATTTTCTTTACTAAACTGCGTACTGAGGGAAACGAAAAAAAATATCCTATTCGAAAATAGAGTTGCTTTAACAACCGAAATAATCATTCTTCTTACTTTCTAATTGCAAAAGGCGATAATCAACGTTGATGTCATAAATTTTTTCCATTATTCTCCATCACGGATTAGGTATGTTTATTTATGGATGTATCCATTTGAATATATGTATGTATGGCTAAAGAGATATTTAGCTACCGTCGGAAACTTGCTCCGATAACTCGAGTGCTAATATCATATGTATTTAATGCGTCACACACTGGAAACCAAATGGCCAACATAAGTGCAACATAAAACGAGAAGACAAAGAGGAGAGAAATTCTCCATTCCCGGTGTGCATTCTATTTGGACGCACTCTGGATACGATTTAAGACGATTCGCTTCGCGGAGCTTATCACTTACGATTGTAGGTTCTTAAAAGCCTTTTAAGCCGAGACTTGTTGGTCTTCTTTACAAGCGTAAGTGCAATGAAAAATACTAATTAAATGAATTTTAAACTTGAAATAAATTATGATAATAATGGCTGATTTAATTAACAATAACCTTAGATTTTGCTCAAAATATTTTTTGTTGTGTTTCTGATAAAATTGAATTTCTTCTTTTAGATCAAAAACGATATTTATCTTTGACCCCATGCCCGAGTCATGTATTGGTCAACTTTCGGCTAGGGTCCGCGGGTTTGCCAAGCCCGTAAATCATAAATGATTCCCCCTGCGGAAGAGACTAGGGAGACAGCCGCCCGAAAAACTTTGAAATTATCTTTCGGTGTCTCCTTCGAGCCTAAACAGATCAAAATCTATTTATGTATCAAACCATTTGTTTATTGCATTGATTATGTTGCCTTTTGTTTTGAACTTTTTGGTTCCATGTATTGTTCGGACTTGAACAAGGAGCTAAAACTAACTTCTCATTGCTCTTTAGATAAAGTTAAGGCTGGGTACTCACCTGAATCGAAAAGTAAACTCCCATATCTTGTTGCCATACTCAGATAAACAGAACGAAGAACGCTTCATTCAGGAGCCGATAAAAGCCAATAAAAACATTTCACTTTTCATCTTTCTTTGTTTGTTAAAAAAATCTAATTCCACAATTAATCAACAATTTTAGGACTCGCAAAAATCTCGATTAATCAAACAGCTGATTGCATTTGACATCTTAATCGGTTTAATAATGTCAAACGGAACACGTGCTGCTTAACACAATTATGTATGTATGTTATCGTGACGTTACGCTGTGTTACTAATCGAATCCTTAGGCCCGATATAACAGTGTATACTTAAGTTAAGGAAGCTTAAAGACTTAAGAGCACCTTAAGTGTCAAGCGGTTTAACAGTAAATTTTTATCCAAAACTCACGAAAATTGTTTTCGGCAGGCAACATTTGAATAAACCTATATTTATTGTTTATACTTTTTTCAAATTCGTAAAATTAGTGAAATTCCTTCATTAAATTAATTTGAAAACTTATTTAAGGAGCACTTAAAATTTGTACTGTTAAAATGCTTTACAGACTTAAGCTTTACTTAAGTGCTAAGGAGACCTTAAGTATGCACTGTAATATCGGGCCTTAGAGGCCTAAATCTTTTTTTTCAATTTTTTTATTACAAGAAAATAAATATGCAAGCTATGCCTTCAAGAAATTTTATGAAATGCCGAGTAAAAAATTGTACAAACCGTCTATGGGGCGAGGTTAGAACCCCCGAAAATCCCCCGTGCGTACGGGCCTGCAGGTGAGTACCCAGCCTAAGAGCAGAAAAACTCAATTATATACTCATTACTGCTTGCCACTGTACATATGTATGTACATATGTAAATGGAGGCGCTAAGCTGCGCTAAATACCTTCCGCGCTGACGCACAATATTCATTGTGATCATCATCATCATCATCATCATGATCGTATGCAATCATCGTTTCTTTTTAACTGTCATTTATCTAGAGATTCGTGTACTCAAATTAGTATCAATTAAAAATACACCTCGACGTTGGTGCAGACAAGACTTTTTAATGGTGCATCTACCCACAGATTGGGTCGAATCCAATTATCGCAATTGCAGTCAAAACCGCATCTCTAACACTAGCTCCCTTATCTCTTTGCGTTCCGTCAATTTTTCATCCTGCCCTGCATTGATTTGCCGATAACACCAACACTTTTTGCTGTAGATTGGGCCTGATCAACTGATAGTTTACCATTACGTATTACGTTTATACGCTCGGGATGGGATGTTAGTTGCTTCGTTTTTTTGTTTTTTTTTTTTTTTTGTTTTTTTTCTGCTTCGGTTCTTCTGTTTTCCCATTTTTCGTGGTATCACAGCGAGCCCATGTGAGGCCTAAGTGTGTCACCCTTAATGGTGGCAGCCACACTAACCAACCAACGTGCAATGTGCATGTATAAACGTAGTAACAGCCCTGTAGTAAACGAGCGGTCAGTTTGCAAAATAGGACCCACCTTAGGTGAGACTGTTAGCAACTAGACCATAAAAACTATGGAGCACGTCTCTGCTTTAAGTTCGCATTCTGATCGACGTGCCGTCAAGAGTTGATTAGCGTAAAGGGTAAGACTCTCGCTCAGCAACCACGTAGATCGAGGTTCGATCCCTGGCTCGGTTGGACATTTTTTTCTTCTTCTCTACTGCCTAGAGTTTTTTTTTTATGTTCATATTTTAATTAATTTTTTTTATTAGTTAATTTTGAAAAATAAAAAATTTTTTCTTTAATATGTAAGTATTTTTTCATATTTAAATTTTTTTTAAAAGTATTTATTTTTCAATTGAAAATTTTTTGCTATGAAAAATTCTATTTTATTTCACAAAAGCTTGAGCAACCAAAAACTCAAGTCAGCATTTTGATCAACATATTAAATTTTCTTGCTTAGCTTAATGGTTAAGACGCAGACTTACCAACCCTGAGATCAGCGGTTCGAGGTTCGTTCGAGACGAGAAAATTAAAAAAACATAACTAATGTTTAAACAAAAAGATTTAAAAAATAAAAACAAAAAATAAACAAAATAAAACCAAGAAAAAAAAATATAAGACAAAAATTAAAATTTTTTTTCCATAAATTAACAAAATCGTCAATTGACCTCCAACTCACCCAAAACGTCTCACCATGGGTGAGTCTTACATGCACTACTCTCTTTCTAATGTAGGCCCCATGTTAAAGAGGTGAGTTGAACGCATGTAGGAGTAAATTATGTGGGGACTAGTTGTGGTCTTTTTGAGGTGCACCATAGGTGAGTAGGGGGTGAGTCTCAATTACTGCAGGGAGTTGAAAGTTAAAGTAAAAGTATGTGTGTAATAATGACATATGGTGCTGTCGTTGGACTTTTCTGACTTGATCATGTTGAAGCTAGTTGTTGTCTATGCCAAAAAAGATTTCGTAAAGTCTTACAGAAGAACGAAGAACAAGAAGGAGAGAGAAAGGAGAATAGCAGTTTCTACTGCCAGCACCTTGTTAAATACGCCTTGTTATTGAATGAGAAGCAAAAGAGATGCACCATGCAAAGCATTCAGAAAAAAAAAATGAGAGAGCTAAGACATATAATTGATTGTTATATGTTAAAAAGCTATTGCGAAATAATTGATGATTCTTTTTAGGGCTTGGTCATCCCACAGCAATGCTCATCATCGAAGCTACGCTCACAATCCATAAATAGAGATGGAGTCAGCAAAGAGATTGACAAATGTCACGGTCACAAGACTTCAAGTCCATTGGGTTGCTGATTAAATTAATTAATGACTTGACATTTAAAAACTTTGTTCTCAGGCTTTTGCAATATTTGAAAGTGCAGGGCACAGAACTTGCAAACGTTAATTACAACAAAAAAAAAAAAAAAATTATATAAATAAATAAATAAAAAAAATACATAAGATATTCAGGCATTCTCTCGAGATCGAATCCCAATAAGAAAATTCGAATTTCCTCAATGCGAAACTCCATAAACAACGGAAAGGACGGTTGTTGCGTATACGCGGCAAAATTGAAAATATTTCAACGTTTAGGCGTTTCACGCGGAAGAAATGTAGCTGCTTCCATCGAATCAATGCACTATGGTCTGGCGACTACTATTTGCTGGCCGAAAATCACTTTTTAAAATCTCGATAAATTGATTTTTTTTTTTACCCAGCACTAGACTGATTCTCCAGAGTAAAAAACTGCATACTCATAATTTTCTGAAAGTACCTCATCGCTAAGATATCAGCTGTTAAAGTTGACATTTGAAAAAAAAGTTGAAAATTTTTAAAGCACGTGGTCAGAATAGGAGAAATTCAGATTGGAATATATCGTTGAGTAACCAAAATATTGGAAAAAAAGAAATGGAATACGAGTAGTGGAGGTAATATTAAAGTGATCCGTAAAAAATAACTTGTATATAGCTTTTTGGGTAAAAATGGCAGGCATTTTCAAAATGGGCTCGTATTTGGGTGAGAATTTTCATTTTAGGTGAAGCTATAAAAAATTGGCAGCATTCGGCAGTCTTAAAACTTTGTAGACATTGAGAATATATAAATTTGAATTTGTAGACTTAAAATCATGTTGCTCTTTTTTGCACTTTTTGAGTAATTTCGTTTTTTGTGTGTTTTGCCGTATTATTTGATATTTGGAAGGAACCATCCAGCAGAAATGCAAGAGAAACGGCAGTTCTAAACTTTTTGATGCAAAAAATTAATAAAGAGAACACTGCAGAAGCATATAACATCTTTTTAAAGGAAAGAGTACGATTTATATGCAAGCGTATATGTAAAAAATGGATGAAAAGTCATCGACAATGCACGTATGCATCTTCCGTCAGAAGTGAAATCTTTACTGAGCACTGCTGATTGCTCTTCATTAAATGCAGACGACGAAGGAGATACCGATATAGTTAATTTGGCATCGATCCAAGATTCGATGAGCTTCTAAATTACTTAGAACTGGAAAATGAGATTGAAAATATTTAACTTACCTCAATAGAACCTTCACACCTGTTTACAGCGCAAAATACAAATATATTGCGATTGTTTGAATCACGTAGGATTAGAAAATATTTATACAATATACATATAACAAAAATATAGTCGGCTTTTTTGAACATTGATTTTGTCCCAAAAAAATGACAATAAATTAAATATGGTAAGTAAACTTTAATATCATAGGTATATAGCACATTAACAACCAATTTGAATTTTCCTAAAACAAAAAACAAAAAAATTTGGGATTTCATTCTAAAAACACCCCTTAAGCTACGCCTCTGGCAGAATTTCGAGTTTTTGATGAAAAAAAATGAAATGAGCGACCCCGAAAACCCCCGGGAACCAAGTTTCAAGTCAGTGAGATTACTTTTCGACTTTTGGCCAGCAAATAGTAGTCGCCAGACTATAGTGCAATGTAGTGAAATGTACTTATTTAAATGGAAGCAGCAAATAGGTTCCGTGTAAAACGCCTAACAATTTTAAATATTTTCACCTTTGCCGCGTATGCCGCAACAGCCGTCCTTTCCGTCGTTTATGGTATTTCGCCTTTAGATTTCTATTGAAATCAGATTGATTTAGATTTTTTTTTTTTAATTCAAATTCGACGTCTACAGCATGCCTGATAATTGAATTGAAATTGAATTTTCCAAATTTTTCCGACTATAGGTCTGTTCCCGTACTGCACGAAACTGTCCAATTTTCATACAGTTTTCGAAAAAAATTGGGCAGTTTTTGGCAGTTTTGTGCAGTACGGGAACAAGCGAATACATTGTCCACTGCGCCACAGAGAGATTCAATTAACCATGCTTATTTAGACGTAAATCTCCTTATTTAAAGTGACATTTTTCGCTCTGTATGCATTACGTTTTTCGTCAAAGCTGCTTCGATGAATTATTTGAAGAATAAGGTGAAAGAACAAATATCCCGCATTCTCTTTATGGCGTCACTCACAAAATGTAAACCAAGGCGTATTTCACGAAGTGGTGGCAGTAGTCCAACACCAATGTGTAAAAAAAAAAAAACTCGAAAATGGCAAAATCAGTACATTTTGTTCAAATATAAAAAATTTTTAATTCCGTTCAAAAATTTACGAAAACGAAATTAAATATAGGAAGTGTGGCAAATATAGCCCACGTTGTTAATATGCCCCATAGCAATACTTCGTGGATGCGACAAGATAGACCGCCAAGTGCGAGTTCAGATCAAATACGCAAACTTTGAAAGGCTATATTTAAAAAACAATGAGAATGTAAATAAATTTTTTCCTCACAGTGTCCGTCCTCAGGAGGGCATTACAAGGAAACAAAAATATTTTCAATATTTGCATAGTGGTTTTTTGATTTATAAAGGGAAAACGCGCAGAAATGTACCGTTTTAATTTCTTATGGGTTTGATTTTAATGAATATAAACAAACAATTTGTCACACAGTGAATGATATTTGTTCTTACAACAAAACGAAAAAGAAAATATGTCAATGCCAAGCACAGGATAAAAGTTTCAATAGCATAGTTTGACTTTCCATACATTAAATATGTCCAAAAATCTGAGCACAATTCCACAAAGAGTTAATATATGGATCGGCATTTTATAGTTGGTTTTAAGTAATACGTCTCAAAAAAAAAAAAAAACTTAAAACTAAAACAAAGGCACTAATGCTTTGGCATATTATTTGCCGGTAGTAAATTTTGATAGGCTCTCTAGCAATGCAATGTACGATGAATGTTCATAGGCTGTGGCCAGATCAGACAGTTTCTCAACGAACTCATTGCTGATGCCTTTCTCTTCCAATAAGTTCATCAACAAATCGTATAGATACTAAAAGAAAAATTAGCAAAATTATTAATGATTATGGTCTATATGATCAAAAACAGCACCAACTTACGCCATCAAGGACATCGCCAGCAACAGCGTAAACCTTGTCATTCCATTCGCCTTGGAAAATGCACATTTCATCTATGGCAAAAATGTCGTCTAAAAGAAATTAATCGCATGATAATAAACCAAAAATTTCTTGAAATCCCTTTCTACTCACTATATTCGCCTTCTTGAGGTGTGCCTTCAAGAAAAGAGCAAGTGAACGATAGCGTTGTATTTCCTTTAATGATGTCAACTTCAAACCTTGGTTTGCTACGCATTTCACCTATATCTGGCTTATCGGCTGTTTGATCGATTTCGGAATCCTCCTCCGTATCCACAGTGTGATTTACATTAAAGTTAATGAGAATTCTATAGAAGGCATATCATGTGAATATACATACATACATACATACATACATACTCATTTCATTCAACAATTTGCACTTACTCTTCATTATCGTTCTTCTTGCTCAATTCTAAATCGGCACCATCCAATTTTACAGTGAAACCATCTAAAGTTGTTGGAACAGCTTTGACCTTTTGTGCTTTGCGCTCTGCAAGTATTTCCTCTGTCAAGAATTCTACCAGCTCTCGTTCGCCTGCAACAATACGTTTTTAGGTTATGTAACTGAAGTTTGAACGACTTCGTATTCCTTAAAGTCTTGACATATCTCACCCTTAGTGTGCATTAGCTTTGATGTTCCGCATCCACAGCTGCAACCAATACTAGGATGATGCAAATTTAGTGGTTTTTTGGAAATTTGGGGAGAATCCGGATTTTTCGACAAATGCCACAGCGTGCGTGTGAAATCGCGCTTACCGAAAACGCTTTTCATCGCATTTGACGAATTAGCAGCGATATTTACTAAACGAAACGTTGCTTTTGATAGATTATTCATATTTTATTTAATAACTCTATTTAATGCGGTCGGAAGAAATGCAAACGTGCCGGCGATGCAATGTATTATCGAAATGTGCTCCATTGGGCTAGAGCTGGAAGTCCCTCGATGGCTAGGGATGCACAATCCGATATATCAATGTAAAACATCGAGCTTAACCATTAGACGGTGTTCATATAAGGGGCTTTCTATAAATTACGTAGCCTCAGTTTTGGCATATTTTGACCCCCCCCCCCCTCCCCCCACGTGGCTTACCGTAGCTTTTTGCTAACCCCCTCCCCCACCAAAAGTTACGTAACCTTTCCAAAAACCTAAAATAACTATTAAATTTTTTCAAACATCGAAAAAATTTAAAAATTAAACACCTTAAAGGACGTCCGCATCAAATTATTGTACTAAAAATTTTTCTTAAATATATCAATATAAAGCTACGTAACTTTGACGCACACCCTCCCCCCACGTGACTTAACGTGGCCTTTTGATGAAAAATTCGCTGCTTAGAAGCGCTAAAACATTGAAATTTGTTAAATAAAGAGCAAAAAAGAAAAAAAAACCCGACATTTCTGGGTAAATCCGTTCTTGCAGAAAAGAGAACAACATAAAAAAATTTCAAAAGTGACAGCCCATCGCAAGCGATAGATGGCATGCGATATCGCAAGCTATATCTCGGATTCAATCAGCTACGAGCGGTCTCCATTTGCGATCTATCGCATACTTTCGATCGCATGCTATGAACCATCGCACGTCGACACCTTAAGTGAGAATATCGTATTAATATTTTTAAAAAAAAGCGTTGCTGTCGGCCGTGCTATTGTATCGATGTATTTAAAAAGCATATAAATTAAGACCAAGGCGTATTTAACAGTTCTTACTGCCACCATTTTGTTAAATACGCCTTGATTACAACGATATTATCAACATACCTTTATTGTGTTCACGAATTTGAGAAAAGGGATTTGTGTCGCTCGTATTTCGCAGCTCGCTCAGAGTTGCATTACCGAGCTGCTGTCACCCTAATCTAAATACGGACTTTGGGAAGTGAGGGATGCGGGTCGCTCAAATCGCCCGTACGTTTCTCATCCAAAAACTACGAGTTGCTGCGACATATGTCGCCTAGTCTAAATACGGACTTTAGGCCATTGCAGTATAATCGTTTATCAAAAAATATCAGTACACCTGATATATCGATGTTTTTGGCCCATCTCTGCTTGAATATTGAGAATTTACGAGATTATTTGGTTTTTCGTACAGTTATATGTGTTCAGAAAATGAACAGCCTTGATAATGATTGCAATGAGTTGAAGAAGCAATACGATGCATGTTTCAATAGTTGGTTCTCGGAACATTTTCTACCAGGAAAAAACGATGATTCTATGGTGCCTTGTGAATCGATTTTTAAAATTTATCAGGAATGTGTGAAGGTAACAATGCATTTTTATTACGAAATCGAATTCAATGGAATTTTAATTATATTACAGCGTGCATTGGATGAACAGAAAATTGAATTCCGTGAAATCGATGTAGATTACACTACCGGCGAGCATAACAAAAGTTGACCCATATTGGGTACAAAACGTTCAACATTAACTGAAAGTACAATTGGAAATCTTTAGAAGTGCTAACGACATTTCAAATGGAGTTGACAAACGAGACAGCTCTATTTAAATGTAATGCAAATTATAATTATGTTTAAGTTAAAAACAAAGATGAATATCTTACATTGTTTTGTTTTAATTTATGTATTAAAACTTATTTAAGGCACATGGATGACATTATAATCTTTTTTATTTGAAACTAATTTCTGTTTTACCACGAAACGTGTTTTCTTTGATATAACTATGCCGCCTTTTACAATTACGTTCATTATGTCCGGGCCGCATGCAGAGGGTACAAGTAGCATCTCCGTCCTTATTTCCTTTCAAAAAATACTTTTGACTGATTTTCAGCCAAGCTTTACAATCTCGTTCAATATGACCTATTTTCTTGCAAATCCAGCATCTTTGCTTGCTCTGATATTCTTTGCAATTATGGTCCCTGGTTTGAGTGCAACGCCGACAATTGCTGCAATGTATATAGTTCGGTTTAACACAAAAATCACAATGCATGCAGTGTCTATAGGTGCTTCCATTTTTTGAGGGACATGTACCACATAGCTGAAAAAAAAAAAAAGAAAATGTGGTAAACGAAGAGGAATAAGTAGAGTAAAATAAGATAATAACATCACAATGACGATTCTCTAATGCCGTATAACGATCGCATGGAGCACAGTATTTATAGAACTCTTCAACTGGTAACTTAATCAATTGCAATGAAATATTCGTAAATACTCGCACTGGCGAGCCAAGCTTTCGATTTCCTTTGAGACCATTGTCCGAGTAGGCAATATGATTTGTGTAATTGACTTTGTAGTCGCACATTTCCATTTCGGGCATTTCATTTTGAATGTAAGAACCCGAGAAATATGGAAATATCCAAAATATTGCGACTGGTTGATGTGGCAATTTATTGATGAGATTAAATTGACGCGTCAGCTGGCGCAGAGTGTTAGCAATGGCCTCCGTTCGGCAACCAAAAGGAGGATCAGTGAAGAGAAGCAAGCGGTCGCAGCTATATATAGTAAAAAAAACATAAATTTATATTCTGAACCATTTCAGATTATAAAACTGACAAAAAAAAAAAAATTTATCTTACCTATTGCTTTCTAGGAACTGTATTAATCCACTTCTTTGCAACTCATCAAAGAAGTGATTATTAAACATATTGTACCAAGCGAATTGAGCATCATCATAGAAATAATAGAAGCGATGATCGATATCCAACAGGTAGCTCTTTATATTAGTTCGTTTTAAAAGATGATAGTGTAGACTTGGAGCGCCAATGCAAACAACTTTACTGCATAAAAGAATAAAAAAATATTTGGATTTTAATCAGTCAATTAACTTCAACGTTCTAAATTTCTTACGTTATGCCCAATTCAGCAAAGGCCTTGCTGAAGAACTTCAATGCCTTACTGTCGAAAAAATACTGCGCCTGCGCCTTGTCATTCTGTAGCGGTTTAAGAAAGGAAGTTGGATCAATTTTGAAGACCATTCGTGTCCCTAAGTTTTGGGATATTTAGAAACTCGTGTTTGTTGGCATGAATTTCCAATTCATTTTCTGCAAATATCGTGTTGCAGTCTTGGCAATAATAAACGGCATCCTTACGTCTATTAAAAAAAACTTTGATTTTATATTCATTCGGATAGGGTAGGTAAACTTCGAAAGTCTAAGCATTTAACACACCTGTCGCGACGATAAGCCTCTGTTGGTACCTCATAGCGACGATTGAGATGCTTTTCACTCAAAAGTTTTACTGGAATGTGGTAATCGCAATCCTTCCTGTCCCGGTAAGCTGCACAGGCAAAGAAGCCATCAGCAAAGTTCTTTTCAAAAAACAATAAACAGGGTCCATGTGGGCAACTTGGATGCTTTTGACCGTCGTCGTCGTCGTCTTCGCATTTGACTTGTAACTTTGTTGAACCATTCCTTCTCATGAATTTTTTTGACATTATCGTCCTCTGAATATATAACGTCTGTAGAAGTAACTTCAATAGAACAAGGGATTTCGTTCAAAATTTTGTTCTTATACGCGAAATGATCTTCGCGAAGCCGGCAAATCAAGAATGATGAAAGAAAATTACGCACATCGCGTTTCAAAAGTGTTTCGTTCAGCGAATGACGTCACAACTTTTTAAATTTCACTTCGCTGTCCAACAGACTTGGAAAATCAAAATTTGGATATAGGTAATAACTGTCAAAGTTTTATGTGATGTCGGTGAAAGCAGTGGAAGTGAAATTAGAAAATTTTCTGGCCTTGGCAGTTGTTCGCAATGCTCTAAAATGAATAACAAATGAAAAACAAAAATACTTTGAGCTTGTGGCATATATATATATATATACTGTTATAATGCAAAAAAATTAATCTTTATTTATATTTTCTATAGGAATTGAGCTTGGGTATCGTTTTTCTAAAGGATTTTAGCTCGGGTACCGTTTTTTTTTTTTTATAGGAATTTAGCGGTGTGGGTTCAAAATTGTGGAATTTGGGTCCGCCCCATTTTGTGTCGAATTTTTTTTTTTGGAATTTCAAAGATATTTGCAAAGAAACGTCAATGCCAAATTTCAAAGCCCTAGGGCAACTCCTATCATTTACCAAGAAATGTATGGAGGTCAAGCACAAGTAAAAAGAAAACTTTTGGTATAGAGCAGTGCTTCCCAGCGTAATACTCTTTCATACAAAGCTGAGTATTGCGGCTTTGTTATTTCTTTGCTGTTGTTTCTCACACACAGCGTCTGTGTTAACGAGAGAACTCTATCAGTTTGGCAGCGGCAACCCAGTAGTCAGTAGGTCGCCCCCGATATTTGTGACATGCCAAAGTGCCAGTCCTTGATGACTAGCCATTTCACCTACCACATGAACCTGAAAGAGTAGATAGGCCTCAGCTCACATTTTCCTATTTGCTGCGTATGATTGTTTTTGCTGTTGTCTGCTTTTACGTCGCATTCTGATCATTTGCCCTTTAAGCGTTCGATAGCGCGGTGGTTCAAACTATGACTCGATAGCCGGGAGGTTCGGGGTTCAATCCCTGCGGGCGGCGAGAATTTTTCCTAAATTTTTTACTTTTTTTATAAATTAGATTTTTTTTTTTTTTGTTCATAGTTCAGTTATTTTGGAAGACAAACATTTTCCCCTAAATTTTTAAGGTTTTATTATTTTTTTTTTTTAATGGTTCATTTTCAAGTAAACAATTTTTGGAGTGAAAAAATTCGTTAAATACGTTTCCCAAAATCTGAGCAACGCTAAACTCAAGTGAGCATTTTGACCAAGAAATTAAATTCGTTCGTTTAGCGTAATGGTTAAGGCGTTCGCCCAGCGATCTGGTGGTCAGCGGTTCGAGGCTCGGTGCTAGGCCATTTTCCTGCCCCTTTTCGCTAGCGAAATGACTGGTTAAAGGTGGCGCATAAAAGGACGACCTGTCCCCGGCAATGAGATCGTAATGTTAAATTCGCCAGCGTCTTGGATAGGAAAGGGACCGATCCCCGACACCCAGTGACTAGTGAAATCGCTAGTGTTGTGGTGGCTCCGGTGACTACTGGGAATGAATAACCACACATACATGTGAAGAATGAGAGAAATTGTGGTAGGGGTCGTGCTGACAAGCACTGGTATAGAGATCTGGTCCAGACGCGAACTTTTTGGTATAGAGATCTAGTTCAGACGCAAAGTTTTGGTATAGAGATCTAGTCCGGACGCAAACTTTTAGTATAGTGCAGACGCAAACTTTTGGTATAGAGATCTAGTTGAGACACACCTGAACTTTTGACTTAGCTCCGAAATGCTTGATTTCCATACATTTTTGGGAAATCATAGAAGGAGTTGCCCTAGGGCTTTGAAATTTGGAATAGACGTTCCTTTGTGAATTGCTATGAAATTCCAAAAACTATTTTCGAAATCGGACCACCCCAACCCCCTCAAACAGAAAACGGGTTTTCCATCCACAATTTTGAATCCACGGTGCTCAAATTCGGAACATAGCTTAATGGTGCCCCAAAGTTGGAAAAGTTGAACTTCGTAACGCTACCACGCCTACTTTTTGTGCTACGCCCACTCAAACGTTTTTTCACGTTCGCATCTTAAGTCTTTGCTCTATCTCTCTCGCTTTTTATAACAGAACTTCCTGCGCAAAGACTTAAGACGCGAAGGGATTGGATTTCTAGAGCGTTCCTGTATATTTTTTTATTTAGGGTCGTAATCGTCGACATGGTGTAAGAACTTAAAAAGTTTCAACTGTCGAATATTCTCGAGAAAATCGAACTGTGGACGCTTCGTCGACCATATCAATAGTACCCACTGCTTAACAGTTGGAAGAAAAAAGGAAAAATTGAAGAAAAAAAATACGTTAAATTTATTTTAAAAAATTATTAGATATGTGAAAAAGATTCAATGTTTTGCCAACTTCTTACATTTTGCAAATCACCAAAACATGTCGACATCTTATTCTTACCATGTACCATGTACAAATTTAAAATAATAAAAATAGCCTTTATTAAAATTTCATTTAAAATAATTTCGTTACATTATTCTGTGTAAAAAGAAGAAAATTTTTTTGTTCACACCTTTTTATAGCATTAAACAATTTTGAAAGGATTAATTTCGATAACAGGAAGACAATTATTTGTTTCCTAAAATATGCATAATACATTTTTTTTTATGTCCAATGCAAAAGAAAAATGAGTTCAGACTACTTTTTAAAATCGTGACGCATAAAAAATTCATATAAAATCTATCACAACTTTTTAATGTATAAAAATATTTTTTTTTCTTTCGAGTAGTAATGCATAAATTTTATGTGTAGTTTCTTAGAAAAATACCTACGCTTTATGTTTATAATTTATGTAAAAATTTATAGATACTCATTTAGAATCAATATTAAGATATATGTTTTGTTCAAGCTTAATGCTTTTTACAATGAATGTGTTTTCGTTTACGCAATGTTCAACATATCATGTGTGCGAAGCTTCTATTCTACTTGTCGATTAATATCTATATATATATATATATATATGTATATATATATATTCCCCCTTAGATCCTATAAGGAGCATTGGGTCAGCTATATCCTAGTTAGTCAAATTAAAACATGTTTTTCTTTGTATTTACACGCTTGTTTTTATAGTGGGACGGACATTATTATTCTAAAAGTTAAAATAAAAAATCTTATACATTCAAATAATAAAAATATAAAAATATTGAAGTGATGTTAATTTTCTTTTTTACTGGCATTTAAGGCATTCTTGTCTCTTGGTTTTAAATATTTTCTTAGAAATAATCGATAATGTATCTGAAAGACATTTTTTAGGACTCATTCCTCGGATTCGTTAATTTATGTTTACTTTTATCGACTTCCTATATTTAACCTCGAAATACTTGTGACATATTTAATAATAAAAGCTTCATATTAATGCCATGAAGAGTAAATAACTAAATAATATCCTGCTGTGACATATATTTAGTATTCGTTCTTGGTATACTCTTACTACCATATGTTTGTCACAGGCATAACTATCATTATTTCACATATTTGCAACAAAAGGCAGGCATCATTACTACTAAAGGGTTAAACGTAAAAAGATAGTCTTTTTTTTGTTTTACAATAACTCTCAATACTTTTGTCACAAAATTGAATGTTTAAGACCTTGATTATAAAATCATAAATTAACACTCACGAAATATTAACAGGTTATATAGAAATGCCTCAAGATTTTATTTGAAATGAAATCACGCTCTAAATGCACAAGAGTGTTAGGAAATCTATATCATATACTCAAAAAATTTCTTCCGGCAAATACTTATTCTTCTGTATTAACTTAAAACTTAATATATCTCAACAGAGACTTAAGACTGATATGTTTCGAACTTGTTCCCCTAAACCAAATCTTTCCAAAGTTCCTTCTACTCTTAGCCACGTAAAAAATATTTTGTACTTAATTTTAGTTAAAATATTAATTTAAAAATAACCATAAAAATATACATGCACATGAAAATATGAATTTATTTATATTCTATATTATTTATCAAGCTCTTTTTACTCGTTTATGTTATATTTAAGGCGCAAGGTGGACTTTATATTAAATATGATGTTTATCGTACTTATTCGAAAAGATTTTAAAAGACTACTTAAATTGAAATTGCCTCTATAAATACAAATTTTCAAACACTAATCAATTGTACACCATTATAAACATATCAAACAGCCCGATTCTTAATATTCCCGGGGAATTTTTTCCTGCGGATTTGGCGCGGAAAAAAATGTTCCCATTCTAAGCACACTGGAAAGGGAATATAAAACGGAGCAAGAACTTCGATTATTTGTAGCAAAGGTCACCCATTCTTTCTGTTATTGATGCTTAGAATGCTTCCTTTTTCAGCGGAGAAAAATTTCTAGGGAAAAAACTCCCAGAGAATATTCATTTAGAATTGGGCTGATAATTGCATGTTTAGTGCTTTCAACATTTTTTTCGCCTTTTCAACTTTACATTTTCAAAGAAACTCGTAATTATGGAGTATTTCTGAGCGCGATTGTATCGACAACTTTAAACGAAACAAAACTAATGTTGAAGTGAAGAAAAAAGAAAAAAAAAAAACAACAACGCGGTCCATAACATCCACAACATACACGGTATGTGAAATTCGAAAACAAAAATTATTGCTAAAAAAAAATAAAGGCTAAAAAAAATTCCACTAACTTCACATCAAAAATCATGCTAATGGCGGCACGATAACGCAATGTGAACAACAAGGAACGCATGGAATGCGTATTATTCCATACAGTGCCATACTAGATATACGTTCGTTTAACTTTTGTTAACGTCGACGTCTTACATGGTAGCTCCTTTTCTAGATTTTCAGTCGAATTTTTACACTCGTGACTTCGATCCTTTTCAAGATCAAGATTCTTTTGATTACTATAATGATTGGGATTCATCAAAAGATTAATATCCTTGCCAGCATTGTGCAACTTTAGGGCAAATTGTCTGCAATTTATGAAATAGAATTAAATGGTTGAACGAAACCTTAGCTTGAACTTGTGACTTACGAATTTGCATTAAATTGATTTCGATGATTTGCATGCAAAGCAGACGATTTGCAAATACGCCTCGAAGCAAGAAGACCAAAGAACACACCAAAAATAAATACCAATGCCATACCCACTGATGCGAAGCCCCAGAAGAAACTTTTTCCACTAGCCCGTTGAATATGCTGTTTATCATCCAAATCTGCAGTGGAACGCATTGGGTCTAATGATTAAATACCAAAGAATTTCAAAAAAAAAAAAATAATAAGAGTAAGAGGGTGTCAGGGGTATAAAAACGACAAAATCGTTATCACATTCGTAAAAAAACCTACCGTTCAATGTGACCATTTGATCATCCGGATCCAAGGATTGCAGCGTTATTTTATTAACATCATTAAAACTATTATCCAAAAAATCACTCCCAGCAGCAGAAGTCGAATCGACGTCACTAGCGCTATTTGTTAGCTGCTCAGTGCCAACAGAATTATCCGTATGAGCATCATCAACTTTCGCATAATGAAGTTTCTTGGCGAGCGTTTTATCATCTTCCGTTTGCGGAGTATGTGTGGAAATCAAATCAATGCGCACAGTATCTATGCCAACAATTGTCGGTGGGGCCACGGGGGCAGCTCCACCTTCAGCGGTTAAAGTGCCTCGAGTGGATTTCGGACATAGCGCAGCGGCTGCTTTCTTCGTTGTATTCAAACTTTGAAGAAATGATTTCGTACCAAATTTATTATTTGCTCTTAGACTCTTGCATTCGTGGTTCTGTTGATCCCAGGCGCAGTCAGGATCCTGCAGTCCAAGGCAACCAATACAGTCTACGATATACGCGCAATGATGCAATGGCACTGTGACTAAAGCTCCATCACTGACCACTAGCAACGTATTGGTTTTCGACGAAACAATCATCTCACGCACTGGAATACCATTGGACAGAACTTGCATTTCCGATATGAGCACAGTCCTTAGTTTTTCACCAGTATTCGAAACACTATTGTTCGGTGTTGGTATATTTATGAATTTGGTAACTCTGCCGTCATCGGTCCCGCAATAGGTGACGTCAAAGTATTCCCCATTGAGTGCTCTCACTTGTGGATCAATTGCTATGCTAGTTAAACGATGATGCAAATTGACTTTTGTCAGCAAAGGACGTCCATATACAGAGTTGACAGCAGTTGCCATAAGTGGATGATTTTTAATAAAATTGACATTGATGCTTGAGAGCATGCGTGAATCTTCGACACATTTACCGGGCCGAGGTTCGGGTACGTTATCATCCTGTATGGGCAACCAATGGGAGTGAGTATCTTTTTGTGATTTAAAACGTCCCTCAAATGCTTCCATAATATCATCGACATTGAAGACACAAACGGCAGAGCCGGGAATCGCATTTACCGATGTTGTAAATACGGCGTAGACAAGCGACGCACTGCCGATTTCAATAACTGGACTGATGGCCTCTGTGGGTCGGGCCAAAAAAAAAAAAAAAAATAAATAAAAAGTGCGTGGATATAGTAGTGTCAAGCAAATGCGAATCATTTTGCATTTTCTAAATTAAAAAAACTTACGTATTTCATCAAAATAGAATGGAAAATCTCCTGGTACGGAGCAATTCAAACGTGCCTTCAGAAACGATGTCCAACTTTTAGCAAGCGTATATGGCCCTCCACGATCATTTTTACAAACACGTCCAACACGTGAATAAACCGTCTTCCCAAAGTTCATGTACTCCATAGCGATTTCACGGAAGAAGAACAACACAAATCCATTCCTTTCCATAGCACCCACAAAGTCCGGCTGATTCAATTGCTTCAAATCGTATTGCTCTGTGCGTAGATTTTCACGATATATCAACGGATCACTGCCGGAAAAATCAGCGACCGTTGCACTATACAATTGCCCATCAGCGAATGCATAGGTGCTATTATGAGCCGGACTATATGGACTTAAGCCTTGAGCTTCAACATCCCGTACAATTTCATAGCTTGCTAGTGAAGAGCTTGAAGCTGCTGTTGTTGATGCGCCATCGCCAACAGCTTCGGTTGTGGCATTTGATATATTCTGAGGCGCATAGTGACGGCAACGTGGCTTATAAGAATTCGTACCACAAAGTAAAATTTGTCCATTCGCAAGACGTGCGAAAACACGGACATAATTGTGGCAATCTTTTTCACCTTTTCCCTTCAACGCGCAGAGTTCGCGATCAGCATCCGAAGAGTACCATTCAAGACGGCTCTGCTCGCGTAGACCGTTCAAACTGATATTGTAAACCATATCCCTGAATGAAAAAGACAAAACGAAATATTAAACACGAGACACACACAGTATGTATTTAAATAATCAAACAAAAATTAAAACAATTTCATTATCATCATCGTCTCTTGAGCGTGCAGCAGCTGTTTGCTATCTGAAAATAAACAGATCAATTGACAGCTGAAACCCATCAGTTCCGACAACGTTCGAATACAGAAGAATTGATTTGAAATGTAGACTGCAGTTTTGCGATTCTAGTTCGCAGCTTTGTTCATATATATAGGTACATATAAGAAATATGCCTTTACGATCTGGAGCTAGTGCCGATTGACCGGCTATTGATTTCTTTAAATTTTTTTTTTTTTTTTTTTTTGAAGTGCTATTGCACTGATCCACGGATTCGAAGGTCGTTAGTGGAGGAAAAAATGTCTCGCTTGTTATTTGTGGTTTTCAAAGTTCATTTGAAACTTAATGTTCCGCCAACGATGGAGGTGTGAATGAAAATCAGTTATCACATCGAATATACTCGATTTATGATATTCAGGCATGTGCTTGAATCTGAAAGCTCACGGAATCGGAATTAAAATCGACCAAAATTTCACACAGAATTTACAGATTTTGTTAGTTTTGGTTGTGGGTCGGAATTTCTATTGATTCTTAATTGCACAGTGCCCTATTTTATCCGCTTGTCTACGAGATAAATGTACATATATGAAATATCAGTTGACTAAATTTCCGATTCCGTCAGTTTTCGGATTCTAGCACATACCTGATTAACAAAATTCTGTTAAGCTGATTTAAATATAAATCGACGATTTACATTTCAAATGAAGAAGATTATGTAAAAAAAAAATTAAGAATGTTTTAATGACAAAAATTCATTTAAAAATTGCAAGTTTTCCTCCATTGCTCATCAGATTTTATGAAAGACAATTTACAATTTCGACAACTTCTAAAGGATTGAACACACAGAAATTCTTTTGTAAAATTATTTTCCTACCTCCTTTTTCTTGCTACCGCTAATCAATATATCGCACCCTTGCTACTAAATCGGTACAACTCAAAATTTCGCGTTTCTGCAACAATCATTCATTCTCATTTTAAACTTGTAAAAAATAATTCTTTTTGTTGGATGTATGTTGGTACATATATGGAATCTCTTTGTGTTCTTTAAGTTCAATTAGGCTAATTAAAAGTTGAACTATGTACAGGCCCGGGTTTTCTGAAGGGGCCCACATTTATGGAATTGTTGTTTAGAATAAACTTGGCATAGTCGCACTGTTTTGTGAGGCGGAAAAGCAACCCCCCCCAAGCAGCAAAATAGAGCGATTCGACCAGCAGCAAGTCGAATCGACCTATTTTGGTTGAAAATACCCTATTTCTGACCTATTTTCCGGCCTTAAATATGACCTAACTTAAAAGTCCGTTTCGAAGGTCCAAATTACCTCTATTCTACCTATTTCATGACTTCAAAGTCGCTTCGACTTCCAAGTCGATTTTTGGTCGAAAATAGGTTAAAAAAATTCCCTATTGAGTGACTTAAAATTGACTTAACTTTGAATTCCAAATTAGGTAATTTTTCAAGGCAAACAGACCAATTTTTTGACTAAAAGTCGAGCGGACTTGATTTTTGGACTTCATAGTCGGTTTGACTTTAAAGTCGAAATAGGTCAAAATAGGTCGAGCTCCGCCATGTTTTTCGAATGGCAAATTGAGAATTATTCTTCTGCATATGTTTTTTCTTTAAGAAAAACAATTTTTTTCAAGAAATATTTATTTAATTTCCATCAATGAGAAAGCCCCTTAAAACTGAAGAAGTAGAAGGAACACTTTCACGAAAAATCTCAGCGGGCATATGTTTTTGGGACTTATTAAGCGCAAAATAATATTTAATGAAGTCCATATTTTATTTATTATTTATTTCTTAAGACACACGAAGAAGAAAATCTCTCGTTCATTTCTGCTTTCGAGTAATACGAATGACTGAGTAAGATATTATGTATTTATATCTTTCTCTGTTACTCTCACTCTCACTTTTTTCGTTTCCTTTTACGTTCTCTTTCGTTTTACTCATAAGTCCAATTAGGTCGAGAATTGGTCATTGCGACTTCTTTTCGACTAATATTAGGTAAACGGACTTCTTTTCGCCCTGACTTTGAAGTCGAAAATAGTGATGCCACGAATAGTGGATTTGGCCGAATACCGAATACCGAATATTCGGTCAACCTCTCGGCCGAATAACGAATATTCGGCAACCGAATATTCGGCACGTAGCAAAGACGGCTTGGGCCTACTCGCGACTAGCTGGAGTCAAGGCAAAAACTGCCGCTGAAAAATTTGCCCACTGTTTATGTTTTCGAAGAAAATTTAGAAGAAGCTAGCGTACATTTAATATTTCTAAAGAATAAAATACAAATCTGCTGTACTTTTAGTTCTCGTTAATTACATTTTTTTTACGTTATTGTGAGAAAAATTTAATTTGTAGTTACTGCTGATTTTTTTAATAAGTTACTTCTACTATTCGGTATTCGGCCGAACATTTTAACTATTCGGCCGAATACCGAATACTGAAAAATGACGCCGAATAGGCCGAATACCGAATAGTGGCCGAATATTCGTGGCATCACTAGTCGAAATGCCCTATTATGACCTATTATTACCGCCAATCGATTTCCAATCTATTCCCCACTTACGTCGACTCGACGACGAATCGACGTAATTTCGACCTATTTAGGTTAGGTCAAGTAAATATTCTGACCTAATATAGGTAAGAATTTACCAATTTTCGACCTATTTTGCTACTTGGGCCATACCCCCAAACTTCTCTCTACGGGCCTGACTATGTATGAAAAAATTAAGATGTTATTGTAAAAATTCAAATGAATAATGTTTTAGAACTCTTCAATGAGACTTACTTTGCGCCAACTAGTATCGAGACCTCATCATGATCCAAGACTTTAAAAGAGTCGCTAGTATTGCCAAAGAAACGGGCGATTATTTTATCTTGCTCTGAAATTAAATCAAATGGAGAACAAAAGCAAATAATTTAGTGTTTTTTTTTTGTTTTTTTGTTTGTTTGTTTGTTTTGTAATTCAACAAGAGGAAATGCTAATTACTGCAACAATAAAAAAAAATGGAAACAAAAAACAATAAGCAAGTGCGCCTTAGAAATATATGTGCGACATGGAATTGAAAATAAAACGACACAACGGGATCAAAATGATATAATAAATATATCTATATATAGTTTTACATAAATATTATATATAGTTCTATATACATTTATCTAGTTTGCATCGACTCACTTGGCTGAAAATCGGGACGCACGTCAGGCATCCAGGCAGTGACATTTTGTAGCATCAGCAGCAACGTCATTAGCAAGAACAAGCCGCAGCGTCGTCGCCCAATTAACATTTTAATACAACTGACGAGCCTAGACTGATCATGGAATTCACGCATTCTGCGTGTCGTTCAAAATAAAGGGCGAAAAGAGCAGAATATACGTTTTTGTGATGTCGAATCGTTTTAATGATGATTATTGTTTGCTGCTGCTTCTCCTTCTCCTTCGGCTGTTGCGCTCGTAAAAGTACCGACCGACCGACCGACCGACCGACTGACGGGCGTAGTCAATAAATTTGTTTGGCGTACACCACAGACTGAAAAGTTATTGTCGCATAACGAATGGTGTCGCACGTGTCCAGAATATGCAGTTACTCATCAAATTGTTTTCGCTCGCAATCAATATAATCATCGGCAAATAAGATTTTAAAATGATATCCCCTTAAACGCCTTCGCTCGACTGTGGTCAATGTTAATACGAATAATTGTGACGGTTTAAAGCCTTTTCGGCTTAAAACGGAGACGTTCTGACGGGGTTTTGCGTCGAGCTTTGGTGGATTGAATTGCTCGATGATTCAATTCGCAAGGCACTCCATGGATGTGAGAAAATACGAAGCAAACGGCGTTCGGTAGTTGTTGTTATTGTTGTTGTTGTTGTTGATACGCACGTAGCATGCGAAAAATATATAATACGAATCAAATCAAACTGCAATAGAAAAGAGATCGGAGAAAGATGTTATAATTTGGATCATTACTTTAGTTGTATTTATCCGGAGATCCTCCGGTAGCACGAACACCAATCGGCAATTTAAACTCACACAAATTTTGAAAAAACTTTTTTATTTATCAACTTACATACATATATGTACTTATTATTATTTTGTTCGAAGAAACATTTCAAATGAAAAAAATAAAGAACGACAAAAGGTGTACACAAGAAGCAATTTTCGTATGCGTTCGTTTATTCGACGGAAAACCTCATGTGTTACTGAAGAGTTTCCCAAACCTTCTGCAACCATAAAACGACAAAACAAAACTAAAGAAAACCAAAAGCAAAAGCAAAACACACCAAATATTGGTAACAATTTTCTTCTTAATGAAACAACTGAAAGACCAACAAACCGAAACGCTCTCAAAGAAAATTTACAGGTAGCTGGGAAAACTGTATCTTGACGTGCTTTCTACTGCGTTCGTATGCAAGTGTGAGCGAATGTGTGTGTGCTCTGGGGTTTTGTCATCTACTCTTTGCGCCCGTTTACACGTATGCATGTATGTACGTCAACATCGTTCGAAAAATCGGCATTTGTTGGAGAGAGGAGAGCGGGGAGAGGAATCCACGGTCTCCTCTCTCCCACAAACTGCGTTTTGTTGAACGATGTTGATGGTTGTATGTATGCATGTGTAAGCGGGCGCTTTCTCGTCTTGTTTTAGTGCATATAACAACTGTGTCGTTTGTTTACTTAACGATAGTAACAACCAAATGAAGATAGGTTAAGACCAAACGACGCGTCGTAGTGAGCTGAGCGTTGCTATATGGTTGAGTCGTGGGTGCTCTCAGGAACTTAATCCAGAGTTCATGTGATTCATTCATTTTCATTCATTGCTTTGCTGTAGCGTTGTTAATGGGAGTTTCCCTTCGTTTTCATAGAGGTGCTCATGCTTGTAAATTTAATTTCTTTCTTAATTCGAAGCTTTAAACGCTCACGGTGTGAATCGAAGTAGAAAAATAATGGTTTCATTAATAAGTCCATAACATAAAGTTATGCTGAAAATTTTCAAAAAGGCAATACGACCTATAAGTTTTTTTTTTTTTATTTCTTTAGAACGCAAATATAACAAATATGTGAATTAAATTAATTAATTCAATTAATAAAGACATTTTAATGGTTGGAGATTTTAGTATTGATTGAATAAGCATGCATGATGCATATATGTAGTATGTATGTATTAAACAAGCGGAAAAAATTTTTATTTCGTGTGGAATGGTTTTATTAACCCTTTTATGTATGAAATATTAAGCGACGGGAAGGGAAATTTTTTTTGTGCCAGGTATAATTGGTTTTATTTTTCTGCATGATATGTGAAAAAAGCGAAAAAAAAAAATATTTTTCCGTACTTAATTATTTTGATAGGTTAGGTTAGTGTGGACAAACCACTTTTTTTGAACTGGCTGCCACGATTTCCGAAGTTCAACTGAACCGAGTGGAATCAACGCAGAATTGTCACAATTATGGCGTGAACCTCAATCATAATTTTAAAAATTTTATTACTATTTTTTTCTACACTGAAGTAAAAAAAAAAATATATTCGAAATCGATGGATCATTTTTCAATAGCCGCCATTTTGAAAAAAAAAAAAAAATCCCAAAATTATTTTTGAGGTTCACGCCATAATGACATCTATACTGACAGTCACCGTAGGGAAATTTTTCTTTGCGTGGGGGGACTGGAATCGTGGCAAAGCCCCCTTTCCCCTATGGTTTGCACGGCAGTAACTGATTATAGCCCCGTTTTTTCTTTTTCATTTCAGACAACTTGGAGACCTGGAATCGTGGCAGCCAGCACTACACCTTTTTTGAGCATCCACTTTGACGGCCGAGAACTTTTTGAACCGCCCTTACATAAAAAACAAAGTTCTTCTTTATAAACTTTCATTCATTCCTAGCACAATAAAAAAAAAATTATTGAAAAAGCTCTTTTCGTTTTCTGTCAGGAATTGTTTTATAAAAGGTCCAAAAATAGCCTCGCCATTGAGACAACCCCCTTAAATAATCAATAATACCCTAAAAAGTTGCAAATTTCCGGGTAAATGGAAGGATTAAATCCGAAATAAATATTTTTTTTAAATCACTACAAAATGTGAAGAGTTTAGACATTGGAATCATTCGTGAGAGATTTTTGATATGCCTGCATAATATATTGTCTAAATCTCAGCCAGTTTTCCGAAAAAGAAAAAAAACCATTCTTGTGTGTGTGCGGGATTTTCCAAAAATTTCTTGACATCAAGTAGAACTCATTCACCAAATAAATCCGCATCGAATTAGTGCATATTTAGAAGCTAATCGCCGGCGACACCTTAACCTGACGCTTCATGAATGGCTTTCTGTTGTCTTCACTGCTGCATCGAAAACAGCCATAAAGAGACCAATAAACAATAACCTAAACGTGACAATCACGACGCGACGCTCTTTAGACATACATACACACGCAGGCATATGCACACAGACTGTGCGTCTTCTTAATTTCAGTGGCGGTGGCGGTGATGTCTGTGCGTGGGAAGTCAAGACGTTCTTTGACTTTCGAGGATTTTAATTGTTAGACGCACGTAATTTCCACAGACAGACAAACGGACAGTGAGCCATAGTTCTAAAAATATCAGACATACATACATACATACGTATTCCAGTCTTGACATTGCAAGCAGTTCGCATATCTGCGGCATTCGCAGTAAATAATCAAAGTCGAAATAAAGCAGACAATTTTCAATTGTCCAGTTTCTATTCGTTTCCAGCAGCTTTTTCGAATTATTTTCATGAAAATTTTCCGGCTTTTAGTATTTGAACCTTTTCACATCTTATTTCTCGATTTCCAATTTTTGTTTGTTTTTCTATTTCTTATTCCACTTCGATTTCCTGATTTTTGCGTTCATTTGCACATAATCCATTGGTTCGAAAGATTTTCCATGAAAAATAAAATCTATGAAAACAAGTGGAAAAGAGGGATCACTTTTTATACCCGATACATATCTGTTTCCAGAGTATATTGTGTTTGTGTGATTGTGTGTAACACCCAGAACCACTCGATATAGGCCATACACAATGTGATGTATATAGAAATGATCAGAGTCACCAGGAGATTCGCTTTAGCCATGTCTGTCATGTCTGTCTGTCTGTCTGTCTGTCTGTCTGTCTGTCTGTCTTGTCGTCTGTCTGTCTTTGTCTGTCTGTCTGTCCTGTCCTGTCTGTCTGTCTTTCTGTCTGTTCTGTCTGTCTGTCTTTCTGTTGTCTGTCTTCTGTCTTCTGTCTGTTTTGTCTGTCTGTCTGTCTGTCTGTCTGTCTTTCTGTCTGTCTGTCTGTCTGTCTGTCTGTCTGTCTTCTGTCTGTCTGTCTTTGTCTGTCTTGTCTGTCTGTCTTTCTGTCTGTCTGTCTTTCTGTCTGTCTTTCTGTCTGTCTTCTGTCTGTCTTCTGTCTGTCTGTCTTCTGTCTGTCTGTCTTCTGTCTGTCTGTCTGTTGTCTGTCTGTCTGTCTGTCTGTCTTCTGTTTCTGTCTGTCTGTCTGTCTCTGTCTGTCTGTCTGTCTGTCTGTCTGTCTGTCTGTCTGTCTGTCTCTGTCTGTCTGTCTGTTGTCTGTTTCTGTCTTCTTGTCTGTCTGTCTGTCTGTCTGTCTTTGTCTGTCTGTCTTCTGTCTGTCTGTTGTCTGTCTGTCTTTCTGTTTCTGTATGTATGTATGTATGTTGTTCTGTCTGTCTGTCTGTCTGTCTATGTACTGTCTGTCTGTCTGTCTGTCTTTCTGTATGTCTGTCTGTCTGTCTTTCTGTATTTCTAGCTGTGTGTCTGTCCGTATACAATTTTTTTTATCGTAGCAGTTGGGCTATATTGACGAAATTTGGTATGCCCATTGATGGAGACATGAGTAAGCACAAGTTCGAGAATGGACCGGATCGGACTATTTTTAATGTCTCCACCAGCACTAGGGTCTGTTATGAAAATCAAAAAACTATTATAAAACCGGCATTGTATGAGATATTTCGATGCCATTTGATATTTTCAGATATCAAAAAGGCGTAAAATTTAATTTCCGAAAATTAGAAAAGTGGGTGTGGCTATAGGGCGTTTTTCGAAAATTGGGTTTTACATCCGAAATTCAAATTTGACTTGAACTAAATTCTACATATAGACTTCTTTCATATACGTTGATATCCTCTACAAAAATTGAAAAGATTGATCGAATTTTTAAGGTACCTACCGCCACAGTACTAGGGTATGCCATGGAAATCCCAAAAATTGCTCTTAAATTAGAATCTTTTGAGGCATTTCAATGATATTCGGAATTTGAGCTTACGTTAACGCGTCCGATTAATAAAATTTATAGCTTAGGTATTCTTTACCTGTTCCGGGTATTACATTGTCAGGTTCGCCTCGCTATAATACACTACTTTATTTTGCGATGTCCTTGTTTTCGTTAAAAATTAAAAAAATAATTGTGTTCATTTATTTTTTTGAAGTGTGAAATCGCTTTCCAGTCCTTAATCTATTCGTTAAGCGCATTCAGTTTTTGATTTTGTAAGCATTTTGTAAAAATTTCTTTAAAATTTCAGACGATACGCTGAGTTTTTTCCAGATTGGCTAGCGGATGTTTGTAATGAGTTGATATTGCTTTAATACAATTTAGCGGTGGTAGCGACAGATTCCTTTACAGCTTATCGAAAACAAGAAGAAGATAAGGAAAATAAGTTTCAAAATATTATATCTGAATTACGCAAGTCTTCAATCGAAACTAAAGTGTAATGGAATTTTCATTCACGACAATGAACAAAGAGCTTAGTATTTCTATGGAGACTGTGAGGCCTCAAAATTGAATGAAAAATGGAACGTGGTGGTGCTGTTTCTAGCAAAATAAAAAGATCAAATTAGAATTGTAACCTCTTTAGACTTTCTATATACACTCTGCTTAAACTTAACCTTAACAATTATTTTAACCCCCTTTTGGCTGGAAGAGATAGAATGAAATGGTGTCAAAACATCCTCTGCTAGTGATCATTCATTGGCTTTTCCATTCAAAATTTCAATAGTGTGTAAATTCAACTGTTTGGTTTTTGTTTTTTAGTTGGACAGGAGAATGTATCAAGATTATTGAAGATAGTCTGAGGAATACACTGACTCAAGCTGACATTGTACATATGTATGTATTAGGATCATTTCACAGAAAATGATACTTTTGTCCCGTAGAAACAGACACAAACTAATATAATTATTCAAAATTTTTCAAAAGGGCACCTTAAATCGTGTTAATTATCTTAATATGAGTACATTAAAATAAACTTTTACATGGCCAATTAATACCATTAAATAACATAAAAAAAATATCAAACGAATTTTGTTGTTAAAATTAGTGGTAAAATTCTCCATATAGAACAAAAATATTATTAGAAATATCTAACAAGTTCAATCACGAGTTGCAAAAAGTAAAAAACATGGCATACGGGCATGCAGGAATACACTGTTTGATATGACAAATTATTATATTTGATAAGCTTTTATGTACATTCATAGTACTGTAAAATTAAGATCTTACTTTGTTTTTACTAATCCACAACAAAGAGTTCCAACGATGTTATTCTTACAACTTTTTTTATTGAAGAATTAAATATTGAATTATTTACAAAATTCAAAACATCGAAGTATTATGGCAGTTGATTTCCTAGTTAGTAACTTTATGGAATAAACTGTTTAAGACATTTTTTTAATGATGTTTGCACTTCATAACAGGCTTGATGAAGTTTTTTTTCATACCACTAAACATACTCGTACCACACTCAACTCGGTATTCTAGATGCACTCAAATTTTATGTATATTAAACCACTGCTCCACTACCATAATTGGTTTGTTAAATAATGTATTTAAATTGAGTGTACTACCCAAGGATCTGTATGGTTGTACTAAGTTTTATTTCACGAAATATACTATGTCCGTCAAAAGCAAAATCTAAGAATTTAATATTATTATTTCAAAAAGGCACACTTAAAATCTGCTTAATTACTTAATATGAGTACATTAAAATAAACTTTTCATCCAATTAAACATTAAAACATAAAAAAAATATCAAGAATATTATTTATCACGTACGTGGAATGCTCCATAAGGCCTTCAATATCTATTAGAAACTTCTCAACATAGTTCAGAAGGTGGCCAAAATGTTTCAAACAAAATGATTCCATTGAGGGAAACAAGTTTTTTTGAAAAATAATTTATAATTATGTACATCTCAAGCTACTGTAAGTAACTTCAAGATTTCTTTTTTTCTAATCCACACAAAGAAGATTCTCAAGTGTCTATTGCGTGTACTACTTTTTCTTATTGAAGAAATATTGCAATTTTTCAATTCCGTTCGCAGTATTTGGCAGGATTGTATGTAGTAGACCGGTTAATGGAGATCAACTGGAAAACTTGTCTCTGAATGATGTTGCACTTTAAGCGCTGATGAAGCCATACGCACCGCACCGCACCGCACCACACTCATACTCGCGTATACCAATAGATGCACCTATGTATATACATACAATGCATGCATGCGCATACATGTGTAAATAAGTATTTATATGGAGGTACACCCAAGCGATCGAGGTTTACAAGTTTTGATTTCGTATACATGCCGTGAATAGTCTTAAAATCTAAGAGGGAATGCTTAGGTGTATTTATAGCGTCAGACTGATTGCAACACACAAAATATACGGAAAGAAAAATAAAAAATCAGCAGCATCAACAACTGCATGGGGTGGAGAAAAGCTAAAAACAATAAACATTGGGATCACAATTTATCAGAATATTAAAACAAAAATTATGTTTCTGTATCGCAAAAGATATTCACAGATGCCTTCGAGGTGCTCAAGCAATGGCAGAAATCGAAAGTTCGTTGGCATTTGTTTGAGTTAGGAAAATAATGAAGGTGAATGTATAGATTTATCATCATGCTAATGCATGGTAAACATGAAGATTTTAATGATCGATTGGAAAAAAAAAAAAAAAAAAATTTAAGAATAAATCAGAATATTTGGGAATGTTTATTTGAAGAGGTTTTCATAAAGCTCCTCTATCTAATAAACAGATATGAAGAGTTAGAAATAAATATATTTATAAAAAATAAATATAACTTCGTAAAGACCATTACGTTAGGAAACACCCTTAAGGGGACCTTCTGGTCTAGAATTTTTTGAAAATTGTTTTTTTTTTTTTTTATATATATTTCGGAGGAATAGACTTTTAAGAATATGCTGGCAAAGTTTCGTGAAGATATTGACAATATTTGTTTTGCTACAGCCTTTTTAAAAGGTGGAGACAGCAGGCAGCGCGCTTGATCAAAGCAACTTTGAACGCGTTTATCTCAAAACCACTTTTTTTGACCTGGTGTGAATGAAAACAAAAAAAACCATCGAACCGATTTGTCTGGAATTTTTTATATGTTATTCATAACATCAATGGCTATGGCCCGAACTAGAATCGAATTTTTATTTCAAGAACTTCATATTTTTTCATCAAAAAAATGGTCAAAAAAAGGGGAGTTTTTGATGGTTGAAATAAAAATTTTTCTTATTCTAGTTCCTGCCATAGCCGCATTCATTCTGATTAATAACATATTATTTTTTTTTTTTTTTCGATTACCAGAACTGCCAAAATCTTTCACACCACGGAGGTACTTTTTCAAAGAGGGTCCACTTCAACGCCATTTTTAAAATACAAAAAAAAAAAAAAATTACAACATTTTTTATTTTTTGTCAATAAAGAATATAATAAGCCTGCATACTTAGAAAATCGTTTTTTATTTGGCTTAATACCAAAAAAAAATCATGAAAATACCCTAAATTTTCGTGCTCTAGACCAGAAGGTCCCCTTAAAGAGGATGAAAACAGCGAATTCGAAATTTTCAAATTGAAATTAAAGAACAATACACATAAGCAACAAGTTTTGGTGCCACTACTCAGCGATTTTCTGGAAATAATTGTAAACAATACTGGGCGATAAATTAGCTTTTGTAGAACGAAAATTCCACGAAATGATTTCCGTTTGTTTTTTTTTTTGAAATCCATGTTTATGCTTTCGTAAAAGCTTTCGTTATGAAAAGAGAAATGCTGTCATGTGATTAACTTACTGCAATTGGCTACGGGAGTAGCCATTCTTGTGGGTTTCCTCAAGTAAGATAGTACCATAGAATAAGTAATAATATAGAAGGAGCGTCTCATACAAAGCGAAAATTGTATGGCGGGTTCCTCACGTGGAGCCCGCTCTCATTGTTTCCACTTTTAATGCCCACAGCAGAACCCGCTCATATTTGCATGGTATGAGCGAAAATAATCTATATTTTGACTTTAAAGTCCTATAACTTTTGATACACTGCTCCGATTTTCATAAAATAAAAACTATAAGAAAATTTGAAAAATTTGGAAAAATCTTATACGCTTACTCTATATAGCTATCTACAAAAGGAAAAAAATTCGTAACTGACAGAAAATTTCAAGTCTTCATAAACCTACAACTTCTATTAATTCTCTTCACTTTCATAGCTGTAAGCAGAGTATCTGTGTACTCGGTGACACCCCAGCCAGAAATGTCTCGGTGAAACAATCAATGATTTTAGCAGGACATAGAGCCGCGACTCCTCCCGATTACACACCAACTTTCTAATGAAATTAACACACAAGCGGGATTGGCAGTCATAAGAGCATATATCACGAGTTGGTCATCGAAAGTGGAGTAGATCTATTCCGTCGTATCGATACCTCTATCGATGACAGTGCCATTGGATTTGCGATGGCAATGCCATTGCAATTGAGAAATACTCAAATTTTCCACTTCAATTCCTTGGTGGAAAAAATAATTAATTGGTCATTTATGAGAAAAATTCCGGCTGGGTGCTTACAGCTATGAATGTGAAGAGAATTAATAGAAAATGTAGGTTTATGAAGACTTGAAATTTTCTGTCAGTTAAAAACTTTTTTCCTTTTGTAGATAGCTATATAGAGTAAGCGTATAAGATTTTCCAAATTATTCAAATTTTCTCATAGTTTTTAGTTTATGAAAATCGGAGCGGTGTATCAAAAGTTATAGGACTTTAAAGTCAAAATATAGATTATTTTCGCTCATACCATGCAAATACCCAGCGGGAAAAGGTAGACATTGGTAAACGAGCGAGGTAATCGATACAACATATGTCTACCACTTACCCGCGTCGATGAAAATTAACACGGCGATGTCATTGAAAATTCGTTCGTTACCTCTTTCGCTTACTTCTTTGTTGAAGAATTCTATGACGAACCCCTCATCAAAAAGTCTACGACGACTATGTGAGCAATAATTTTTCCGCTTCCCTTACCTTTTTCTTCGAAGCATTCTCCTATGACCCTTTCATCGAAGAATTCCTCGACGAATAAGGTAATCGAAGAACAAACTTCCCGCTGGGAGGATTAAGAATGAGAGAGAATTTCGTTTCTTCCACCTCTTCCTTACCGCCCGCGCCTATTATGCGCAACGAAGCAATCGTTCAGACGCTCCTTCTATATTATTACTTATTCTATGATAGTACCTATGCCTTATATTATGTTGATTAATGGAACCTATAGTTCTTTTGATTCTTTTACCTATTTTTCATAAAAAAAAAAAAAAATAAAAAAAATTTATCTGCTAAAAAGGAAGCATTGATAAAAGTTCAAAGTTTGCTAAAATTCGATGCATGTTTGCTGATTTTTAGTCAACTTGGACCCTCAGTAAGTGGAACAAACTATCCGACAGGTGTTCTTTCATGAGATACTTCACTGTATTTAGGTCCAAAAAATCTCTTCATATTAACGACGAGCTTAAGGCACCACATAAACGTTCAGTCAGTTAATTGTATGCGATGCACCGACACAATTATCGATTGATGCATCAGTCAACGAAATTATCAAAATGAATTTTATATTTTGCCATGACGTTTCACTCGAATTCACGTATTGACGTATTAAGCCCGATTCTGAATATTCCCGGGGAACGAATTTACTTTCCTCGAGAGTAAATATAATCTTTTGGAAATATTTGGAGTAAAAAATTTGATGGGGAATGGGTATTTCCCTTACCCTATCTATTAAAAAAAAGAAAAAAAAAGACAATTTTAGTCTCGAGAAAAGTAAATTCCCTGGGAATTCGTTCCACGAGAATATTCAGAATCGGGCTGATCTTGTTGTGTAGCAAAATCGTTTGTATTTATCGATGGAAGCGTAAGGATGCGCACGAACAAACTCGAAAAAGAAGAATAAACTGACTGACTGAGCTAAAATGATGTTGTTGAATGGATGGGCAAGACTACGTCACACGTACACGGGTGACTGATCAGTCAGACTGAATGTTTATGTGACGCTTGAAAGGCGTAAACACACTTGAGTCACAATAATTGATTTATAAAATGTAAATTCACTTCAAAAATATTTTCAATTTCAATAAATTTTATACTGGACTTCATGACGTGTTCGAACTTCGAATTAGTTGCAGTGGTACGACTTGGAGATCACTCCAATACGCCATCTGTTCATTTCCACTACACAATTAATTTATTTCCTCTTTTCTTTTATAAGAATAGCTCAAAAGAAGCCATACAAGCTACGTACGTATATCGCCAATTGAGAGCGATCGAAACTAGTTCTCTCACCGTTTCCGCCTATGTAATGCTAATTTTTGTCAGCAACGTAGGAGTTCCATCATCAAACCAAATTCAACATTGACACCAAAAGAAAAGCCATTGCTTTTAGGATAAATCGCATCAATCACCGAAACAGCTTGGACTGCAAGTCGTGTTCATACAACGTACACACACTCAATCACCACATATCATTCAAGAATTTTTTAATTCAAATAATTATTCAGTTTACATAGATTTTTTTCAAACCTTTTTTTTTGTTTTTTTGTTTTTTGTTCTTCCAATTACTTTTTTTCCTGATGAGTTTGTTGTTGTTGTTGGGTTTATTCGCTTGCACAACGAAAACGCCTAAACGAAAATTCACCTGTAACGCTCGCTCGAATTGTAACGATTTCAATGGGCTTTTTTTTGTTGTTTCTCCTTTTCTTATTTCAAGTTTTCTTCGTATTTCTTATTTTTCTTGTTGTTCACGTTATATGCATAATATAACGCTGTGTTGTTGTGTGTTAAGGCTTTGTGTTTGTGTTATTTTTTCTATACGAGTTGTTCCCAAATGCGACTCCCAAAACCTGTTTGCTTCATATATAGATACACACATTCGTTTGATTGGATTTTAAACAGTTTTCAATTGAAATTGTTATTGCTTTTATATTAAGATACTTTGTACACTTAAAACAAATCGTTGGATATAAGTAGTTTATGCTAACCAAATTAAATTTATTAAACACACTTTTTTACAATTAATGAATGAAAAAAAAAAGTACACAAATCCAAGATGACGACTGAAGCCAACTAGCGTTGAATTAAATATGTGTATGATTGTATGAGTCGCTGCATTGTATATCGATAAAAAAAAAATATCGAAAGCAATAGGTACAGTTCGTGTTTAGACGATCGAAACAATAAAGTCGGAACTTGTGAGGTCTCTATTATTAACCCGTAGGCCCCGTATTAATCGTCAATCGAAGAAAAAGAAATTAAATAGCATAATTATATACTGTACAGATTATATCGGAAGATGTTCATGAAAATAAACGGCCTTTTACACGAGTCAATTCATTTTTTTTTTTCGCTTTTAGAGTTACATCCGTGTTCCCATGTACGAAAGAGGGCACAAAACGATCTATCGAGTACGTCCAACCAAAACAAGCTAATTTTTTTCGCTAAAAATTCCCGCACGTTTCTCGCCCAAAATAGGTGAATTGACCACAATAATTGACTAGTGTAAAAGGCCTGTTTGCTTGTATACAGATCGATAATTATTAAGACAGATAGCTAAAAAAAAAACTTTGCATACTTTTTGGATACGAAAAAAAATGAAGTGAGTGGCAGCGCTGAATACATCGACGTAGGGATGGGTAGTGCAAATCTAGATTCGATTTTTTCGAATTTCGAACATTTTTTGAGCATTCGACTATTCGATTCGAAAAGTGGCCCTGCAAGTTCGATTTATTCGAATATATTCGAATTTTCAGAAAACATATATATCAGTATTCTTACAACTTGATAGTGCATATCTGTATATATTTTGGCACCATGATGAGGTCAGAAAGCAAGAGGAGTTGGCTGTAAAGTATTTTGGGGAAAAAGAATTAAAATACTAGAAACATATAAAGCAAGACAATAGTCTTAGTAAATAAAATGTTCAATTAATTGTGATGAAAATTGTTTTAAATCAAATTTCCCGTTGATTGGACCTGGTTCCATAACCTTGTATGTGTTGAATATTTAATATAAGCTCGAAATTCAAACAATTTGTAAAGTGTTTTAAATTTGGACCCGTATAAAACATTCTTCGAAATACATTGATTTTAATTCTTTTTCGTGTCTAACTTCATCCGAAAAGCGGCGAAATAAAAATCTAAGCCAAATTCGTAAAATTTGTGTAGCAAGCCCGCAGAATTTTTTAAGTTATTAAACGATTGTTAAGGTGCATGTCTGATCTTGATAAATGATACCCAACAGTGAAATGAAAATTGTCTTAACTAGTTGCAGGTCAATTTAAACCCATTATGCTTTGCTCAAAAAGAGGCACGCAACAGGTAAAAAATTAGAGCGGGTAGAAGATCATTAGAGAAAAAAATTCAGTTTTATGTTTTTATTTACAGTTTTTAACAGGGACCGTAACAGTTATAACTTTTATAATAAAAGTTTAACAAAACCAGAACATTTTTGACTTTTATTTTATTTGAAAAAAAAATTTACTGTTTAATATTGACTTTTATGTTTCTAGTCAAACGATAACTTTTAAACTGAGACAAATATTTTTTTTTGTCAGACGAGATGTTTGTGGTTGTGACAGCCGAGCATGTCATCTGTTTTCAGTGTTGCCCGTTTTTCAAGTAAATTCGATTATTTTCGGTGGAAACTTCGATTCTACCGAATTTCGGCCCTCTTATGTTCGATTTAAAAAATTCGTACTTTTAGGGCAAAAGATCGATTTTATTCGATTTTCGAATATTCGAAAATCGAATTTACCCATCCCTACATCGACGTTCTTTTTCGATGCAATGTGCCGTTTTACATTAGGGCAACTATTGCCAGCAATTTTTCGGTTTATGAGCGAGACGTAGCGTGGAGGGGTAGTTTCTCTATATCCCCTCAAATACACCAAACACGAATTTGCACGAATGCCTAAAATTTTCCGATAAATATTAGTTAATTGTTTGTCGTTTTCCATTTTCTTTATCCGCACATCCGATCTCAGGGAAATCTCGTTAAAAATGAGACCTTTTTACCTATACACTATACAAACCGTTTGTACAAACATCACAGGATATAACAAATTTTTGACGTATGCGCAAATGTACGCGCAAGCAGAAAAACAGGTATACACACTACACAACATGCTTGTACAAACATGGATTTATGCATATGATTGTATAGTGTATTTGAGCCCTTACACGTTAATGAAACACATCGAAAAATTTTATGCTCGCTTACATGGGCGTCTGATTTAAGGCTCAGTTACTCTTGATTTAACGTAACTTAACTTTACTTATTTAATCAGCTGAGTTGATATGCTTAGTACATTTTATATGGGATCAGTCACTGAAAACTTAATTTAACTTAAGATAAGAATCTGTGGAAAACAGATGGACAGCCCCTAATGCTCTATTCCGGTTGAAACTGCACCACGGCTACAATTTACTTCAGTGATGGTCTAGAAAATGGTCAGCGTTGGTATATGTAAGTCTATCTCTTAGAGATAACCCTCAATAACCACTCTTTATATTGTGCGTTTAATGAAAAAAGAAGAGTGAGCCAGAAAGATGAGGAAAGCGATGTAAAGAGGGGAAAAGGGAGGGAAAGAGGGGAAAGAGAGGAAAAGACACCGTGATAAAGGGAGGCAGAGGTTCATAATATAGTGTGTATCGGAATGCTTTACTTGCTTAACTTAATTTTTTTTGAAAATTCGCCGGGTCTTGCGAACGTTAAAGCTTGTTGGTGAGGGGGACGGGGGTCAATTCGCACTGATCACGTCATAATCTCTATCTTATAAGACATGCTGACGTAATATATGGAGCTGAATGTGCACCTAGAGCTTCCCTATCAGTCAGTTCATTACGTTTTATATTAGAGTTGGGATCCATAGGATTTGAACTCTATTTCTGTATTTTTCATATATCCCTTATGCCTTTTGTTTCAATTTTTTTGCCTTTTTCGGCTTGAAAACTTTTTTCTCTTAGAGGCCATTTACACGTTAAGACATTTCGATAATGAAACACACTTTTTTTGGGCTAGGGACGCACGGGGGTGTGGTATGGTAACGTTTTTCCCTTTTTCCCCTGCCTCCCTTGCCAACGAAAATTTGTTTCATTATCGAAATGTCTTAACGTGTAAATGGCGTATCACAAAGAAATAAGAGGCAAATCAGCTTAGACATTAGACGTCTGTTAGACCCCATGTCAGCTATATTGTTTAAGTTAGACCACGTCAGCTGCTGAGGGTTAAGAAAAAAAAATTGCTTTTTCAATCGAACGTCATTTGTGGCGTGCGCTAGCGCAACATATTTTTTTTTTTTATCAATACGTCTTTGAGTGCAAGTCCCGCCTTAGCTTAATGCTTATCGATTTCAATCGAAATAAAACTCAAAATCACTCAAAACGAGGAATTTTTGAAGGAAATGCTGAAAATATTAGCGCCAGAAGTAACAACTTTTAACAGTTTTAAATGTGGCGAGATATTTTGTCTTTCCAAAGCCACGTTCAATGTTAGCTGTTGCTTTTGTGACATTCAAATTTCATTCGATGAGTTTTTAAATCATTTCCAACAACAACACTCGGACGGCGGAAAGGAAGACATCCTTGTCGAAGATCCTATTAAAGAGATTGAAATTGATGTGTATACGACTGATATTCAAGGAAATCCAAAAGAAAGTGTGGAATTTGATAAAGAGCCTATTAGCATAGCTGAGACAGAGTTTTTCAATCGAGACTCAAGTAATTCTAGTCACAACGATGGAGAATGGAAGGACGAAAATTCTGAAAACAGTGGAGTAAATGTAGTACGTAGTAAGGGAGTACGTGTTATGGGAGTACGTAGTATGGGGTACGTAGTATGGGGGTACGTAGTATGGGGGTACGTAGTATGGAGAGAGTACGTAGTATGGACGGAGTACGTAGTATGGACGGAGTACGTAGTATGGAGAGGTACGTAGTATGGGAGTACGTTGTTGGGAGACCTCAACCAATGCCAACAGGCCTTTTTTTTGCCTTTGAACTCCAGAATATTTTTTTTTTTATTAAAACTGCAATGTTAAATGTGGGGAATTGTAAATTTTGAAGATGAAGTTCTTTATTATATATAAAATATAATTAATTTTTCTAGGAATTCGATGATGTTACGAATGCCAAAGAAAACAATGCGCGAGGGCGATTTTCATGTAGTTTCAGTAAATGCGAACGATCGTATAAATCCAAACGCGGGCTATGGAATCATTTGCGCATTAATCACAATCCTAATCGACCCAAGAAATTACCGAAAAAGGCTCACCATTGTCAGGAGTGTGGAGAATCTTTTCGCACCGAACGTCATTTACGTGGGCATATGTGGAAGCATACTGGAATAAAATGCGACGTGTGCGGAAAGACATTCACACAAACTGGAAATATGATACGCCATAAAATTCGACATACTGGGGTCAAGGCACATCAGTGTAAGGAATGCGATTTTAGTTTCTATACAGAAAAAGAACTTCGCTCGCGTAAGTTAAAAAAAAAAATTTTAAAATTAATACTTCAAATCATGATTTCGGATAACTAAGACAGTACTTTCAGATATGATTAGACACACAGGTGTTATGCCAATCATCTGTGAAATCTGTGGAAGACGTTGTCGAGATCATGGAGTCCTCACAGCTCATATGAGACGTCACACGGGTAACTATATATGAAATAAATTCGATTTTAATAAATATATATGAGCGAAAAATGTGTTACAGGAGAACGGCCAGCCAAGTGCGACGTTTGTGGAAAGAGTTTTTTTAGTTTTCATGATCTCAATGTACACGCAGGTATCGGAAAATCAACCTTTCAATCAACGCTCTTGACTCTGATATTTTCAATTTAATATTTTAGTTACTCATACAAGTGAGCGACCATTCGTTTGCGATGTATGTGGGTCTACCTTTCAGCGAAAAAAAGCATTAAGGGTACACAAAAAATTGCATTCAATTGAACGAAAATATTCTTGCAAAATATGTGACAAACAATTCACCCAATCTAGCGGCTTAAACGCTCATATGCGACGGCACAATACGGCCACAAGTAAAACAGGCACAAATGTAGAATCAAATGATGTATCCACTTCGCAACGGGTAGTTGCGATTGAACTGATCAGCTCCGAGATGATAGCTGAAAACCCACCTGACACTACGATGGCAATAAGTATCGATCCTACGATCTGGAAAACCTAAAGTGTAATTCATAATTACATAATTTCGTTGAAACAAAATTGAACGAAGCTTCGTTTACTCATCAGAAGACTTATACGCAATTCCATCCCGCATACAAAGCCGTGTATGGACGCAGAAATTCATAATTTTTTCCTAGCTAGATGAAAGAAAAACCCAAATGCGAATAAGCGTTGCATTAACTAACGGAATCTTAGTCGCTTTCGTTTGCATTATGGCTTTAGTCACTAGTATTTGATGTTTTGTGTATCACGTGTGATCGACGAAAATGAGGGGAAAAATATCGCGTTTTTAATTCGCTATAAAATCAAAACTGTATGTAACTGTAAAGAGTGTGAAAATTTGTGAATTTTGCAATATTTTGGTTTTCTCGCATGTTTTGCTTACTTTTTCCATATACGGAATTTTATAACAATTTCTGTTATAAATATACAAAATCTAAATTTTCATTTTTTTCCTTCAATTAAGCCTAATAAATCGGTATTAAGAAGAAAAACTCTATTTTTAATTTCTTTAATAGTTCATGCCAATAGGCGTAATAGAATGAGATGTGTTGGAAAACTGTCAGTATTAAATGACTTTGATAGAGATATACAAAATCTAAACTCGGTCAAGCAAGAATAGGGCTGATGATGATGGTGGTGATGATGGTGACGTTGGTGATAATGATGGTGATGACGCTGGTGATGATGATGATGATGGTGATGACGATAGTGATGATGGTGAGGTTGGTGATGATGATGGTCATGATGATGGAGATGATGAGGGTGTTGGTGATGATTATGGTGTTGAAGATGGTGATGATGATGGTGATGATGATGGTGATGATTATGGTGTTGAAGATGGTGATGATGATGGTGATAATAATGGTGATGGTGGTGATGATGATGGTGAGGTTGGTGATGATGATGATGATTATAATGGTGATGATGATGTCGATGATGGTGATGATGATGGTGAGGTTGGTGATGATGGTAATGATGATGATTATGGTGATGATGATGGTGATGACGATGATGTTGATGGTGTGTTTGATGATGATGGTGTTGGTGATGGTGGTGACGATGGTGTTGATGGTCAGGTTGGTGATGATTATGGTGAGGTTAGTGATGGTGGTGTTAGTGATGGTGATGGTCATGGTGATGATGATTATGACTTACGCGTCTCTTGCGTCATCACGTTCTTGCGTCATCACGTCTCGAAAAATCTTCAGAAATTCTGCGAGTCTTATGTGTCCCATTTTACAAACCAAGTGAGAATTACAGTCGTCATGCTAAAATTTTATTCTATTCACTGATGCCAGAGCGAGGGGTTTTTTCCGTTTTGAGGGTTTTTTTCGATTTTGAAGTTGAATAGCTTCGGCTATTTTCGACCGATTGTCAAGACCGATACGTCATTTTGTTATAAATTAAATGTTTTTTCTTAAATAATGCCGATGTGAAGGCTTTGTAGTGGAACAAATTGGAATAAAATGGCTCCAAAGTTGAAAAATTTGGAAAAAGTTCCAACAAATTCACTTTGTCATTCGAAAAATTCCAATAAAGTAATTAAGTTTCAGCAAGCTGTTTATGTTTCTGGAAAGAGCATTCTTTTGAATTTTTATAGACGTAAAAAAAATTAAAAAATTAAAATCGGTTGATAAACAACGAAGTTACAGCTTGTTAAGTGAGTCAATGCCCTAAATAACGGTTTTTGGTCGATATCTCCGAATCTATAGCCAATCTTTAAAAACCGTTGGAATATTTGAGTTCATCACTCTAAATTACGTCAAAAACAACTGTCAGATTCCCAGATCCAAAACCGTATATACTTGTGTTATTATAGGACCACCATTAATTTTAAAAATTTAAAACTTTCAAATGGTGAATATTTAAATGTTAAACAGCTCAAACATGCTTGATTGAAATCATTAGCAATTTTCCAATAAAATAAGTTTACATTTTAATGCTGTAAACAGAATAAGGGCGTAAGCGAATATTCGATTTACGTCGCTGCTTAAATCGCACATGGCTATACGGGGTTGCCCACAACACAGCGATTTTCGCCGCGTCAATACGCCGCAATAGATTTAATTCTAATGGTAGCGCCGGCGACTGGCGAATAGCTGAATTTACACATCAGAAAACATATGCATTTGTATCAAATCTTTTAGCTTTTGTTTCGAAAATGAGGGTTTGTACTTTCTGCTGGCAATGACTTATATTTTCAATCATATTTTTTCAAAATTCTGAAAATAGCCTGAGTTCGCCATTCGCTGTCATTGTGTTCGCCCGCGCGAATTCGCGTCAATTCTTCGTCGTATTCGCCCGGCGAATATTCGCTTACGTCCTTATTCTGTTTACAGCATAAAATTTATCTTCCGATAGTACCATCGATATTTCAGACTATGGACTATCGAGACTATCGATGGTCACAACTATCGACATTTCTCCAGCTCTAGTGAAATATCTTCAGAATAGAGCTGGAGAAACAATCGATAGCACTATCGATACTATCGATGTTTTACAACTATCGAAAACATCGATGGTTTTTTAAGACTATCGATGGTTTTGATTCATGGACATTTACTTTATTATTGGAAAGGTGATGCTGGCGGTGACAGAGGGCTGTCTTCTTTTTAAAATGGAAAGACACCTAAAAATGCCTTAATTTAGATTAGGGCGAGCAGCTCGAAAATTCATCTTTAGATTATCAAAATTATCGATTGCCAAAATTATCGATTGTATTATCGATAATAGAAACTATCGATGATGATGGTGACGTTGGTGATGATGATGATAGTGAATGATGGTGATGATGATGATCATAGTGATGGTGAGGTTAGTGATGATGGTGATGATGTTGTTGATGTTGGTGATGATGATGGTCATGGTGATGGTGTTGATGGTGGTGATGATGATGGTGATGATGACGGTCATGATGATGGTGAGGCTGGTGATGATGATGATGGTGAGGTTAGCGAAGATGATGGTGTTGAAGATGATGATGATGGTGTTGGTGATGATGATGATGATGGTGGTGATGTGGTGTTGATGGTGATGATGATGGTGTTGATGGTGTTGGTGATGGTGTTAATGATGATGATGGTGATGATGTTGTTGATGGAGATGATGGTGATGATGATGGTGATGATGATGGTGGTGATGATGGTGTTGGTGTTAATGATGATGATGTTGATGATGGTGTTGATGGTGATGATGATGTGGTGTTGATGGTGATGATGATGGTGTTGATGGTGTTGGTGATGGTGTTAATGATGATGATGGTGATGATGTTGTTGATGGAGATGATGTTGTTGATGGAGATGATGGTGATGATGATGGTGGTGATGATAGTGTTGGTGTTAATGATGATGATGTTGATGATGGTGATGATGGTGTTGATGTTGCTGATGGTGTTGAGGGTGATGATCAGTGTTGGAAAAGTAGGTGTAATTGTACTTTTTTCGGCCCTTTTTCACTTCAAAGGTACATTAGGTACAATTTGTCCATTTTAGGTACAATTTCAAGAGGAAGAAATTTCGTTAGTGAATGAAATGGTGAAAGCTCTTCTGTGGTTATCCGCGACTACTCCTGATTCTATTGCAACATTCTCATGAAATTTAGACAGAAGCGGCATTGGCCGTCATAAGAATATATGTCACGGGTTGGTCATCGAAATTGGAATAGATCTACTCCATCGTATCAGTACCTCTCGTTTTGTAAGACAATGTCATCATTCGGGAGTGAATAACAACTTCTCTCGATGACATTTCCATTAGAATTGGTATGAATAACATCTCCTTTAAATGACCATGTCATCAGATTTGAGAAGTACTCAAATTTTTCCCCTTGATGTCTTCGGTGAAAACATGAATGAATTTACCATTTATGAGAAAAATTCCGGCTGGGTATATTATTTGTCATTTATGAAAAATATTCTGGCTGAGTATATCGTCGCCCGGAGATTCATGTGCTCTATACGCCATTTTAACGAATTTGAGTTAAGGATGCCATCCCCCATTATCAATGCCAAATTTTTTAAATCCACAATCCATTTTTTGCTATATCTTCTAGTTACTGAGATAATTCATCTCCAGTTTGCTCTATATCCCTTGAAACACAATTTTTTTGTGTTCTTTTGCTCTATACGCCATTCAATGGCGTATAGAGCAAAATTTCAGTACAAAGTTAAGGTTTTAATTGACGATAGCCACTTTGCTCTACATGCCGTTTTCTTCGAGTAACATCGTTGATAATTTTTCTTTTTTTGTTTAAGTAAAACAGTAGTCTAAGTTAAAAATATAGGTATTGAAAGAATAGCGAAGCATTAGCATTCGTACGACATCATCATATTTGTCGCTCAGTGGATAAAGGGAATGAAATGGAAAAAAACGACAGGAGAGTTGACGTTGACTTTAAAATTAGTTTTTACAACAAAACTCAAAATTTAAATTGCAAAATTAATTATTGGCGCTTCTTTTACAATTTTTAAAAAAGTCATAAAAGGAAGTGTATCCACGCTAAATCTCAAAAACGTCAAATTAGACTCAATTCCTTTATCCAGTGAACGACTCATATGTTCAAGAAATATGCATAGCATATCTACATAGCAGATTAAAAAACAAAAAACCAAATCCAAAAGGTACCCGCGAAACTCTGGAACTCGCCTAATATTATAACAGCCTAATATAATAACAAAAAGTCTGGTTACCAATACCCAATAAACACAACGATATCGTAACGATATCGAGGCAATATCGTTTTCTCTTAATAATGTTTCGCGACGATAATTCGAGACTATATTCGATTCGAATTCGTTTAATGCGATTCGCGCTCTACGAATTCGATTCGAATTCGATTCGAACTCGTTATCGTTTTTGTGTTTATTAGGTCCTACTTATTTTTCTTCTTTTACCTTATGTGTTTCGAGTTCAAAACGAGTTCACTAAACTACTTTCTAGGATTTCGTTTTTCTCAAATTCGTAACAAATTTGTGGCGTATAATCTTCGTTTTTGTATTTATTGGGCTAAAAATGTTTCGCCTCGATATCTTCGCGAGTCCAAAATCACGATATCGAGAAATTTGATTTTCGCGAACTCGTCTCGATATCTTCGCGAGGCCAAAATCGCAATATCGAGAAATTTGATTTTCGCGAACTCTTCTCGATATATTTGCGAGGCTAAAATAACGATATCGAGAAATTTGATTTTCGCGAACTCGACTCGATATCTTCGCGAGTCCAAAATCGCAATATCGAGAATTTCATTTTTCTCGAATTCGTCTCGATATCTTCGCGAGACCAAAATAACGATATCGAGAAATTGGATTTTCGCGAAGTCGTCTCGATATCTTCGCGACACCAAAATTACGATATTGAGAAATTCTATCTTCTCGAACTCGTCTCGATATCGTCGCGAGCCTAAATCGCGATATCGAGAAATTCGGTTTTCTCGAATTCGTCTCGATATCGTTACGATATCGTCCTCGGTTTTGTGTTTATTGGGTATCCATATATTTATTTATGTTTGTATTTTGTGCATTCCCCAGCAGGAAAAGTCCCGGTGAAACCATCAATGATTTCAGCATGACATAAGAGCCGCGACTCCTCCTGTTTCTACACCAACTTTCTAATGAAATTTACACACAAACGGCATTGGCCGTCATGAGAGGACATGTCACCAGTTGGTCATCGAAATTGGAGTGGATACCTCCTGTTTCGCAAGAAAATGTCATCGTTCGGGAGTGATACGAAATGAAAATGAAACACGGACTATGTCATGGGAATTGCGATGAATAACATCTTTTTTCGATGACAATGTCATTAGAATTGCGATGAATAACACCTTTTCTTGATGACAATGTCATTTGAATTTAGAAGTACTCTAACTTTCCCCTTGACATCATCGGTGAAAACATTAATGATTTTTTCCTTTATGCGAAAAAGTCCGGCTGGGTAATGTCACTTTGCTCTATGTATTACATTGTCAGCGAAATATGTTTGAAATGGCGTGTAGAGCAAAGTGGTTTTTTTTTTAAAGCCATAAAATACCCTTTTATGCGTTAGATCGAAGATTCGAAAATATACTCTTCGAATAAGTATTCTTTCAAAAATTAATAGTGAAACACACAAAAAACCTTATCGTACAGTTTTTGAAAAAAATAGTTTCAAACTTCAACTTCGATTTACTCGAAATTTGTTTTTTGCACGTAGAGCACATGAATCCCCGGGCGACGATATGAGGTACACTTTACTATATTTAGGTACAATTTATGGATCATTTTAGGTACACCCTGAAATTTCCATTTTCCAACACTGGTGATGATGTTGTTGATGGTGATGATGGTGGTGTTGATGGTGATGATGTTGATGAAGGTGTTAATGGTGATGATGTTGTTGATGGTGTTGATGATGGTGATGATGTTGTTGATGGTGATGATGGTGTTGTTGTTGATGATGGTGTTGATGGTGATGATGTTGTTGATGGTGATGATGGTGTTGATGGTGTTGATGATGGTGATGGTGTTGATGATGGTGTTCAAATTTGAAAATATACCTTCCGATAGTTCTCCAGCTCTCCTGAGATGACTGAGAATTTCTTCAATTCATTGCTTTATATACGTTTCCGAAATCATGAATTCAGTGAGAATTGTAGGAATTTTTTGAAAAAAAGTACCAATTCTCGGGTTAGTTTTGCATTTGGAGGGAAATAATGATTGGAAATTTGTTTTTAGGACGAATACCATCAAAGGGAACTATGAGCGTATTCGGAGGGTGCTTTTGGGGGTTCAAGCCCCCATAGAAATGTGGGGAATTACAAAGGGGATTGTGCAAATGATCTCGGTGGATAGTTTTTTAGGCCTTAAACCTCTTCCGAAATAATTTTCTGCATCGGTGTGTGTCGGAAGGCAACTATAAATTCATGATAGCTTGTATCTCCTTACCATTTTGGGTCCCATATAAGAAGGGTATACGAATATACAATTTTTCCAGCTGGCTGCATCAAGGCATCGAGGAGTTTAAGTGGGTCAGGATATAATTCATTTGAATGACTTTCATTCCGTCGGCTTTGGAAATATCTCCCTCAAGAGTTTTTTTTTAAGTGTATATATATTAGGTGTAGTAAAAAGAAATCCATTATTTTTGCATTAAATTGAGGGCTTTATTTAAGATAGTTAGAATGACCCGCTTTAGGTCAAATATGCGCCGTTTTGTTCGATAACTTGTTGCCATTTTAAAGGTAATTTCATTATGCCTCTCTCATAGAAGCCCTCGTTCCTATTAGCAAAAAATTGAGACAGTCGAATTTCAGAAGCCTCTCTTGAAGCGAATGTTTCACCAGCAAAATTGTTCGCCATGGACAGGAACAGATGGTAATCACTTGGTGCCAAGTCCGGACTATAAGGTGGATGCAGAAGAACCTCCCAACCAAACTCCCGGAGCTTCTGGCGAGTCACTATCGATGTGTGTGGCCTGGCGTTGTCCTGATGGAACACAATTCCTCTCCTATTGGCCAAAGCTGGCCGCTTATGGGCGATTGCTTCCTTCAGACGGTCCAATTGTTGACAGTAGAGTTCCGAGTTAAGAGTTTTGCCGTATGGGAGCAGCTCATAGTAGATAATTCCCTGCCAATCCCACCAAACACACAGCAAAACCTTCCTGGCCGTCAATCCTGGCTTGGCCACCGTTTCCGCCGGTTCACCGTGTTTCGACCTCGACCGTTTTCGCTTGACGTTGTCGTAAGTGACCCACTTTTCATCACCAGTCACCAACCGCTTCAGAAATGGGTCGATTTTGTTGCGGTTCAGCAGCGATTCGCAGATGGAAATTCGGTCTATGAGGTTTTTTTGCGTTAACTCGTGTGGCACCCATACATCAAGCTTCTTTGTGTATCCAGCCTTATTCAAATGGTTCCAAACGGTTTTTTGTGCAATCTTTAGCTCTTTTGCAATCGAAACAGTGCTAACATGACGGTCGGACTCGATAATTTCCATGATTTTATCGACATTTTCGACAATTGACCTTCCAGTGCGTGGTGCATCCTTGACATCGAAGTTACCGGAACGGGATCGACGAAACCAAAATTGCGCATGATTGGCTGTTACAGTATCAGGTCCATAAACGCTATTCACATTTTCAGCCGCCTGGCTTGCGTTTTCTCCCTTATCGAAGAAAAACTGTAAAATGTAGCGAATTTTCTCTTTGCTGATGTCCATCTTTGACAAGCTCTCAAACAAAACTGAATCAATCAATCAAAAAAGTGTCAAAAAAGCTTTTTTAGTAGGAACTGTCATCTTTCTAATGCCCCCTAGCGGAACACGATCGGACTTATACAACGCGAGATGCAGATAAATAACGCCATCTATTGGAAAAATAATGGATTTCTTGTTACTACACCTAATATATATACATCATCGTAAAAAATGCGTGCCTGCTGTGAAAAATTTGTGTGTGTGCTTGAGTGTGCAAGCTCAGCCCGTTTTTGCTATAAGGTCAGTCGAGTAGGACAACAGTACAGTTAAGTCGAAGACGAACAAAGAGAACAAAAGATGTGATATTGTCATCGCCCTGAAGTCTTCTTCTGTATCTTCCATGTCCCCACGAACCCCACCAGGGCTTGTTTCAAATCAGCCCTCGGAGTTAACGATACATAGATTTAAGCAGTGATGCCAACTTAACGCTTTTCGCGCTGCATCTAGCGCTTTTGGAAGGCCCGCGGCGCGAAAACTTCTTTTTAGCGCCAAGCTATTTTTTGCGCGAAATCTAACGCTTTTTCGTTGCGTTCATCAAAGTCTTCAAAGTAATTTTTCCTTCAATTTTTAACATTGTAATAACGTAAGCCTTCCTAGTATTGCTTCCTAACACAACAGCTGTAAGATGAACCAATGATGAATCTGGCAGCTTTAATTTTGTGATTGTGTTTAGACTACAGAAACATTGTGCGTGACTATTTTGTGATATAGAATGGCATATGGGAAAGAAAGAGATGGTCGTTTGGTGCCTTAGTCGTTTCGTTTCTAATCTCAACGCAGACTTGTAAGAAGCATATTTAATCATTTGTTTTATAATAAATATTCAAAGAAAAAAAAACATCAAAATATACTATGATCTTTTTATAAAAACAACACGTTCCCTTCCAAACACGCTTTCTTTTGGTTGATTTAGCGCTTTTTGAAATTAGAAATTGGGAATCATTGATTTCCGGTGCTTTTTAGCGCGTTTTCAAAATTCATCAGCGCTTTTTCCATCTGACGAGTTGGCAACACTGCTTAAGTGTCTTATTTTACAAACCAAATGAGAATTATAGACGTCATGCTAACATTTTATTCTATGCACTGATGCCAGAACGAGGTGGTTTTTCCATTTTGATGGAATTTTTCGATTTTAATTTTAACCAAAAATCACTTCAAATGTTTACAAGGGATTTTTTAGTGATCACTTTCCAAAAGAAAACAGAAATAAAGAGATTTTTGTCAACATCCAAGGGAAAAGAGTCACCATAATAGCTTTTTATCAACTGTCCTTCAAACAACGGCTTTCATTTTGGGCTTCCTGTATATTACCATTGAATATTAAATGAGGGGAATACTTTTGTTACAGTTTTTTAAAGCGTTTTAAAACCAGCTTATTTTTGAAATTTGAAACCTTCAAATGGTGTTATTTAACAAGTTAAATAGCTGAAGCATGCTTGATTAAATCACTAGCATTTTCACAATTAGTAGAAATAAAATATATCTACCGACAGTTTATGAATTTTTCGATGGTTCAGACTATCGACTATTGAGACTATCAAATTGTCACAAGGGATATTTTTGTATCACTTTCAGAAATCGAGTTAATGTGTGGCATTTTCAAACCAAAGGAAAATAGGCGCCATGCTAAACTGCGTATACTATGGTTACAAGGTATGGAAAATGGAGTAAGAAAGGCTTTAAAATTCGGCACCTTGTATGTTTTGTTTTTGGATTTGAAATTAATGGCTGGGACACAATGAGGTCCACATACGCCAGCTAAATTCTTAAGTATTGATGTGTCTTCGTTTTAATGACCGACGTCAGGCTCTGATTCTAGTATGTACGACTGGATGCGTAATTGCCCCTTCACCACCGCCTTTAGACGGAGTACAGGCAAAGGAGCAAAATGGCCGCCGCCAAGAATAATTCGATAGTAAGCTTTAGTGCGAATTGAGTGCCATTGAGTACTTTATATTCCTCCTTGACACTCTTTCGACACAGTAACGAAACGATCGATTATCGAATTATCGATCGCTATCCAGGTCTATCTTACCCATAATTAGACACCTTCTTCCTACATCACGTCGTGAAATATCTTCAGAAATTCTGCGAGTTTATGTGTGCCATTTTATAAACAAAATGAGAATTATAGGCTTCATGCTAAACTGCGTACACTATGGAGAATTAAGTAAGAATGGCTTAAAATTGGGCACCATGCATATTAGGCCAACCCAATTAGTTGAAATGCATAATGCAAAATTAAGCCGTTGATTTGCATTAATGGTGTAATCTGTTTAGGGTATAAGAATGGTCAAAAATCTTTTCAAAAAAATTGAGAAAATTGCAATACCCGAGCACGTCAGAGCACGCGCTTTGTTTTGCCGATAACCAATATATGTTAATCTGACGTTGAATTAGAGGGGAGTGGCCGTAAATAGAGGTGGAAAAAAATGGTTTCAAAAAAAGTTACTCGAGCGTGTCAGAGCATGTAAAGTATACTCCTACAAGTGTCCGATTTCAATTACTGACGATTTGGAAGTGACCAAAAGTCATGAGTGATTGTCGAAAATGTGAAAATATGGTGACCTTGAGATACTCGAGCGCGTCAGAATTTTATTCAGAGGGATCAACTTGATGTCTGAGTCGTCCTGAATGATAATCTGGCAATTATATGGAGGGGTATTCATAATCTGACAATTTTAGAGACGATGGCCGCGAATATCCAAAATAAAACTCACACAACTCACAGTTTTTTTTTTTTTTGCAATATTTCCTGTTGAGGTTTTTTTTTTTGTTTTGAAACTTTGGTACTGGCCTATTTCCTAATGCGACGTTCGAATTGTCAGATTATTTAAAAATACATACACTTTTCTAGATGTATGTACTTACATTACCTTCTCTTAAGCTGACGCGCTCGAGATTTTTCAGAGGATCGATTTTTTCTCCTAATCTGACGGGCTGCTCTTAATCTTCATATGTGGAAGGGTCACATTACAGGGCGCAGAGTTTCTCCCCATATGTTTTTCCGACGCGGGCGAGTAACTACAAAAATCTTCTCTTTGGCTCCCCTTAATTCTATCAGTTTCCCCGTTTTATAAGAAATAAGTTGCCCTTTGGTTTATACCAAATACCTACCCCACGTTTAAAAAAAAATAAAAATTTAGTTTTTCGCTTATAACTTTCACATTTGTCATCCGATCATTGAGTTCTGTGGATTTAAATGTCCGTTGCGATTGTACCAAAAATCCGTATGCCTAATATTGGTATAATTTGCACTGGTTGCTGAGGTATGGCTCGATATGTCAGTGAAAGTAGCGAAAAATATGAGCGAAGGATGACCCTTCTGACCTCATAGGAGCCACAATTATAGTCGTAGGGTGCCGTGTAGGCACTTAAAATTTGCGTACGTTCGCCACCTTTCCGCATTGGGTCTATGTATTCTTCTTGGCTATCTTATACGGTAATCGATTTATGACCCGACATATGGGGCAAAGTAGAGAAAATTGACTTCTTTTCACATTTTAGGCCATATCTCGTAAACGCTGCTTAAATCCATCAAACCATTGGCCTTTTTGGAATGCGGGGACCCTATAATAATAAAAAATAACCAACAGAAAAATACCTTCGAAACGCTGTAGCATTCTGTTATTATACCTAGTATGTATAATAAAAAGACAACATTTGGGAAAGCAGAATATTCAGTGGCGGATTTACCTTATAGGCAACTTAAGCAGCTGCTTAGGGCGACAAATTTTCAGAGGGCGGCAAATTCTGACCGTCAATGCATCAATAACAGAAAAGGCGAAAATTAGGCTGCTGTCTGAGGCGGTAAAATGCCAACTTCCTAGGGCGGAAAATTGTCTAAATCCAACCCTGAGAATATTTTTGATGTCTCGGATAAAGGAACAAAACAACCCAGTAGTCAGCGGAGCCACCACAACACTAGCGATTTCACTAGTCACTGGGTGTCGGGGATCGGTCCCTTTCCTATCCAAGACGCTGGCGAATTTAACATTACGATCTCATTGCCGGGGACAGGTCGTCCTTTTATGCGCCACCTTTAACCAGTCATTTCGCTAGCGAAAAGGGGCAGGAAAATGGCCTAGCACCAGCGACTGAGAAAAAAGAAAAATTTCATTTTTTGTTTTGACTTTTTTAAAATTTATTTATTTTATTAATTATTACAACAAACATAATTTAATTATTATATTTTTTTGTTTATCTATTTTTTATTTTAAATATTTTTTATCTTACTTCTCTTAAAATTTTCTCGCCTCTACCGAGCCTCGAACCGCTGACCACCACTTCGCTGGGCGAACGCCTTAACCATTACGCTAAACGAACGAATTTAATTTCTTGGTCAAAATGCTCACTTGAGTTTAGCGTTGCTCAGATTTTGGGAAACGTATTTAACGAATTTTTTCACTCCAAAAATTGTTTACTTGAAAATGAACCATTAAAAAAAAATAAGAAGAAGAAAACCTTAAAAATTTAGGGGATAATGTTTGTCTTCCAAAATAAGTGAACTATGAACAAAAAAAAAAAAAAAACTAATTTATAAAAAAATAAAAAACCTTAGGAAAAATTCTCGCCGCCCGCAGGGATTGAACCCCGAACCTCCCGGCTGTCGAGTCACAGTTAGAACCACTGAGCTATCGAACGCTTGACGGGCAAATGATCATAATGCGACGTAAAAGCAGACAACAGCAAAAACAATCATACGCAGCGAATAGGGAAATGTGAGCTGAGGCCTATCTACTCTTTCAGGTTCATGTGGTAGGTGAAATGGCTAGTCATCAAGGACTGGCACTTTGGCATGTCACAAATATCGGGGGCGACCTACTGACTACTGGGAAGCGCCAGACCACGTGTTGGTATTGGTACGCGAACTTGTAAAATTGAATCAGGTCGACTGTTCGATTTTAATCGATATATGTATATATAGAAAGGGCGTATACACAGGAGTTATTGAATCCACCTGTGCCTCTGTTTTTGTTTTTTAGTTTTTTAGTTTTTTTTTTTTTTTGTAGTTTTTTAAAGAGGTATCGATATCAGAAATCCATGAATTTATGTGCTTATCGCTCACACTGGTTGATAAGCAGGAAAGACCTCCGCACTCAGGCAATTTCATGACAGCTTTTAAGGTAATCAAAAGTTGGTGATTGCACAAATAGATCAGTTCAATATTTTACTCGGTTTGGGCAGAACGTCAAGAACAGAATAGAATTTAAACCTGATATTGTTAATACAAATAAGTTGATCGATATGCTACAAACGAACGCGATACAAAATTTACATTACGACAATGAGATACGAGTCGTTCAACCGACCTATTTAGAACCTCGAGGTGGGTTTTGATGAACAGGCTGCTAATTAAATAACAATCAAGTTACCACAATTCTTCTTACTCCATTCGAATTTACTTGACTCAATTAGTCAATCAAAGCCTATTAGTTATTAAATTTCACAACAAACATCTCTTGAAAGCAAAACCAAAAAAAAACAAAAAAAAAATAGACCAACTATGTTAGGTGCTGCAACAAAATTTTGCCTTCATATCCAGTGACTCAGCTTATCTTATCTTTGAACTTTGGTCGAATAGTCGTTGAATTAGTGAATTACAAAACATTAATTACAAATTTATATACTATCTGAAATTTATAAATATTCCCTGTTTCAATTCATAAAAATATTAACCCTCTAATGCCAAAAAAAAAAAATTTTTTTTAATGAAAAGCTCAGATATGACTAAATAATTTTGGGTAGAAAAACACGCATCTGAAATTATTATTATTAGTTTTTTTTTTTTTTGGAAATTTGTTCGTCCGTCTAGAGACGGAGACAGAAATTAAAGGGTTAATGTGTATGGTGAAATATTTATTTTAGTTCATGATGGACCCATTAATATTACGTCACAAGCGAATACAGTCGAAGGTGAGGGATGAAATTTATTATGACTCTCAGATAAAGTTCTCTGATGTTGGCATTTTCAAATATTTTAGTGAAACGACGGATACCATTACCAATAGCAACTGTGGAACAAGGTGTAGCAACTTATATTCCACTGACTGGATATGATTTCTTGAAGGATCTTCCCTCTGTGCATATTGAACAAACCTTCGAGCTGAACGAGTGTAATATCTGAACATTTTGGCTGGTGAGATGTGGCTTACATTTTCCATCTGCTATCTATTTAAACTTCCAGCACTCACAACTGTGAGTTCCGAAAATCGCTATACGGTACGCGGTCCACTCGGAGATGTTATATATGCTGCCAGCGAGAGTTCTACGGGGAGAGATCGCTTAATCTGGGGTTCGGCGAGACCTTTTCAAATGCACTTACTGGACAAAACCTATCAGGAAGCAATGGTTCTGAACAAGCGTCTAGCTGTAGGATCATGGTTTTTTAATCCAAAGAAATTAGAAGTGTGGATACCTCCAGGAATTTTATTGGGCCGTATCGTTCAATCGCCAACTATTATGAAACCCGAATATTACATTCATGACGAGGAAACTAACCGAACAAAATTTCGCATCGAAGGGCCCGAAAATTCTGGACTTTTTTGCTTCTGTTGTTTGCCAAAGGAATCTTATTTTAAGGTGGAGGAAATTCTTTATTTTTTTGTATTCGAAACGCATATTTTAATTATATTCTAAAGGTTCACTCTGGAAACGAACTTCGCGCTTCCATCGACCATAAATGGCTGATAAATAAGTCACAATACACCACAAACATATATTTCAGTGACGACCAGCTGACGGCGAAAGAACGAGCATTGATAATGGCCGCAGCATTTTTATTGGTAAGCTGAAAAGTTGTGAAAAAAGAGGCTAACAAAATCTTGGGGAAAATACATCAACTATATTTGAATTAAAAAAAAAAAAAAAAAAAAAAAATTATTTTTAAAAAATAAAAAAAAACAGCCAACCCTTATGCCTGATATTGCATCCTGCAAGGATTGATATTGTGACTACCCATTTCTAATTAAATAGGCGAGTAGCATTCAAAAATGCCGCGATGTCCCATGGAGATATCCTACCTACCTCCGTTGTAGAGCGATAGGCGATTTATAAGTAACGAATTCTGAGTCTTGCAAGACTATCACAGTGGCATATAATGTGCTCCGCTGTCTCCTCTTCCTCGTTACAGAGTCTGCAGCTGTAGTCTCTAGCTAAACCAGGCTTCGACAGGTGTTTGTTTACTCTACAATGCCCAGTGAGAAAGCCTGTGACAAGTCGAATTCCAGTCCCATTAAGCAATAGAAGCTCTTTCGTTCTGGCCTTTAAGAAGACTGGCATGAAGGCTCTAGCTTGTCTGTGGCCGGTGATATCGTTCCATTCATTCTGAGGTGTTCTTTCAAGCCAGGCGCTCATTTTGAGTTCAAAGAGACCCCGCAGAATGGTCTAGGCCTAACGAATGTTGCGGCCGCTCCTTTCCTCGCTAATTCATGAGCTTTCTCATTTCATTCAAATCCACTATGCCCTGGAATCCAAACGAGGTGGACTCTGTTTAGGGATTCAAGTTCAATGAGAATCAGCAGGCATTCCCGTACTAATTTAGAAGTACAGTGCTGCTTTCCTGTCAGAGAACATATAGATGTGTGGACCGTTAGTGGCTCTTCCTTTATATTCTCTTAGACAGTGTTCAATTGCGTGAATTTCGGTTTTTGACCCATCTGTGTACCACAGATGATAGTCTCCTTCGATTTTGGGTATGTTTCGATTCCAGTCATTTCTGTCTGGTATTATTATTCGAAACTTCTTGTGAAAGTTATATTTAGGAGAGCAAATGTCAGATATGGTAATGCTTAAGCCTTCCTCTTTCTGCATTTCTTTTTATAGCTGGCATAGTATACCCAGCTTGATTGGGTGCTTTTTTACCAAGAGGAGTTTCGCTGCAAAAGTCATTGCCTCCTTTTTGACAAACATAAGCTAATGCATGCAAGTCTCTGGAGTTGCCGGAGACTATTGTTTGCAGTTTTTTGATGCGCCTTGTTAAACCAAATGGATGCACCATAACATATAATATGAAGCTGTAGAAGTGTATATCCAGAGGCTGAGCTTCGGGTTGAGGCCCCAGTCCTTGCCAATAAGGCTTCGGCTGGTCCATAGTAGTGTTGCAACGGATAGTGTATCCGGCTGGCTGCTAGGCCGGAAATCCGGATATCCGGCTGCCGGATAGTTAATTTTTTTTTTAAATATATTTTTCGTTTTTAAAGTCATATTGAACGGCGCACAGTGCTTCGTTCCCATACATTCGATGGACAAAAATAGAAAGAAGTGTCGTAGGGAAATGAAATTTGGCACAAGTCCTAATATGGCTTAATTAAGAAAATTTCGAAGTTTCATCAAAATTGACCTCCCACCACCGCCCATACCACCCAAAGTTATTTTCGGCTATAAAAATGGATATTTTGCCAAAAATTTCTTAAAAATTGGGAGAAGAGTATATACATATGCGATCTTATCAAAAAATAATATTTCCTCCATTAATTTCGTAAGATTTTTATTACTGTTTTCACGTTCGCGTCTTAAGTCTTTTCGCAGACAGTTCTGTTAATATAAACGAGAGAGATAAAGCAAGGACTTAAGACTCAATAATCAGCCAATTTTTCTAAAATTGCCTTAAGAAAGCATGAAGTGTAGCGTATATCGTCCATTGCACTGTATTTTGACAAGGCATACTTTTTGGTCATGCAGTTTATACAGTTAATTAAAGAGCTAAGTAATAATCGAAAATTTCACTATTATACTTTCCTTTTTCAAATCCTATGCCTGGTCCGATAAATCTGTTTGGGATTCATTCAATAGAATTAGAGGATTCGATAATTTAAGGTACGTGCATTTCCTGATAAAAAAAATTGACCGTTATTTTCCTTTATATTCTCTAGAAGTGTTAATTCTTTTCTCTTTACCCTTGTATATATGATAGTTACCTCATTTGGTATGTTTGTTTTTCTAAGCAGGATTATATCAAAATTGCATTAAGCCCCTTTTGAAAAATTCAGTATGTAATGTTAAGCTTCCTTTTGCATTTCTTTTATAGCTGGCATAGTATCCCACTGTGGGTCTTAAAGAGAGTTTGTGAAAGTTTCCAAAATTGACAATTTTTGAGATTTTTTAGTGCGCCTTAAGGCGCATTGTTTGTGTTCTAGCCACATAAGTAATGATGCAAGTTAAGTTCTATTCGAGGTTCAGTTTTTTGTGGCCTTTTCAAACAAATGGATCCAACATTAAATAAGTGTAGATTATATCAAGGCTGACTTGGGTTGAGGCGTCTTGCATAAGTTCCGGAATCCTAGTATTTCAACGATATTATTAAACAGTTTTTTATTTCGATATCGTTGTCCTAGGGTGTAATTTTTCTGTCGCGTAGCAATGATCCTGAGCGTTGCCCTTTGGTCGACAAAATTTTGAACGTTAGTTTTTGCCACAGCACACATTTTAGTAGTGCTTGTTTCGAGTTTGTTGGACCGAACTGAAATGAAAAATCTCTGAAAATGGAAACTTTCGGTGAAAATGTTAGCGGAACTGCATCGAGTTTCCTCCAATCGCTCCAATTTTTAATCTGGATCCTAGTATAAATACAATATAGCAATTGTTTAATGTGAGGTATCCGGGCGGCCGGATATAGATTGTATCCGGTATCCGACCGGATACTAAATTTAAGGCCGGATACCAAACAGTGGCCGGATATCTGTTGCAACTCTAGTCCATAGCGCCGCTCTTGCTTTCCAAATTGTATTCCCAAAATGAACATTCCAAGTCATTTTCTCATCAAGCACTATCCCCAGGTATTTGACTCGGATTACAAATGGTATTTTTTCACCATTGTTCACTTTTCCTTTTCTGGGTAAAGATGATGACATTTGTCTTTTTGGGGCTTACTTCTAAATAACTTCCCTAATTTAACACAATCTCCTAATTGAAAATTCGTAGAATTTCTTTTTTTTTTGAAGTTTTCGAAATTCATAAGTGAAATGTGTAGGTATATTAACTTCTAGTGATGCCACGAATATTCGGCCACTATTCGGTATTCGGCTATTCGGCGTCATTTTTCAGTATTCGGTATTCGGCCGAATAGTTAAAATATTCGGCCGAATACCGAATAGTAGAAATAACTTATTAAAAAAATCAGCAGTAACTACAAATTAAGTTTTTCTCACAATAACGTAAAAAAATTTAATTAACGAGATCTAAAAATACAGCAGATTTGCTTTTTATTCTTTAGAAATATTAAATGTACGCTAGCTTCTTCTAAATTTTCTTCGAAAACATTATAAACAGTGGGCAAATTTTTCAGCGGCAGTTTTTGCCTTGACTCCAGCTAGTCGCGAGTAGGCTCAAGCTGTCTTTGCTACGTGCCGAATATTCGGTTGCCGAATATTCGTTATTCGGCCGAGAGGTTGACCGAATATTCGGTATTCGGTATTCGGCCAAATCCACTATTCGTGGCATCACTATTAACTTCTTCCTTTACTCCGTTATATTTTCAGGAATACGTGTACTTCCAAAAAGGTCTATAGTTCCACGAACGGAATTACAATGAAGCATTAAATCTGATTTGAAATATTTAAAAAAAATTGTTTATTTAATTTTTTTAAATTGAATTTTTTATGTATAATTTTTTGTTTAAATTGATTAAGCGAAAATGGTTATAATAATTATATTAATTTTAGTTCACACATTTATATAATGTAATCACTTTTTTTTTTTTACCGATTCATATGAACAATATGTATATAAACAATATGTATATTGTTTATTATTACTCTCAATAAATGATTACATTTTATACAGCAATATTATTTGTTTCGTTTATTACCATTTGAATTGAATTAAAACTAAACTTAAATTAAAGATAAACGATCTAAATACATTATCACACTTAAATAACTAAAACATGAATTGGAACTTATTAAATGATTAATTCCGAGGGTGTTTGTAACTTATTTCGCATTAGAAATAAGAGAGAATTTCAGCAAGCAAGTCCAATAAAAAATATGAAATGAAAATATTTCAAATAAATCTTCGTTGACTTGGCAAATTAAATTACATTTTTTATTTTGTTGTTGTTTTGTTTTTGATTTTGTTTTTGTTTTTCTTTTTGATTTTGTTTTTCAAAATATGATAGTACACATAGACATTCATATTTAGTTAATGTTTTTTTTTTTTTTACATGTTTTATGAGTCTCTTAGTCTCGTTTGTAAAAATATTCACATTTATGCATATACATTCAATAAGTATGAGTGTAAAATTTATTATATACAAAGTGCTTACGGTCTAAATATCTATAGAATTATTCTATGTGTTTTGTTTTTGTTGTCCGAATTTTTATTTTACATCTTTCCGAAGTGAAATTAAAACCGAATGACAGCTGCTTTTGAAGCCTTATTTTTAAATTTGAACTGAAAAATTTTCGTATTTTTATTGTTAATTTTAAATTGTACAACAATTATTGGTCATATAACTCAATTCTTGTTTAACACTTTTACAGCTGCTAGGATAAACATGGGCTAGTAAATGTTTGAAAACGATGGAATGCAAAAATTTGCATAATGTGCGAGGCAGTCATACCTCGAATCGTCTTCATAGATTTTATCGAAAAATTAATTCTTTAACTAAAATTTTAAAGCGGCTGCGGAACGCCTTAAATAATGGTGAATTTTCCGTTGATGCTTATGCAAAGGAATTATTGGTTAGTTTTGTTTTGAATTTTGTGGTGAATTTGTCGCGAACGATTTCGATAATGGAATTCATGATCATTTCGTATATTATTTTAAATTGTTTATTTATTTCCTTTTTCTGTATTTTAGTGTACTCCGTTATCGTTTGAAAGGCCGCAGTAACGAGTCCTTAAAAAAAAAGGACTGATACGCTGTTTTTTTTTTTTTTTATAAATCAGAAGTAAATTTGGTACATCTATTGAAGCAGACCTGTTAAATCTGAATTAATTTTACAGTTAAAGTTTATTTTTTTAAATCTTAATCACTATTAATTTGTGGTTTTAAAATTTTTGATTATTAATCACCAGCGTTGCCAAATATTCGTAAAATAATCGAAAATATTTTGGATAATTGAAAATAAATTCTTCAAAAATTGTTCTTTTTTAAATATTTTATATAATTTTGATTCAAATAAATTAAAATATTTATTTCATTTTGATTTAGATCAAATTTTATGGCGATTAGATTTTTGTCATATTTAAAGAATTTAAATTTTTTTTTGTTTTCAGAAATCTGAAAGAGCTCCCATTATTTAACGATTATTTGGCAATCTTAATAGTTAGTTTATCGGCCACATATATGAAATAATAATAATTAATTATTATTTGAACCAAAAAAAAAAAAAAAAAATTAATTAGATTTATAAATTATTATTATAAATCATCATCATTTAACAGATCTAATTTATGGTTACTGAAAGATAAAATTTGAAGAATTTTCAGAAGATGAATACCGTGTTTTTCGTACCAAATCGCGTTGCTTGACATATCTTTTAGAACTTTCAAGTTTAAAGTTAAAATCATGCAATAAAGATTTCCCGATTTTTATAATACATTTTCTTTTTTTAGCAGAGTGGGGGGGCTAAGCCGACAGGTTACAAAAAGTATATATAGTAGTTAGAGTAGTAAGAGATAGTTTAAGCTCACAGCACAAATAATGTATTTTTTTAGTGTTTTCTTTTTTTGTTAATGCACATGAATGTTTTTTTTTTTTTTTCCTTTTCTAAATTCTATGTTCTAGAAATTGAAATTGTTGAAACTTAAAAAAAATTCAAATTCTTTTTTCAAAATTTTAAAATATGTTCTTTTTTAGGTAGTTCGTTAGTTGGGATTGTGTAGAATTTCGTGGTAAAGTTTTTGTTCCAACTTGTTTATACGCATTTTAGTAAAAAATAAAAAAGTTATAAATTATGTTGTATAGAAGGTATATGAATATATCTATATATATATATATATAATATATATATATATATACATTTATATTTTTAAATGTTGTTGTGTGTAAAGTAACTTTTACAAGAGGAGAATATGTATGTTTACGATATATTAAATATCTTGTTTCCCTAGTTTTTCTTTAGATTATATTTTTTCCATTCTTTCCGTTAAGTTTTAATATTAGTTTTTTTTTTTTTTTTATGGTAGGAAAGTAGAATATGTATTTTTATCATATATTTTTAAGGATGATTTTAGGAGTTTTGGTTAAATTGCAGAAAGCTATTGTTTTTCTCAAATGAAATTTTTTTATTATCAGTAGAAGGTGATAACTTTTAATATCATCATTAACATCATCGGGACGTACTTAAAATCTCTGAAATAATTTTCGAAAAGAATTTTATTGTACGAAAACATTCTAGGCAACTCAAAGCGCTAATGGAAAAATACAATATATCATCGAGAGCATAGCTTTTTAATCATCGAAATCAAAAGAAATCTGGCTAATACTAATTTAAGTTAGTTGAAATTTCAAATCTTAAAAATTCTCAGAAAAGTCTGCTCTCTTTTATTATCGAAACTTCTGCATCGATGCCCAGGCTGTATATTAAAAATGTTACTGCGAAACCTTTTTTTTTTTTAAATTTAAATTCAGTTTTACGAGCTAGTACTAAAGTGATCATGATTTTGAAAAGGTTAGCAATATACTCAAATAATCGATTCATAAAAAAGTGGCGAGTAGTTTCCTATTTTGTTTTAAAACATTTCAAAAAAAAAGTTCATACTAAAGTTCTGGGGAAAACTATAATGAAAAGATTCGTATAGGTATCTTATAGTTGATAAAAGTTGAAAGTTCTGTTCCACTGTTTTTCAATTGATATGATATGCATTTTGGATATGCCATACTGTTATAGATTTGATCAAAAAAGTACAATATATAACAGATCTCTGCTGTACCAAAACATCCGTAAATCACCTTGAAATCATTTGTATTTTTATTTATTTATTTTTTTTGTGTTTTTTTTTTTTTTTTTTTTTTTTTTTTTGTTTTGCATGTGTTAGCATCTTTGTGTGTTTATCGTGGTGCGGGCACTGCAAAATAAGGTTCTGCGTTACATCTCTTGAAATGAATTGAACGAGGAATCGAAACTTGTCGCGAGTGCAGCAAATCCGCATTGAATCCTTCTAGTTCGTGATACCAGTACTGTCAGTTGACTGCATTCGCTGTGGGAGAATTGGCCTCAACAGTAGATGATGCATTATTGCCACTGCCAGTTGATTTGGAATTACGTATACGCTTTAAGTCCAAACCATCCAAGGGATTGTCACTATCTTCACCGTTGCTAAAACTACCCGGCAGACGTCTTTTCAGACCAGCGAAACATTCGTCTTCAGACGTTGAATTCGCACGTCGCGGTGTGTAGGCCGGACTGTCATTCTCTAATGATGCTATAGCAGATGCTGCTGCAGATGCCGCTGCACTGAAACCATCCTCCGAGGCACTATCCTGCGAGGCAATGCCCGTATTCGAGTTGTTATCCATTCCTGACGGCGTGGTATAGCTGGCCAATTTGGATGGATCTTTTTCGATTAGCTTTTGCGCAAGCTGCTTCAACGATATTAATGAATTCTCACAATCACTGGTATCGATTTCAGTAAGGCTTATGCCAGCACGTTCGATCTCAGCATACGTTCCAAAAGGTAGCTTCTGCAGACATTCTAATTTCTGAACATGTCCTTTCGAACGTAAATGCTTTGCTAAATGTCCATGTATGCGGAATGCGATTTTACAGTCGGTACACTCGAATGGACGCGGATTCGAAGTTGTTGGTATGCCAAAAGTTGATGTCATCATGACTTTATTTTTATGTAGGTCGGAGCGCTCGTGTTTTTGAAAGTGGCCCTGTGTGCGAAAGGAAACACCACACGGTTCGCACTTGAATTTTCGCTCCATATAATGAATATTCATGTGCAGCGTCAATTGATGCTGTCTTTGGAAACTCTTCGAGCAAATCGTACATACAGAACGTTCATCGGAGCTGATGGGTGTTTTCCGTGGATATATCGGTTGGATTTCGTTGGCCGTTGATTTTTTAAATCCATCTTCGCCGACTATAATTGTGCGAGTAGGTGGTGTTGAGAGCACACCACTGAAATCGGTTGTACCTGGTTGATGCACCGCTGCTGGCAAATTCGCATTATATGGTTCGATGGATGATGTTTGTGCTGTTGGTGCGGCTGGTGGTGTTGACGGTGACGTTGCATTGGCATTCAAATGCTTGTCGGCGATTCCAACAACGCTTTCTGGAGCAAATTCAAAATCATCACAATCATCATTACAAATGGATTTAATTGCTGGCGTGCTTATTGCGCTTGTTGCTGACGAATTCAATTCGTCATTGGGAGGAGGTACTGGTTTTACTGGTTTTTCTTTGATTAATAATTGTGGCTCTTCTTCTATTGCATCCGATTTGTTATTTTCTTCTATTTCAACGAATACGGATGTTGAGGTTGAAACTAAATTGGCACTGCTGACACATCCGTCCACTAAAGTCGTTGTCATTGTTGTCGCCGAATGGATGCTCGATTTTGCCATGATTGGAGATCTCATTTCCTGCACAACGTTTATTGAAGAAGGAAATGAAGTTCGTGTCATTTGACTCTGCTTGATTTTATGATACTGCAACGCCTGCTCCTTCAGATAGTTTTGCAGCAAAACATTTTCATTAATATTTTTAGCATTCTCTGTACATTCCGCCGATGTACGGACTCGATCTGAAACGGATATCAGCGTTTTAAGAAAGCCGGATTCACTGTTGCCAACACCGAAGATAACATCTCGAATTTGTGCTTTAGTTTGCATAGGTCCTGGAACTGGTATTGAGATTTCATTATTAGCTGCATCCATTGTCGACATTGATGATAACGGAGTTTTCGGTTCCTTTAAACCGGTTATTGCTACCGCTGGTAAGATACAAGTGCGCGGTTTTGTCAAATCAATTGGGGAGCTCTCAAAGCTAGCCGACGAGGAGCTAGCAGCGGTGCGTTTTGGTTTCGATTCCTCTGGATTCGAGTAATATTGCTCTTGCTTATGGTAATCAAACGGCGGCTTCGGTTGAGTGAACGAAACAACCCGTTTTATTGTGCTTAGGTGGCAGATATTTGATGTGGTTGCTGTGGAAACATGAGATTGTCTTGGATTTAACAATGTCTTTGCTCTGAACTAGAAATAGGGACATACCATCAGTTTTGAGCTGCGGTGAGACACTTTGCGGTATCGGTGGAGTCATCGAGAGCGATAGTAAACAGCGTGCGGCCTCATGTTCCTGCAGACGTGATTTCGACTCATCGGTGTCTGGTTGACCAACAGGGAAGGATTATTTTGCAAAGTGCTTACATTTTAGCACCAAAAAAAAAAAAAATTAAAAAAATATTTCAAAAAAAAACTTACCGCTACTTTCAGTTTCATTGTCGCTGTAGTCATCAGAATCCGATTCCCCAGGAATTGACGAAGTTCGGCCTCCTGCTGATGTTGTTGACTGTTGATCGCAGTCCATATCTTCGAGGAACTCCCCATTGGCAGGCATTGGGCCTGGATTGATGCCGAGCTCAATGCATTTCTTATAGTGTGTCTTCGACTGCATGTGTTTGGTTAGATTACCCTTGGTTTTAAAGCTGTAAAAACTATAAATAAGCCTCAAATTGCAAAGTGGAATTGTCGGTAGGATTTACCTGAAATTGCAATGTTTGCACGTATATGGCCGGACGTCGGTATGTGTGCGTATATGCTTCTTAAGCATCGATGGCTTCTTGCAGCGTATACCGCATTCAGAGCACACATAGCGGCCACGACCACGCCCACGTATGTACGTGTAATCCTCATGGGACTCATAGCCACCGACGAGTAATTGAGAAGATGACGTTACAACAACTGTTGAATTACCTAAGAGATCTTTTTTTATATGCAAACCATCAATAGATTCCTTTTTGCATTCAGTGGCCGTTGCATCAGCTGCTGCAATCGGCTTTAAATGATGATGATAGAAATGACCGGAATTATCCACAAATGGTGTCATCACTGTTTGTTGTGAGGTGACTAGACGATATGGTGACTTTGTTGTTTCCGACATGGTGAAAGAACAATTTTTTTGTCTTGAATCATAAAGTGACATAACTTCTTTTGGCTTGAGACCCATAGGATGCGGATTGTTCTCAGCACAAACTTGCCACACACTGTACATGGAGAGTTTATGCATACCAGCAACGTATGAAGGCTGTGGACAGTTAACAGTGCAATAAAACATTTTCGTACTGCACTTCAGACCCAAATAGGTATAAGCATGTCCATTTAAATAGAGTTGCACGCAAGATTTTGATGGACGCGGAGTTTCGGGCGAGATAAGTGGCAACGTGTTTGCGGTTGGAGTGATTCCATGGTGGCGTTTCGGCGTGAATGTGCCTGGCTTTAGTGGCAGACTTGTTGGCCGTAGAAATTTCGATTTTTTCGGTTCGTGTGAATCGGTGGTAGTTACAGTTTCAGCGGCACTACCCGTTGATGTGGCCGTGTCCACATGCAACGGTAAAAGTGGCAATGAAGACGATATAGCATCCCCACGTAGACCTGACGCAGTTTGTATGTTCAATTCGTGCTCCTTACCCAAGGCATCAAAATTGAAATGACGTCGCTCAGTTTCTGTATTTAACGTTCTATTCGGGGTCAAGTTGATGGACTTTCTTGGACTTAAATTGTCTGCAATACGTTGAAAATTAAATGATTTCTTCAAAGGCTCAGCTATTTTGGCCTTGAGCGGTGCAACCGATTTATTTGAGTTCGATGGCCAGTTGCGCGTATTGCGTAATGATGGCGATGGAGGCACACGATTGAATTCACTTGGCACATGTTGAACTCCACCGAATGGTGAATGGCTTTTTAGCTCACCGCTAGTAAGGGAAAATGACTTTTCACTAACGATTGCAACCATTGGACTCGTTGCCTTCTTACGACTTGGACTCAAATTACGCTGACCTGTTGATTGCGGCAGCTGAAGTTGTTGTGCTGGTACAGGTAATTGCGCTGTATGTGGTGTATTCGGACCCGGTATACCAGGGACATATGGAATTATACCATCTCCAGTTCCACAATTCAAACTTTGAAGCGGTGGTAATGTTAGCGGATTGAATGCCGTAATAGAATTAATCGGTGGAAATTGAAAATGCTGGGGCCCGTTATTACTATTGTTAGGCATTGCCAGGTCATCAGTGAAACCACTGATTTTCGGTGTTGCAATTGTAATGCGCTCTGTTTTGCCTTCTTTGTCTTTTTTGGGTGAAACTTCCTGGAAACTACCACCCGATAAAAGTGGCGTACGTATCAATTTTGGACTTTTATCTAAATCACTGCATTCAGAAATGGGCATGATACAGCCACCAGATGAAGTGAAACGCTTCATGCGTTCGTCTTTTTTATTATTTTCACGGTCAGCAGTTAAAATGAACTGCATGTCGCCATCGCTCAAATTTGAACGTTGCTTCGCAGTAGAAATCAGTAAACCACTTGGGGGCGTTGCCAATGGAAAGGGTTCAACATTTTTGAGTTCGTAACGGCCACGCTTAATGATGTTGCTGCTATTCAAGAGGTGTTCGCCAGCAAACGCTGCACGATCTTCGTGCATTTTCGTTATTATCACATCCGTTTCTGGTGGCCTTCGTTGCGTCGTTTCATTGTTGTTGTATGAGTCTACAAGCGGCGTCTTGCCAAGCAATGGACCTGGTGATGGCAGTGGTGTATCAATGAGAGACAATGAAGCCTCGCACAGGCCGGAAGATGAACTGTTAGCAGTGGTGGCGATAACGCCGGTGGCTGTTGAGGTTGACGCCTTATTTTTGGCGGTCGCTCTCTGTGATGCGCTAAGACGACTCAGTACAAGTGTGCTGGGTTTTGTCTTTAAGCGTGACCATGCAAGCTTAGCCAATGACAACGGATTGAGCGATGGCGATGCGACAGGCGTAATGGGCGCACTATTTGTAGCACCCTGGCAGTAGGTGCTATTGTGCAATTGCAAATCCTCAGCTGTACGAAATTCCATGGAGCAAAGCGGACAAACGTAAACAGCGTCTTCTCCTTCACCGGTTGGTACCGCAAGTCCGCGTGCATTGAGCAGTAGATTTTTGATTATTGAATTATTTGGTGGATGCTGCTGTTTGCTGCCATTCGCGATTGCAATAGCAGCGATATTGTTGTTATTGTTGCTGCTTGTGCTGCTAACTGATGACGTTTCACTGGAGTTGGAGACCTGGTGCTCAATCGATTGTCGTTTTCGTGTCGCTGTCGCTGTCGCTGTCGCTGTCACTGTCGTTAAAACGGTCATTGGGACTGTAGTTGGCTGGTTGGCGGCTGGTGAGTGTGCTACTCTTTGTTGAATCGGTTCTTTATCGATTGTTTTCGATTTTGCCGAGAGATTTAGCGGCGAATTAATGCATGCTTGCTGTGTTTGCAATGACAAAGAAGTTGATGCAACTTCTTTCACTATATGCTGTGCTTGCGCTTGCATGGATTGTTGTGCCGTTGACTGCGGTTGTTGCTGACGATATGGTTGTATGGGCGGTGGTTGTTGTTGCAGCGGCTGTTGGACATGCTGCTGTTTACCTGTTGGCTTTGAGATCCCATTGATTGGATACTGTTGCACTTCTTCCAAACGAAGCTGGTGCTGGTGCTGGTGCTTGTTGTTGTTGATAAAGCATTTGTTGTTGATGCTGTTGCTGCTGCTGCTGCTGCTGCATTTGCAAGTGTTTTTTATTGACAATCGCTTGTGCTAGTTTTGCATTGGCACTCTCGTTGTTAATTGTGGTTGTGCTAACTAGATTGCTTATGTTTGCACTGCTGTTGCTGTTAGTAGTTGCTGTTGGGGTACTATTCGCAGTACTGCTGCTGTTGAAACTGCGTGAGCGGTTAAGAGTTTTCGGATATTTCTTTTGAAGCAGCAACTCTTTATTCTCGACAATAGCCTCATTCTGAGAGATGAGCTTGGAAATGTGTTCCTGGAGGAATTCCTTGTTCTGCAAACGAAAGAATTAGCTAGGAGGAGGAAAAAAAAAAAACAACTAAATTTTGTTTATTAAACTTACAAAATATACGCCACCTCCACTGGAGGCTGCAGCAGCGACACCGGATATACCACCATGCAAGAGTGTCGGAGTTGTTGGAGTATTGTTACTTTTACTCATGCTCACTGGATTCGTTGCTCCATTTGGAAGATAGTGCGTTGAACTTGATTTATTGCTGCTATTGCCGCTGCTTGTGCTGCTGCTACTGGAGCGTTGCTGTGTACTCGATTGTAAAGTTGGCAGCGATTGAATTGCCATTGACCCCGTTGGTGGGTTATGTGATTTCAATACTGTTGCGCTTTGAGTTGGAATAGGTTGAGATTGTTGTTGCTGCTGTTGTTGATGTTGTTGATGTTGTTGATGTTGTTGATGTTGTTGATGTGTTGATGTTGTTGATGTTGTTGCTGCTGTTGATGTTGTTGATGTTGTTGCTGCTGTTGATGTTGTTGATGTTGTTGCTGCTGTTGATGTTGTTGCTGCTGTTGATGTTGTTGCTGCTGTTGCTGCTGTTGTTGGAGTTTCAATTGCAGCTGCTGACCTTGTTGTTGCAAATGCTGTTGTAATTGTAATTGATGATGATACTGCTGTTGCTGCGGTGTCAACATGTGAAACGTTGTCATTGCTTGTTGACGTGCCACTGCTGCTGCAACGGGATCGTAGTACGTTTGCGGCAAATGCGCAGCACTTGGGTGCAATAATGCAGTGATTGATGCATTCGGCGGCTGACCTAAATAGTAGACAGCGGGCGTTAGCGTGGGTAGCGCTATGGTGCCAGAACTAACAGCAGTCTGATTACCAGCTGGCGGTGATGCCAAAATATGTGCTGGCGGTAAATGCTGCGGCTGCGGCTGCGGCTGCGGCGGATGTAATGGATGAATGTTTAAGTGACTTGAATGCTTCATTGTGGGATTTTGTGGCGCTGCCTGTTGCATTGGATGTGTGAGCAGCGTTGGTTGTTTATTCAGAGGGACGAAATTTGACGTCTTAGGTGTTTGTTGATATTGCTGTTGCGATTGAAGTGTGTACTGTGGTATTTGGGTGCTTGACTTTAAAGGCAGTACGGCTTCTTGTTGGTGTTGTTGTTGTTGTTGTTCTTGTTGTTGCTGTGTTGTTGCTTGTTGTTGTTGTTGTTGTTGATTGTTGTTGTTGAATGTTGTTGTTGTTGTTGTTGCTGATGCTGATGCTGTTGTTGTTGTTCTTGTTCTTGTTGACTTGCTTGCAGTTTATTTGCAGCGCCTTCTTTTGTTGTTGCATACAACGCTGCGTTGTGGAATTTCGGTTTGTAAGGCTTGAATTCTATATTCTGCTTGCTCTGGGTGACGGCAGTACTGGTATTATTATTGCTGTTATTATATGGCATGGTGGCTGTTGTTGTAGTTGGTGGCAGTGTACCAGCAGCTGGTGAGCCCAATGGCAATTGTTGTGGTTGATTTTGTAAGAAATATGTTGTTTTACAAGCTGAAAGTGATGAAGGTGAGGGCGTTTGTTTTGGCGATTGTACATTGGTAAGTGTTACAGGTTGTTGCACAAATAATTGTTGTTGTTGTTGATGCTGCTGTTGCATAAATTGACTTGGTGATAAGACACTGCGTTCATCGAGCGGTGAGTCTGTACGACTTATCTGAATTGAAGATGTGTATATATATCAGCGATGGGTCATGATTTTATAATTTGTATCTTAATTGTTTCTTACCACTTCTGAGCCACTGTTGCTCAACTCCTGGTCCATTTCTTGATCGGAAAACCCATCATCGGCGTCAGGAGGTATTTCAATTCCTTTTTTCCGCGCAGCATGCGAGCGGGATCTGCAATTAAGTTAACATTATTGTTTATTGTAGGCAGGTACATCATATAATACATCATGCATATAACGATGCTAAGTGAACAAATGCAAAGACTCACCTGCAGTGTTTGTAGTAATTGCTCCTGGTTTTAAATGCAATACTGCAAATAGTGCAAGGATACGGGCGCTCATTCGTATGTGCACGTATGTGTTTTTCTAGAACTGATGGTTTCGTACAATTTAAATTACAATATGGGCAAACATTACGTCCACCGGCAGCGGATGCTGGTGTAGCAACATTTTGATTTTGCTCAAATAATTGGCTTCGATTTACACAGAGATGCTCTGTATTTTGACTATTATTGCTTGACTGCAACACGATGCTGTTGTTATTATTGCTAGCATCATTTTTATTATTATTATTATTATTATTATTATTATATAATTATAATTAAAATTATTATTATTATTATTATTATTGTTGTGGTTGTTATTATTATTATTATTATTGGTATTATTATTATTATTGATAATGTTGTTGTTACCAATATTGATGTTATTAACAACGTCAACAGCAGACGTTTGTTTTTTCAAAGGCGAAGGTTGACCGATAATGTTGGCACTGCTTGGTTCATCAATATGTTGAGGGCATATGTTGTGGTAGCCATTTATCTGCCCAAGAGAATTGCTACTAGCGTCTGGCGTTTGTAAAGCATTTGAGAGTGGCGGTGGTGGTGGCGGTGGTGACGAAACGGAGCTACTTGTTGACGAAATCGATGTTTTCCGCGTTTTCGTTGCTGCCTTATTATTACATTCATCAGCAATTGAATCGTTTTCTGTTGTACTCGCAAGACGTTTGAATTTCTTATGCAAATACTTTGAGTTATTCCAGCTATCAGCGGTATTCTCTGTATCAGATGTTGCTTTCAGCATGTTGTTACTTTCATGTTTTACCATGTTTTCGTTGCTTTTGTTATTGTTATCGCAATTAAGATTGTTACTGTTATTGATGTCGTTGGTTTTGTTAGTACTACTTTTGATTTTGCTTTTACTAATGCTTAGTTCATACTGTTCTTGTTGTTGCTGTTGGTGTTGCTGGTGGTGTTGCTGTTGCTGTTGTTTTGTTGTTGATTTTGTTGTTGCTTATTTGATAAACTACTACTACTATCACTAATATTGTTGTTGCTGATAGTGCTGCTACCATTCGTAGTGCTTATGGCATTTATGCTGGTAACCATATTGACATTACGTTGTTGCCCACAAGCCGCTGTATTTGCTGCAGTCTTTTGCTCTTTATCCTTCCGCTTCAATATCGCTGAATTTACATCCATCGTAGTGGGATCGGAAGTCGCATTCGTTTTCGCTGCTCTTCCTTGTTTTGTCGTTTGCTTTTGTGCTTTCATTTTGCTGCCAATATCTTTGGAGCCACCAGCCTCAGGATCATTTCCGCGCTGCGCGCTGTTGCTGCTGCTGTTCAGCCTTTTATCTTTTGTTGTTTCTAGTATGGCATCATTGTTGCGAAAATTACTTGGCCCTGACGATGAAGTTGCTGCTGTTGCAGCAGTATTTGCCTGGTTGCGTCGATGTTTATTTTGCACCTTAGTTTTATTGCAATTTTTTTGATTTTGTGTTATTGCTGTTGCTGTTGCTTGTTGTTGTTGTTGTTGTTGTTTTTGGCTTCGGTGCCGTTATTGCAGCTTCCATAGCGTGTTTTGAAAATTTTTTCTGATGTTTTTTTCGTGTACCAACGTGATCATCTGCAAGAATAAGAGTACATTTTATTGAATTTGAACGTTTTGAAAATCATCGTTAAATAATTAAATTCGGTCAATCCCGATTTTCATGTGGGCACCCATATTCTCCAGGAGATCGGCGCACCAGTTCAATTAATTTCTGTACCGAATTTACAGCTACTTCTACGCATTTCTGTACGGAAGTTGCGATAAGCCATTATTTGTAGGCTTGACTGTGAGAAGGACCTTTTTTTTTTTTTTAAGGAATATACTTACCTACTTATTTCTCTTAGCGCTTCACCAGACTCTTGCCTATATATACTCAAATTCTTTCATTTATACGATCATCCCCGGGGCCATACATGCCTACCAGTGGCGTAACGATATTAATAAAGTGAGATACGGTGTACGGAATTGCGAATTATTGGGCTGACTGTGGTCAAGATACCCAATCCCCATACAAATTTCTTAACGCCAAATATCTTGTAAATATAATCAGAAGTTTACTCTTCGAGTGAAATTAAGATTCCCCGGGAATTCGTTGCCTACCGGCAACTATTCAGTGAGATCGGGTTGTAAGGTAATTCATGGAGATTTTTAAGGCCATTGAGGGCCTTCATTCGTTTCCGTACATCAAAATTTGATGCGCATAATTTGCACAATTGTGGAAAACTTTTTCCATTTACATAAATCAGTTTCCACATTCGGAAACTTTCACAGGGTTGAGAAATTATGTTTCACACTTGCTTGAATGGCATTAATTTTTAAATTTTTTTCCTGTAGAATTCATTTTTATGAGTGTGGACGGAAAGTGTTTATGTTCTCGTCGATGATTAAACAATCACCAATATGGATTTTAATCACCCTTAAAACATTGAGTTCAAACTATATTTCGATTTAAGAGTTTAACTATGAAAATTGTTATTTCCACTCATAAAAATAAACACGTAAACCTGCATTATCAGCTGCTATAATTGCATTTAATTTACTTGCGAGTCAGTTGAAATGACTGACTGACTGATGACTGACTGACTGACTGACTGAATGACCGACTGTCAATATGGCTCATCACAAATGATTAACGCGAAACGTACATTTAAAATTTTTTCTGTTGAATCGAAAAAAAACTTGAAAACGAAAATGTATATACGTATGTATGTTTGTGCATATACCTTCGTGTATCGACTTATAATGAGAGGAATCACATCAATATACATAGATAGCTGAAGCTGACTTACAGATATCGGACCGGCTGATGCGTCGCGTCGCGACATGAGAATGCTTTGCTGGGCTCAGCTGGTCGTGCATCTTTTTCGATAGCGCTTCTCTTCAATACCTGTTCAATTATTGAATGTCTCCATTCCCAGTCGGAAAGTAAGTTAAACAGATAAGTTTGCGATCTGTTTTCTGATAGTTTTTTTTTTTTTTAAAGGTTAAGGTTCACTTTGTTGTCACATAAAAGTTACTGAATGAAGCTTTACTTTGCTTTCAATTGTTTTTGTTATACTAGGTGGGTAACCACGCTTACCCAGCCGGAACTGTGTACAGGAAGTGCCCGATCACTGCCATAGCACCAAGTATGATTTGCACAACACTATGCTGATATACAAAACTTATGCACTTTTGTTAAAAAATGTCCTAGGCTGGTGCGGTGGTGTGATAACTGGGTTCGAAGTGGATAGCGGCTGTATATGGGCATACTTCGTGTGTTTTCGTTGCTAAAGCACATTGCTGTATACAACGTGTACTTCGTGCCGTTCGGCTTCGGTTGCTTTCTTCGGTTCTGCATACTTGCTATGCACCAAGTGTATCGTGTAGTAGGCAGTCAATTATTTCATTTTTGCCTATTAACTACTCTGTACACTGAGTGTCTAGTAACTACAAGGCCCGGCTGGGTAACTCCCAGTGCGCTGTGCTTTTTAGCTGTTTAGTTTTTTTTTTTTTTTGTTTTTCTTAGGTAATGGGCCCAATTCCTCAAACGCCCGATGGGCCCTTCGACCCCCAATCCGCCCCTGAGTTAAGCTAAGAATTTTATGAATTCTCGTTATTATAATTAAGGCTATACGAGCACCACGACCAAAACGATCTTTTTGCAGCTCTTACAGTACAGTAGGTAAAGACTGTCTATGAATTTCAGAATCTTCAAGGGACTAAAGTGTCTTAAAGCTTGGGGAACCATTATTCTTGCCTCCAGACACTTGAGTTTGCGCCTAGCCACAGTGGGACATGTGCACGGGATATGTTCCGCTGTTTCCTGCTCGGACTTAAAAACCGAAATTTTCAACTCCGCCGAACTTTCGGCTTTGGCTTCGGCCAAAAATCCACCTTCGGTCGGACACTATTAAAAATCCCATAGAGATCTTCATTTCCCACAATGCCCTGCTAAGAATCCAGTGTGGGCGGAAAATTTCACGTGAGATATTATTCAGAATAGGGGTGATTTTAATTTTCTGAGCTTATCAGCTTTTTGACCTGCCACATGAGTCTTTATGGGCTCTCTCTAGTATTCATTCGAGCAATCATTCTCCTATTTTCTGATCAGCGCGTTTCTGAAGCTATTATCAATCCCAAAAATTGATTGTGACCCAATGAAAGAGTTTGTCGCTGCCCTTTTGGCCTAGTCATCCGCCCTTTCATTGCCTTCATGTCGTTCTTGTCACGGTATCCAGTTGAGCGCAACCGGATTCCTCTCCGAAGCATGGTTCTGAAGGAGCCCGTGGAACTCGTAAGCTTTATTCGAGTTTACTGTGAATGCCATTAAAGCTCTACCACTACCCACTTGATTACCCAGTAGTGTTCACTACCTTGCGTGTTTTGTTGTTTAGATTTAGATTTCTCAAAGTTCCGTTTATTTGAAAAGCATTTTCTGCTGTTTTTTGTTCTTTTTATACCCGACACACTCTGTGTCGAGGGTATATTGCGTTTGTGTGGTTGTATGTAACACCCAGAACCAGTCGAGATAGACCATACAAAATAAGTATATATAGAAATGATCAGCGTCACCAGGAGATTCGATTTAGACATGTCCGTCCGTCTGTCTGTCTGTCTGTCTGTCTGTCTGTCTGTTTGTATACAGTTATCTTATCGAAGGAGTTGAGCTATCTTGACGAAATTTGGTATGCGTGCTCACGGCGACATGAGCAAGAACAAGTTCGAGAATGGACCCGATCGGACCATTTTTAGGGGTACCTCCAGTACTAGGGTCTGTTATGAAAATCACAAAAACTGCTCTAAAACCGAAGTTTTTCAGGATATTTTGATGAAAGTTGATATTTGATCATGTTTAAAGGCCAGTAATATGATTTCCAAAAATTGTAAAAGTGGGCGTGGCAGAAGGGAGTTTTTCGAATATTGTCTCTTACACCCGAAATTCAAATGGGACTTGAACGAAATTTGGCACTTATGCTGCCTTTGTAGCCATAAACATCCTCTACAAAACAATTTTTGATAGGTCCATTATTAAGGGTACCTCCAGTGCTAGGGTCTGTCACAAAAATATCAAAATTGCCCCAAAATCGGATTTTTTTGAGATATTCCACTGAAACTTAGAATTTGAGCGTATATTAAGGCCTACGATTAGAGTTAAAAAAAAAAATTGGAAAAGTGGGCGTGGCAAAAGGGCGTTTTTCATAAAGAAATTCAACAAATGTCGGTATATGGGGCCCGTAATGGCCTTTAACACTTCTTGATATTAAAAATTCTTTGAACATGTCTGTCTGTGTCGGGTATTCTATTGTCAGGCTCGCCTGACTATAACACCCTTACTTGTTTTTTTTTAATTTTCCCATCATTTCGAAAGCACCTTTCAGTACATTTGCCCCACCGAGTGAAACTGTGATTCGAGGGCTTTCGATTGATCGTATCAATTTGTGAGTGACGTAAGTAAGTTTTGTTGATGGCTAAATGATAGATTATTGATGTAACTATTTATTTCTTATCTTTGCTATCGAAGCAAGTAAGGGTGTTACAGTCAGGCAAACTAGACACTACCATTACCCACCCGACACACATGAATAAATACGAATATTTCTTTGAGAATTGTTTGTGAAATAAGCCTGGATGACAAACGAAAACATTCAACGAACTTCGATATACATATAGCAAGAAATTTAGCAGACTGGAGATCTTTTGTTAACCTTCAATGTTCCCGATTGAATACGAATACAAATATACTGGTAAGTTTTCAAAACGACCCTTTATATCCGGCGCGCTGGGCGGTTTTCCAACCGTGCTCTAAATCAAACGCCGCTACTCGCATTGCACATACAAAATATCAGATGAAAGCAGTTAAGGCTCGATTATGGGCTGAAATACTATTTTTCGGTGATAGAAAGAATTGAACTTTACTGATGGATAACATTAAGTCCCACTCATAACGGTAATCAAGTAAGAAAACTTAAGTCGGTCAAGCCCGAAAGTAGTACACACCCAGCTTTCTGACCAGATTGGCGACAAATTCAAATTAGTACAGTCAAAACTCTCTTTAACGAACTTCAAGGGACCGAAAAAAAAAAAAATTCGTTCTAGAGATAATTCGATTTTCTACTAAAAATGTAGCCAAAAAGTCTTGAGAGAAATTCGCCATAGAGAGAAATTTCGACAGTAAGTAAGGACTGTCCCAGAAATAACTGTCCTTTTGTTTTTAGGCTATTTATAAAAAAGTGTTAACTCTATAGCAACATATTTGGTACCTAAATAAAGTATAAATATTGCAGATTAAAAAAAAATACTCATTCGTAAAATAAAAGTGCTACTGCAAATATGTCGTCTCAACAAGAAGAAAAGCGGAAAGCAATTATTTACAAACACCTGGAAAATCCACACACCACGTACAAAAAGATCGCTAAGGAAGTTGGCGTGTGCGACAAAACTGTCGGTAGGACCATAAAACGATACAGACAGCTTACCCCTTTATCAAAAACACCAGGATCAGGGAGAAAAAGTGGTCCAGCGAACCAAGCGGTGGCCCAGAACGTTAAGCGGCTGTTTACTCAGAATCCAGGCACTTCGGTTCGTGATATGGCAGCAAAAGTGGGAACATTGAAGTCAAGTGTTCAACGGATTAAAAAATTGTACAACCTAAGGAGCTATAAAGTACAAAAAGTACCTGGTAGGTCAGAAGAAAAGGACGCCGAAGCCAAGAGTTGGGCTCGAAAACAGTATCGCGATTACCTGCCCAAATTTGATTGCGTGATCATGGACGATGAAACGTATTGCAAAGCGGATTTCAAGCAGTTACCTGGACACGGATATTATACTGCGGTTAGATGGGGTGGAGCATTCTCTAAATTTACCACCGAAAAACATACCAAATTTTCAAAGAAATACTTGGTGGTGTGCAGGCGATTTGCAAATGTGGCCTTCGAAGTAAGGAATTTGTGACGGATCGCACAATCAACACCGAAATTTACATCAGAGAGTGTCTGGACCGGCGTTTGCTGCCTTTTATACGTCAACACCAAGGTTCAGTACTATTTTGGCCTGACCTAGCAACATCTCACTACGCCCAGAGAACGATGGATTGGTACCAAGCCAATAATGTCACTGTGGTACCAAGAGAAGCAAATCCTCCGAATTGCCCCGAACTTCGTCCAATCGAAAAATATTGGGCTTTAATGAAAAGGAACCTTAAGAAGATCAAACAAACTGCGAAGAACATCGAAATATTTCGACATAAATGACGTCGGGCATACACTAAGGTGAACGAAAGGTCGGTAAAAAACCTAATGGAGGACCTTAATAAAAAAGTGTATAATTTTTTTTAAGTGTATTTTTTTCAGTGTAATTAAAATTTTTATTTATTTTGTAATGTTCACTTAATAATAAACTGAAAGAGTTTAAAAAAAAACATCATTGGTTTTTTTGCAATAAAAAAAAAAACAAAAGGACAGTTATTTCTGGGACAGTCTTTATGTTAGTTCACTTTGTGGGATTGTGAGGCTGAAGTTATGTTCAGTCTATTTTACCAATTTGAAGCTTCTCCATCTCTCCGTACGGAAGCTAGGACAAATCTACAGTTTTCGGCGTCACAGTGGACAGACCATACCCATTTTGGGATCATTATCGGTACCAAATTTCGATCTGATTGCGTCAGACCTCCTAATAACTACTGTACTTCGTTAGTTCGATTTTCCTCTAGGCCTTTTATGCGAACGTGGAGAGTCCCCCTGTGTAAACTTGCGCTTCCTCAGCTGTTTGCATACCACTTATCCTATTCGAAACAATTATTTATTATAAAGTTATATGATAGTCAATGAAATATAAACCTAGTCATTTATTTATTGATATTGATTTATTGATATTGAAATAAAAAACTCATTCGAATTGCAGAAAAATGATACACCACTCATGGTAAATTTACTTGAGCCTCAAACTACGTTGTTTGTATATATTATAGTCTCATACTTATAAATATTTACCATTTATATCTCAAATAAAAATGATCACAACTCAATACTGAAGTGAGAAGAAGATCATCATAATTTCTCACAGCTATCACACAGACGTTTGGACTTTTTCAAAACCAAAGCAAATTCAATGAGATGCAAAAAGGCAAATAAAGTGCCCGATACTCATACGAGTCCAAAGAAAGTTCAATAGTAACGAATAGCTTTGCACCTAGAAATGAAAATACCTACATTATATGTACATATAGCAAAGGAAGGACATATTGTACATAAATACTTAACGAAATTTTAATGCTGAACATAAAAAAACGAACAAACATTATATTTCCCAAGCCCATCAGCCATCAGAGTGTCACATTACTTACATATATTCCTGTATATGAAATGGAAAGTTGTCTTGAAATAAGTTGAAATAAGAACAAAACTTGCCACAAAATACAATAAGAAGTCATTGAATGGCATGCAAAAGCACAACAATGCGAAGTATTCTATCAGCTGTGACGTCACGGCTGGGCAGAGAGAACGAACCACGTTCGTGGCGCGATCTAATTTAATTCGTTCATACGACAATATGACACATAAATTCATGATAAATATACATATTTATTTGTGGTAGTGTCCGAACGAATGTTAGACTTGGGCTTGGGCACTCATATTGGTCTATTCCACTTTAATCGATCTTTAATGTTCGGTTTCGGATGTTGTACATAGGTACCTAACAGCACCATGATACAAAGAGAGCAAGATAGCGCCACTTCGGGTACCGCTATTTTGTAGCATTCGCATTGTTGTTGTTTCCCATGCTAAAGTATAGTTGTGACGTTGGGCTTAACATGCAAAACAACAACAACGAAGCTCTCATTTTGTATTTGTGACATCATCGGGCTGAAGTGGCGCTATCTTGTTTTCTTTTATCATGTAACAGCACAATATTTTAACCGAACTTCTTGCTTTTGAATAGAAGTTAAGCAAGTCCCACAAAATAGCACTTCCAATGCCAGTTTAGAGCTTCTTTGCAGTAAATGACAATGGTGACAGAATCACTTTTTAACAATTCTTCCGTCATAAGTACTAAGTACCCTTCAGTACAGAAAGTGGCGATTGCCCTATTTTAGCTAACTATTTCGGTACCCACTCCTAAGTAGCTATATCAGCACCCCAAGGTAGTGTCTTATGTAAGCTATAGTATATATAACATATTTGGCACGCGTGAGTCATGTGACTTCGTGGTGTAGCGTAAAGCATTTGTGCTTAGGAGCTTTGGAGGTTCGAGTTCAATCCCCAGCGCTGACGAAAAAATTTGGAGAAATGGTAAAATTCGAAAAATGCGAAAAACCTTGAAGTGAAAGCAATTTATCGGTCAACTTTGTCCTGGATTTGTCATGGTGTATTTAGAATTTCGTGCCCGTCAACTCGTAAAAAAAATTGATAGCAATTTCGAAATTATCGTTTTTATTTTAATTTATTATTTTTTAAGGTTAAGGGGATCTCTCTATTGCTGTCAGAAACGAAAAAGCACCTCGGAAAATTTCTGATACATTTTATTTCTGGCAGAGCAGGGAAAACCAGCTTAACAAAAAAAAAAAAAAAAAAAAAAAACTTTCCAGCGGGATTCGAACCAGAAACCTTCCGATTGCGAGGCGAATGTCCTACACTCTAAGCTACGACAGCTCGAAGTTCTGCGAGTCCTATTGACGTAATACATGAAATCCATTGAAAACACATTCCTTGGCAGCTGAAAGAAACGCAAAAAGTGATGGCTGGAACTACCGATTTCACTAGCTAAATTTAAGCGAAGCGGTGGCGATTGCCTACCGCCTAGGACATCGCCGTGTTAAATTCTCCGCTGAAAAACATTCAAAGTAGATTGACGAGGAACTACCCCCCACATACCGGTAGCTAGCGATTTCGTTAGCTCGGAAGTAGTTCCGCGTACTGAAGGGTAGTGACCAACTACCTACATACATATATCCCTGGCAATACATTCTCCTATTGACAGTTTGTATGAACGTTTGTATATGCGAGGGAATACCAGAAGACGCTGGAGCTAGGGAAAACGGCGCCAATTACAAAACAAATACGGGTAAAATTGAACAGAAAAGGGCATGTCCAGGGTCGTCGTGGCATAGTGCATACAGTCCGGAGCCAATCAATCCGAATTCCTCGAATGTTTTTTTTTTAATAAAACTGATAATATAATATAAGAATAATAATACCTAACAGGCTTTCAAAACAAAAATATTTTTTGTGCGAAAAAATGAAAAAGTAAATGTCTCAAATTCAATATACATAGGTATAGGAAAATTTCCACCAAGCTGTGATAGCAGCGTTGACGAGCTCGGAACGGAACCTATTTTCTTTCTGTTAAGGGGTCAAGGCTCATTGATTCACATGTTCACACGATGATATGTCTGACGAACCAGAGGGAGTTCATGACAACCTAAGACCGACCATACGTGGCGAAGAGTCACATCCTGTCCATCTCTGGCCAGTCGCAGAATCCTTAACTTTGGGGAGGCGCTTGTTTCCCATTGGGGTTAGCACAATAGACCCAATATGGGTCGCGGTGCGCACAACTCCCCCACTTAATAATAATATAATAATATTTCTGTTAGGTAATTTATGCACTCATCCCTGAGTGTTACAACACTTTTTCCCCCTAAATTATTTGCTCTTTCGAATACAGTAGAGTATCTACGGATAAATGCAACAGATTTTTTTTCTCGAATTCTTGTGCACTTATGCGTTCTTTGCATTAATCCGTGCATATTATCATGAGAACGCATAAAAAATGTAGTTCACTGTATAACAATTTTAACACAATTTTTTCGCCTGACCGTCGCTTCGATCTCGAGCCTTTCGGATTGCTAAGCACGCACGCTAACCAACGAGCCCTCTGATGAATACTCGAGAAAATCAAACCTTAGAATAGACGCCTCCTTGATCATGTCAATAGAGCGATTCTACTGTTCGTATCTTTAGTTCTTTTGTCTCTGGTGCAGAATAGGTGACACAGTGATCAATTTACTCCGCATTTACTCGGGGGTTGTTCATCAATTTACTTTTTATTTATTATTATTATTGTTTTTTTTTTTTTTTTTTCTTCATATCGGGTGCGAATTGCCGAAGTGTATCGACATGTCGAATAAAGTATGTAGGTACCTACTTGATGATTTCTTTTTCTATCGCTTAAAATAAATTAAAATAACAAGTTATTTGAGTTATGGATTTGCTTAGCAATACAGTATGTTATGCCCCGAATATAAGCACCGTGCAAAATGCACGAAAATGAGTGCTTATAAGCGGGGAGTGCTTATTGTATGACATAAATTCGCGTGCATATAAGCGGGGGAATGCTTATACCCGGGGTGCAGATATCCGGGGAACACTATACTATTTTACAAGAATGTCGTTTAGGCCTTCGGCTGAAGCGTACAAGTTTGCAGAATATACGGCGATTTCGGACAAAAAGCCATCGATTCGGGTCACACACATTAGCGTGTGTGTTCATATGACGTATGCGCAACAAGTTTTTATTAATGCAGGCGTTCAATCAGTCGCATACGTACATATGTATGTATGTATGTATGTACGTAGAGAGACAATTAAAGCTCAACGTCAAATTCAATTGAAAGCAAAAAACAATTGTGGCTATGATTGTTCGTTTATTGACTTTTGAGGAATGTTATAGATAACGAATATTTAGGAGATTTTCAATCATTTATATATGTATGTATGTACATCGTAGTACTTACATTGTATATGAAATTAATCAAAGTGCATGCACAATGTGTCCGTCCAGCGATTACGAAGTTGTGTATTTGTAATTGCTTCTCAGTGATTCGTGTTTTCGTGATAACTGTCAATTGAACAGCTGCTTAACTTATACATTCGAAAATTGGACAAACTACGTCACAGCTACTCAAACATTGAAACACATGCACGAACATACATACATACATACATACATACATACATACATATGTACGTACGTATGGTATGTATGTTGTAAGTTTATAGGATTAAAAGAGCGACAGGTGCATTCAGCATTTCAGACTTCTAATTAGTATTTTAAATCCCAGCATTGCGGTAAAATTCTAATAAAAAATATGTGAATATGAACGCCGCCATCAGCGAATACAGACAACCCTATCCTAGGTAAATTTTCTTAAAAGAACTACTACTTTTACTAGAACTATCAGAACTATTGCAACTTTTGGTCAAACATCCACCATATTTATACGATATTTCAATGGTTTTTGCTTTAAAAATTGTTGTTTTTTTAACCCTCTACAGCTGACGTGGTCTTCGAATTTTATCATTATGTACTTATAACTGACATGGGATCTAATAGACATCTCTCACCTCTAAGCCGATTTTCCTCTTGAAATCCCTAAGTGGCGTGTTCTTGGCCTCAATTCTTATAAGCTGCCGTCCATATATTACATCAGCATGGTTTTGACCATTTTAGACCCCCTGATGAGAGTGAATGAAAAGGTAAAACTATCCTATTGGACAAAAAAAAAAAAAAAAAAAAACCCCAAGAAGTAGCAATTTTTTTTCTATTAAATCACTAGCATTTAACTAGTGCAAATTTATCCAAATCCCTTCAACTCGTCTGACCGGTAGGCCACTAGGGTCTCAGCCCGGGCTGGAAAGTAGTACTATACTGGTGCAAACCTATGCGAATTTGTTTGATGATTTTCTACAGAATTTTATATGGACAGTGGTACAGAGGAGAACAAGTGTTCGCACTATTAAACAACTAGTAAAACACTAGTTACACTAGTTGCCACAAGGGAGGTACCCCCTCACTTACATGAGCATTCAAATATTTGTACACATACATACATACATACATACATAAGTTGCTCTCAACTGCGTCATTTGATGAATGTGACATGAATTTTGATTGCCATTGACGCAGACTGTGATATTTAGCTGTTGCTTTGGATTTATCGTTGTTTTTCGCTATTCTTTTTCTCCTCTATTCTTAATGATTGTACACAAAAAAAAAAAAAAAAAAAAAAAAAAACTATGGAAATAAACAAATTCTTTTCGAAAAATATTTTTTTAGAACTCAAAACTGTGAATCATAGCAAAATTGTATTGTATGAACAAAAATATTTCAGCCAGTAAATAGCACATTTTATTTGAAAATCCCTCGCTAAAGATTGGGGAGGTCGTATCGAGATGTTTGTACATCCATGGATGTACATTCATATGTATGTGAGTTGAAAGTATTGAAAAATTGAAATCATTCAAAGGGAATAAATTAAAAGAAGATCCAGAGATTTAAATCGAAATTAACCTTTAAGCCACTGTGACTTATTTCTACTCCCACAATAACCAGATCGAGCCTGTTTTTTTTTTTTTTTTTTTTTTTTTTTTTTGCTTTCTTTCTACACTTCAGAGAATTGAATTAACCCGGATATGGTGATAAAATACTGTATACTGCGTACGTATTATAGACTATAGTGCCAGCACTATAGAACGAACGCTCATTACGTATAAAATTTAAGCTCGGTCGATCTGATTCACACAACTGGCGAAAGAAATTTTCGTAAAATGTGAAAATCTGCACAAAAAGAAAATCATTTCGTTGATAGCCGAGGTTTCTGTGCACACATTGTACATATACACATCCATACGCGTTCTTTTACACACAGTAACATAACCAGAGAGGCGAAAGAACACAACAACAAATTAGCCACAGTAGAACACGTACTTAAGAACTTACTTTTTGCTTACAGACGAAATTCAGAAGAAGAAAAAACAAAAATGACCAGAGCACCATGCACGTTCCTCGTTGTTTTTTTTTTTTTTATTTTTTATTTTTTATCAAATCACGGATTCGCGGAATTCGTAAAATTTTCGAGACAAAATTCAAGAAAAAAAAAATAATAAAAATTAAAAAGAAGAAGAAAGTGTCTTCAGAGATATGTATATATGGCTTTTTATTTACTTTTATTTTCAGGTTATTTAAATTTTAAAAAAAATTTTTCTCTTTTTCAATTTTTCCATTTTTTCATTTCTCCATTTTTTCAATTCTTAGAATAGAACAATTTAGCTTAAGCCCGCGTATGAGGCGAATAAAAAATCTAGCGGAATTCACGAGAATCACGCCGTCGCCGGCATACAAAACGCGACTAGACATAGTAGCGAAATTCATTCAATTTCCAAGTATACGAAGCGCAAAAACGCAGTGAATATACAAAAAAAAAAAAAAAAAATAAATAAATAAATAAAATAAAATAAAAAATAAAAAGGCAAAGAGCAAAAAGAAAAGAGAAGAGAAGAAAAGAAAAGAAACACGATGAAAAAGCAAAATAAAAATTAAATTAAAAAAAATAAAGAAAATGAAAAGTAGAGATCTGTATATGGGTATATCAGAGTAAACGAATTAAACGAGCGGCGGCGAATCGGTCTGAACAATTAAGCAAAAACACAACAAAAACAACAGCAACAACAGCAGCAGCAACAAAAGAGGCACTTGATAGCACAAAAACTGAATGAATGGGTGCGGGATGGAGGGAAGGAAAAGTCAACAGACGAGAAATACCGCATAATTCGCACTTACTCATTGTGTGAATCAATTCACGAACCCATAAGCACATACACACACACACACACATATATCTAAACATTTGAACATACAAATGCAAACGAACGAACACCTACATGAGGATCATTTCGTTTTTTATACACTGAGTTATTTACATACTGTATGCATGTACGTATGTATGCGTGTTTTGTTGTGTTTTTATTTGAGTTTTCTGTTTGAGTAGCTCACGCTCGAGATCGAGAAACACCACAGATTGCCAAAGGTACATGCATGCATACATACATACATACATGCACACCCTGCAGTAATTCCTTGCAGTAATATGGACTGACCCAAGTCTAGTTTTCGGTCAGTCCCTCATAATTCCATTTCAAATGCATTCATCTGACGTTTTGAACATAGGCCTGACATTGGAGAAGGGCCAGTCCGGAAAACGGTTCCTTTTTAGGTCATTTGTCGTAATTTTGTCTGTTTTGTTTTAGGCTAATAAAATAAGAAAAAATATAAAAAAGACCAATTTCTTTGTTGATTTTCTAAGTTGATGAAAGTGTGTCATTTACAGGCTACCCTTAAACCAATCCGTTGATTACCGACCGCCGGCTAGCCGAATTCGATGAAGCGAACTGGCATAATATAACCGGTTGGATTTGGACCGGTCAGAGGTAATACCCTGCAGTAATGAAATGGTTTCGGTGAAAAACAAACAGGACCTATGTACATATGTAGGTGAGTCCATTTAGGACCGATCCCAAATTTGTACGAAATTTATACGAAACGCGACCGGTCTAGGGCTAACCTCTATCGGATTCGCCCTCGTCTAGTTCGAAAATGAGCGTTGTTGGATGAGTTCAGGCAAAGGGGCTCGCCCGCCATCAACCCCACACGCTTCGAAAATGGGTCCGGTTGTTTTTCAATGACGTCACCATATTAAAAGAGGTGAGTTGAATGCATGGAAAGTCGACCGGTCCTGGCTTCTTTAGGATCGACCTTGAACCGGTCCCATTTACTGCAGGGTACATACATATGAACGTACAACACATAGGTAACTACTTAAGAGTCGTATTGTCGGGCATACTCTTAGGCAATTCCGAAAAGTCGATGGAGACGGAGACGGAGAGGGAGAGGGAGAAGGTCTCTGGAGCTCTTCAAACACGCATGTAAAATGTTGGGGTTATAATGGAAGCAACCGAAAACAATAAAAATTAGAAAACAACACAAACCGCGATCGCCTTTAAAGCTCCAAGTAGTCGTCATAAGATCCAAGCGTTAATTTTTTTTTTTTTTCCAAAACTACGTAGTATCAACGAATAACGATCGAAAGCGAACCAAAATGAATAATATGAACTAAAATACATACTAACAACTGGACAAGTAACTCGTCATCATTAACAACGATGAGCGGAAGAGCAACAGCAACACAACAACGGCAACGGCAACAGCAAGAGCAAGAGCAACAACAATAGCAATAACAATAACAAAACAAAAGCAATAAAGTGAAACCTGAGCATGGTTTTAAGTGAAGGAGCACGAGCAGCGCAAGGGGAGTTCTTTGAATGCAAACATTCATACACACATCGATGCATACATACATCCAACCAAACATAACATAGATACTTACATACAAACATACACAGCTACAAATTTCTGAAATGTATTCAATTTTCGATTCGATTTCAAACAATTCCACAAACTTGCGAAAAATACTGACGCGTCACTTCATAAAAGAAATGAAGAAAAAATAAATAAATAAATAAATTGCTTTTTATAAACACAGGCCGGCAAAGTAGGAGCTCCCAAGGAACAACAACAACAACAAGAACAACAATAAGAACACAACAGCAACAATCACACAACACAAGAACAACCATTACGGCACCGACCAAATACAAATACAAAAATAAAAGAAACAAAACGAAACGAAACGAAAATAAACGAAAAGGCAAACAAAGTTAACGTCAACGTTGACATCGACATCGACATCGACACTTGACGTTGACGTCAACTGATGCGGCCAACGTAATCATCGGCAATTCTATAGAAACCAGGAAACCCGGCCAGATATGGATGGCGTGTTTTCGAGAAATGTTCATCAATATGCGCGCGCGTGTATGTTTGAATTCATATATGTATGTATGTACGAATGTATAAATTGAGGCATACAAATGTACATATATATACAAACAGACATATGTACGTACGTACGTACGTGCAAGCGAACGTTTTATTGTTTACTTTTATTTGTGCGTATCTTTATACGGGACTATGTGCATGTGTATAAAATTGTGAATTTAAGAGCTTAAGTGATGACTAGTACTTTTGATTGTTGTTGTTATTGATTCATTTTGATAGTGTCTGTTGTTGGTAATGGGCATTTAACGTGTACATAAATACTGACGACAAAATAACTTGATAAGCACAATAAGCACAAGTTATGTAGGCAAATACAGTTTGTATGCATGCATGTATGTATGTATGTATAGATAGGCGTGTGGACGTACCCAGTAGAAAATGTCAGGCGGACCTCCGCGATGAAATCAGCATGAAAAAGGAGCCGTCCCGACTTTCTTTGTAAAGGAGTCGCGCGTTTATATTTCTACACAAATGACATCGGCGCGGAGCGAGAAAGTCCGCTATGGCGAAAAAAGTATTTGACACCTGCACACGTGCAGGTTCAACAAAATATAGTTTGTGGGAGAGAGGAGAACGGGGAGAGGAATCCCCGCCCTTCTCTCTCCCGCAAACGCCAATTTATTGAACGATGTTGACGTATGTATGTATGTGTAAACGGACGTAAGGATGAGCGAAATTGTTCACCGCCGACATAATATTCTGCTGGGTACTTACGTACATTTTTATGTATGTATGTATGCATATGTACGTATACGTAAATGTATGCACAGATTTGCATGAAATACTTATTCTTCGGAGGAAGCGGCTATCACCGTCGCTTTATCAACACCTCCCAGTAGGAAAATTCAACCTCGCGCCCGACCGATGTTGCTCTCGTTTGCAAATACATATCGCACATGTATTTCAAGAGTGTCACAACTCGAAATTTGTAATTTTTCAACCAACGCAGGTTTACCGATGCACTCTGGGTGCATTTTTATGACGAAAAGACGTACATATGTGTATGTACATAATTGTTTTTTGCTATGATTTTCAATGACAAAAACGCAACTATGAATTTGCGATTTGGTAGAGAGGTGACCTGTGAAGACATTCCTTGCATTAACCCCAATTTGACAAATTTTGAGTTGTGACACTATTCAAGTACATGTGCGATATGTAAATAAGTATTTTTAGAAAAAGTCATGCGTGTCAGTGTCAGCGGGGAGCAGTGCCGTAGCAATTCTGTTTTGCGTGGGGGGCGTAAAATTATTTTTTCAATTTTATTCATGGGCAAAAACAAAAATGCGTGGGGGGGGGAAATCCCCCTCTTGCCCCTATGGTTGCTACGGCACTGGCGGGGAGTGCCTATAAGCGGGGTTTCGTGTATGAAACTTTAAGGCAAATGACATAAATTCGCGTGCATATAAGCGGAGAATGCTTATATCCGGGGTGCATATATCCGGGGAATACTGAAATTTGTAGATACATATGGTCAAAAACGCGAAAATGTCAACCGTTACAAGAAAATTTTTTTTCTAAATAAGTATTGCAATTTTTTTTTCTAATTAATCACTACTTTTCGTGCATTTGGCACGGTGCTTATAGCCGGCGAATACTGTATTCAGAAACACTTCGCTACAAATTACCTTCATATGTACATATGTATGTATGTATTTTTGCTTCAATATGAATTATCTAAAAATGACGACAGCAAAGACCGTTTAATTCGGGTGCTAACAGATAAAAGCAATTGGCGGAAAACGAGTCCAATTTCTTATTGTGTGCCATACACTCTTCAATCTCATGCCTCATATGCATGCTTATTGTTAGATATACATATGTGTACCTACATAATATAAACATACATAAATGTCCACCATCGCACATGTACATACATACATACATACATACATACATACATACTACATACGTATGTTGTTTGTAAAGTTCACACATATAATCGCATGCACGCTTTCATTAAGTCGTTGTTTTCGAGTAGACCTAAAGTGACCCATCATCGACGATAATAGATAACGCAGCGCGTACAGAGAAATTATACCCGATATTTTTTATACAGTAAGCACTAACATACATACATATGTATGCATGTACATACATGCATGTAAATTTTATTTCGTGCGTACTTATAAAAGCATACGTTGTTATTTTTTAATAAAACTCATTGAAAAAACAAACAAACAAATCGAGGGTTGTACATACATACATATGTACATACATGCACAATTTAAAGTTTTAGACATTTAATAAGTAGGTACGTCAAAAATGAAAGAAAATAGTTGGATTAAGGTCGTTTCAAATGTAGGATAACAAAACTAAAAAAAAAAAAAATTGAAAATTCAAATTAACCGATTTGATAGCGGGACACATTAGATGTAGTCGCCATATAGCGAACATAGGAGTCGTTGCAGATCCCACGTGCAGCACTGGATGAGGATAGTGCGGACCACTAGCCTCTGCATCAGGATGAGAATGTGGGGTCGTGACGTATTGACCATGGAGAATATCCCTACTCTATCACTACCAAAACTTCTTGCTACCTAGCTAATCCTAGAGCTCGTAGATAGTCAACTCTTCGTATTCTCTTCCGTTGCCTTTCATTTCCTTTCCTATCCTGTCCGTTTCTTTCCGTTCCTTTTCTTTCTGTTCCTTTTCTTTCCGTTCCTTTTCTTTCCGTTCCTTTTCTTTCCGTTCCTTTTCTTTCCGTTCCTTTTCTTTCCGTTCCGTTTTTTTCCTTTCCTTTCTTTTTTTTCCTTTTCTTTCCTATACTTTCCTATCTTTTCCGTTCCTTTCATACCCTACCCTATCCTATCTTATCCTTCCTTCCTTTCCGTTTCCTTTCCTATCCTATCCTATCCTTCCTATCCTATCCTATCCTATCCTTATCCTATCTTCCTATCCTATCCTATCCTATCCTATCCTTATCCTATCCTATCCTATCCTTATCCTATCCTATCCTATCCTATCCTATCCTTCCTATCCTATCCTATCCTATCCTATCCTATCTATCCTTTCTATCACTATCCATATCTCATATCTATCCTATTCCATATCCTTCCTATCCTATCCTATCCTATCCTATCCTATCCTATCCTATCCTTATCCTATCCTATCCTATCCTTATCCTATCCTATCCTATCCTATCCTATCCTATCCTATCCTATCCTATCCTATCCTATCCTATCCTATCATCCTATCTATCCTATCCTTCTATCCTATCCTATCCTATTCCTATCCTATCCTATCCTATCCTATCCTATCCTATCCTATCCTATCCTATCCTATCCTATCCTATCCTATCCTATCCTATCCTATCCTATCCTATCCATCCTATTCTATCCTATCCTATCTATTATCATATCATATCATATCCTATCATATCCTATCCTATCCTATCCTATCCTATCCTATCCTATCCTATCCTATCCTATCCTATTCCTACCTATCCTACCCTATCCTATAATATCCTCCCACATCTCTCGGAAAACTACTCGTTCACGAATTCGACTTCAAATGAAAAGTGAGTTCCAAAAATCTTTAATTGCCCTGCTAATTATGGCAAGGTGTTATTGTATGTATTTTTTTTTTTCTTGTCCGCTACACATCTCTCAACCTGAAATGTTTTGGAATTTCGAAGCAGACATTATTTAATGGTTCCTTGACGCCGCATATCTTTGGTATGTAAAATTTAAAATTCCCAACTTTTAATGGACCGAAAGAATTAGAATTAATTTCATCGAAGACGCTCAACGAATAAAGTGTGAAATTTTGAATGTTCTGTCGTATAAAAAAAATTTTCTCAAGGCCTTGAATATTCTAAATGCGTCATAGTGGCAATAACAAAACAAGTGTGTGAGAGAGAGAGAGAGAGAGAGAGAGAGAGAGAGAGAGAGAGAGAGAGAGCAAAAGTCGGCCAAGTCCGACTTTGATATACCGCGACGAGATCGGAGTGCTAAATCCAAATATAGTTACGAAAACTTTCAATTTGCGGTCGCGGCAATGGGCAGAATACGCCCATTTTTCACCATACAACTTCCATTCGTCATGATCAATCTATATTGTGTTACAACAAACCATTTTTTGCGAGCGTGTGTGAGTGGAAGTGTGTGTGTATGTGTGTGGGCGTGGTAGTGGTAGTGTGGGGGCGTGTGTCGCTCCGAGTCTTTCGATAGTGCATCTATTGAATGCCTATCAATGAAAAGTGTGAAACATCGCTCTCGAGTTATAAGCATTTTCCTCTATATACAGTCGAAACTCTCTATGAAGAAGTTCAAGGGACCGAAAAAAAAATTCGTTTTAGAGAGAATTCATTATAAGGAGAAAATAGGCACTAAAAATTTAGCAAAAGGACCATCAGAAGATTCGCTATAGAGTGAAATTCGTTATAGAGAGTTTCGACTGTATATTGTTTTTATTTTTGGGGCGTGGCAGTTTCATTCCTGTGGGCCCAAAATGCCCTCAATGTAGCAAATTTCGATTTAATTTATTGATCGGCCGTTTCGGAAGAGATCCGACCACAGACGGACAGACAGAATGATATGTCTATACCTTTAGGTTTTACTTCTAGTTGTTACAACATTCGCACTAAACTTATATACCCTGTCGAAGCTAATTATAAAAAGACTCTAAAATTCTATGTTTACACGACAGAAATTTCTTGTTGAAAATACTACGAAATTTAATCACAAAAACATTTCAGATTTTTCCATCAAAAATATTATTAAACAAACAAAAATGCAAGCTTTCAAAAAAAAAAAAAAAAGACCGAAATAGAATTGCTGACCAATCGTGAAGAGCGATTATTCGTTTTTGATTTAGTATACTCTCGATTCAAAGAAAATTTGTTGTGCGATTGTATAAAATAATTTCGAAAGCGAAAAATGTATGCCCACAAGGCACATACATATGTACATATATCCACAATTTAATTGCTTAGGTAGGTCTTCGTCAAATTGTCTTAAGAAATTCTTGAGCTAATTTTAAAATTGAGAAATTTGAAAAGAAAAATTTGTATTTTAAATGGTGCCGCGATGACGTCTCTCAGTGATAACTGAAATTTATGGATACCGAAATAACACAAGATCAAGCGCACGTATCACAAAAATATCGGAATGGTCCACAATATCCGGCGGAATGCGAACGTAAATTTTAGACGAAATTACTTCGGAGAATTTGAATTGCTAAAAATGAAAAGGAAAACGAAACAAAATCGAAATGAAATTTGTTTGTTTTTTTTTTTTTTTGGTTTTTTCTTCAAAGAAGCGAGATCGGAAATCGAAAATGATTAAAGATTTTGGGGAATAGATTTTGGAGAGGTCTAAGATGGCTATCACACTTAAATATTTGCGGTCGAATGCGGATGACTAGGGTCCAAATTTAAATGATTTTTCAACGTTTCTTTTTTTTTTGTGATTAGGAAAACGTTGCCCGATGATTTATTTGTGGCGTATGTGTGGGCCTAGTAGACCCCAAAAATCGGAAGTTTTTCGGTGGAATTTTTCTTTTATTTTTGTTTTTTTTTTTTTTTTTATTGGATTTTGGATCATTGAATCATTAGGTTTAAGGTCATATTTTTGGTCATTTCTTGGGTGTTTCCGATTTTATTGAATTTTTTTTTTTTTAAGTTTAAGGCCACTTTCTTGTCATATTGCCAAACTGTTTACTAGTTTTGATCTTATGGGATGATTATGACGATGATATGGAGTGGGCGAGACATGGGAGAAACTGTCTACTGACAATCAGGCACAATCTTGCCAATTATGTCGTCCCAGGTGTAACAAGTAAGGGTGTTATAGCCAGCCGAGCCTAACAATGCAATACCCGCCACATGGATATTAGCAATTGCATACCACACTCGTTGATGACACACAATATTCAGAATATTTTCAGAAAGTATAGAAGAACCTCATAGGTATGCGAAATTCTGTTCGATTCAAACAGAGATTTTTCGCGTTTAATACACGGAGAGAAATAAATTCCCGAAATATAATTGGAACCAATTACATATGTGATTGGAGCCTTGCCCCGATTGCATTATTAATTGGAGCCAATTACAATATAATTAGAAAATGAAAAATACTCAATTACTCAATTACTTATATAATTGCATTTAAATTTATCATATATGTAATTGCGTTCTGAATACATATGTAATTACATCTGATTACTTTTACAATTTAAAGCATTGATGCAATTATATATATGATTGTATTTATTTTACAGTTTGTTGGTATATTTCTCAAATGGTTTATAATTTCGATCGTATATAACGTGTTTGAATTTTCAAAATCCTTAGGCACTCCAAGGAGCAGGTGGACCACGAATATGACGTGGTGAAATATATTCCGCCCAATCGTGGAGAATGCCCCTTTTTATATTGCTATATAAAATGTATTTTAAATTGCAGGGGATCAAAAATGTAATTAGACGCAATTATGTATATAATTCGATACAATTACATACATCATTGCAGCCGATTATATATTTAATTGGACGGAATTATATATGTAATTGAAATTATTCTTTTTATCATTTGATACAATTACATATATAATTGAAGGCAATGAAAAATATAATTGGACGCAATTATGAAAATATAATTGCATCATACCCAATTACATATGTAATCCCTGCAAAATATTATTGGGTATGTGATATTTTTTCTCTGCGTGTAGACATTTAAATTTTACAAATAAATCAACAGTGTTTTTGAAAAATTTATACGATTTTCTTGGGGTACATAAGTGCTCTGTTCGCTAAATTTATGTGGGTGTGGCAGAAAAAGTGGGCGTGGCAGCATATCGATGTTTAGTTTTTCCAATTTTGGAACACAACATTAAGCTTTTCTCCGAATTTCATAACTTTAGAACACAAATTGGGAAATTTGGTCCACCCCTTTATACTGGGATTGGGGGGTTGGGGTGGTCAGAGTTCCACAACTTCTAAAAATTTTCTCAATCTCATCAAAATAAACCTCCATGCCAAATTTCATTTCCCTAGCACAACTCCTTCTTTTTTTGGGCCGCAAGATGTATGGAGACGCGACTCTGTGCGGCGGTGACAGAGGGGCTTTCTTCTTTTAGAAATGGACAGAATCCTAAAAATGCCCTTGTTTGGATGAGGGCGAGATTCGCTCGAAAATTCATATTTCGATTATGAAAATTATCGATGGTCAAAAATATTGATTATCGAGACTATCGACTCTACAAACGATCGATTATCGAAATCATCGATTGTTGAAATTATTGATTGTTGAAATAATCGATCGTTGAACCTACCGATGATTTTGATTGTCGATTAATCAAACTAACGATTAAAGAGCTATCGATTATTTAAAAAATTCGATTATTGAACCTTTCAATTATTGAAATAATCGATTATTGAATCCATCCATTATTGAAACTATCGATTATCGAATTTATCGATTTTTGAACAGATCGATTATTAAAACTATCGATAGCTCCCGAGCTCTATCAAGCCAATAAGTGGTGCCAACTCAAAAAAATTTTTCCCCCTAAATTAATTTCAAAAACCCCTAAACTAATTCAACTAAATCCCTAAAATTTCTTTTTATGTAACGTAAAATACTCGTAAAAATGCGTGTACCGTTTATTCCGAAAAAATTGGTATTGAAGCGTTTAGTAGAGGATTGGATGAAAAAAGCATCGGTAAAAGTCAGCATTTCCATGTATCGAATATCACCAGAAAAAAATTCGGTACAGTAAAAGCTGTTTCCAAGAAAACCAACGAGTTTTACGGCATGAAAGAAAGCGAAACAAATCTTTCCCAAAATGTGGGTAAAATACCAAGTGAATGAACAAAAATAGGATCAGTAATTAAATTTTCCCCGAAAATTCTCCTAAATCATTTTTTACCCTTTCAACAAAAAATATAGCCAATTCAAATCCATGTTCCCCAAAATATGGAGATTAAAAATAGCTTAAGTTGGCAGCTTGAAGCCATAAATAATGACAAATTTATTATTAACAATTTACTGCTGACATTCCACGTTTTGATAGATGTTCTTTCATGAAATTCTGCGAGTCTTATGTGTCCCATATTTCAAAGCAAATGAGAATTATAGGCGTCATGCTAAGCTGCGTATACTATGGTTACAAAATTATGGAAAATTAAGTAAATGAGGCTTCAAAATTCGGCTCGTTGTATATAGCCACGTGATATAAATTGAGAAAGTTTTTATTATAAGAGCAACATTCGTTTTTAAATTTTAATCTTTAAAATGGTGGATATTTAAATGTTAAACAGCTCAAACATGCTTGATTGCAATCACTAGCAATTTGCCAATAAAATTCGTTTAAATTTTAAAATATACATATCTTCCGATAGTACTATAGTCTATAGATATTTCAGACTATCGATGGTCGCAAATATCGATAGTTCTCCAGCTCTATTACCAAACTTCATGGAAATGCATATTTATAAAATTATTTTTTCCACATATGTTTGAATACCACTAATAAATATGTATGACCATCTGTTGTGCTTGCAATTGTAATTAGTTTAACTCCCACCATAATAATTGATAAATTGATTTAATATGATTTATTGCTATTAAACATAGCATATTATAATCCTTAGGCCTTGCTTATCCGCGAAGGAATTTGTTTTTCGCTATTCGGATTGACGAGGCCCTACTGCTTTCAGTTGGAATACGAATTCTGTCCTTAAGCTAAGTAAGTTCCCCATTCCCCTATTTACTTAAAAAACTTGCCGCTTTTTTTTTTAAAGAAAGGTCATGAAAATCATAAGCTAATCATTAACCCTAAAAACACGAGGATCTGCGAGGTTTTTTTATGTGAATATTTTTGCAATAACCGTCATTTGCGGTCCCTGATTAGTGTTTATATTTTGAACAAATCAAAAAAGAAAACAAGATAGCGCACTTCCTGTTCTCTCTCTCTCTCTCTCTCTCTCTCTCTCTCTCTCTCTCTCTCTCTCTCTCTCTCTCTCTCTCTCTCTCTCTCTCTCTCTTTGGCCGTGACGTAAGAACGGATAGATAGAAAGGCATTGTGTTGTTGTTCCCCATGTTAATCAACGAATTTTTATCTTTTGATGCGAATCTTGTTTTTTCTGCAAATTTCGATAACCGATCATTTCATTTAGGTAAAAAGAAATCTTCGAAGAAAAATTCAAATATGTATATTTGTATAAATATAAGTTTTCATTCATAACTTTTCACTCAAAATTTTGTCTCGCACGCAGTTTTGTATTCGATCCTCATTTCGCATTGTTCGATCAATGCGAGCACATCCCGACAGGGAGTACCTACCGCATTTTTTGCCGCTGTTTTCAACAGAAATACTGTGAGCCATTGGAATGAGAGCTTCTTTTTTTCGCAGCTTCCCAAGCTGGCAATGTGATCGGCTTGACACAGCCAGAAAAAAAAATCTTTAAATGCGAAACTTTGTACGATAAGTTATGAGCCGGGTATGGGGTAAAATTGGGCCTAGCGTGATAGAAGGGGTAGAAAAAAAAAACACACATAAGTGGTAGAAGTCCAGGCACTGATTCCCATTGAAATCGCTCTTTATCCGATCCTATCTCACCCGTGCTCTCTTGATAGAACGCTCAAAAATAGCGGTGCCCGAATTAGCGTTTTCTGGTTTTCTACTTTCGTGACCTAAAGTCTTTTTCGGATTGCGTAAAACAAGGTATTTCCGAAATTTTATTAATCATATGCTTGCCGTGATGTCATTTGCAAGCAAACAAATATCAAACAAAGCGGAATGATGTTGAATCTTTTGTAGATTTTTATATGGGCTTATTAGTTTATTTAATGATGTTTATGTAAACGGTAAGTCAGTGATGTTTTTTTTTTTTTTTTTTTTTTTTAGAGAAGTGTGCTACCATTAGAGGATTTATTAAAGGTAGATTATTGCTGTTCGTATCCCATGGATGATGGGGAGCAAGAGGTAATGAATCAGACCTATTCCTGCGCAAAAATGGAGTTATCTAAGCGTCGAGTACAGGAAAAATGTAATGACCTTTGCTTAAAAATGTTCGAAATTCTTGCTCCCTTCATATCGACCCCTTTTCGCGAAATTATCGTATGTTACAAAAACTACCCAGCGGAAAATTATCTCCTGCATGACAATGTCATCAGTGATGTCATCGATGACATATAGGTGACATTGTCATGCATGACATCTTGAAGGAAATGTCATCGTGGAGGGATGCTGTTCATGTGCTTGACTCTCAGTTCTGCGTTAGCATGAAGTGGCGTAGATGATGAGTGCTCGACTCAGAATCCGAAGATCGGGGGTTCGAGCCCTGGCTGAGGCGGGAAAAAATTGTTAAAAATAGATTTGAAAAATTGTAAAATATTGAAGAGAAATATCAAAGGAAATATTAGAGAGAGAGAGAGAGAGAGAGAGAGAGAGAGAGAGAGAGAGAGAGAGAGGAGAAGGAGGAGGAGGAGAGAGGAGAGAGAGAGAGCGAGAGAGAGAGAGCGAGAGAGAGAGAGAGAGGGGGAGGAGGGAGAGGGAGGGAGGGGAGGGTGAGAGAGGAGAGAGGGGAGGGAGAGAGAGAGAGACCAGCGAGAGACGAGAGAGAGAGACGAGAGAGAGAGAATGATGAGAGCGAGAGATGAGGAGGACAGAGAGAGAGAGCAGAGAGAGGCAAGAGGAATGAAGAGAGAGAGCGAGAGAGAGAGAGAGAGCGAAGAGAGGAGAGCGAGAGAGCAGAGAGAGAGAGCGAGAGAGAGAGACCGAGAGAGAGAGTGGAGGAGAGAGAGAGACGGGTAGCAAGAGGAGAGAGCAGAGAGAGTGAGAGAGAGAGAGCGTAGAGAGAGAGCGAGAGAGAGAGAGAGGAGCGGAAGCAGTAGAGAGTGACGAGAGAGAGAGATATCAAACTGGTTTTTTCTATAAATTGACATTCAGAGAAAGAGAGCAATGTAATGTGTGCTGCTCCAATGTTTTTTCGCAATCGCACCCCATAGCATCATTGTCCGTTATGCGACTGTGTTAAAGCTAATACAAGTGTCCACATTATCTCCATAACTACAGTGCTTAGGAGTTACATACTTTTCCAGGAGGTCAGTTAGAGGATTTACACTAAATTTGCATCAAAGACTCAATTTTCTAAAAATTTACGATACGATGAATTGTTAAAGAAATGTCCACATAACCTTCCTGGTATATCACGTTAGGGTTATAATATATTAGACAGAAATTAGGCCTATACAACACTAAGGTGATCAAAAGCTAGTAGTTTTAAAAAAGCCACATACACCAATTGGCGCGTCACTCACGGGTATATACTTGGGAAGGATCAATGCGCAATGATACCATCACCCTATCGGAACCACGTTCCTTCGGTTCAAATAGAAAGCGTGTGTTGTCTAGAAAACCTACACCTATTGGTGCGAATTTCGGTTACATATTATAGGAGAAGAAAGCGCAACTGATCTCACCCTATCGGAACCACGTTTCTTCGGTTCAGATGGATGTTGTCTAGCATTTAACATTCATAGGGATAATAAAAAAGACAAGAAATAAATCAGTTATCACAACTGTCAAAATAGAAATTTTCGAAATGTTTAATAACGCCTTTAAGAATATATAAGGTACTTAATACAAATAAGACCTACCTAATTTGAACCACTCACATCCTGATAGATTATTCGAAAAATGTGATTAATAAATGCAAGGCATTCTCTCTGGTTAATATACCTTAATAAATTCAGAAAACATATTTAGGTAATTCACAAATATCCCCAGGTCAAATTAGTATTTATAACTCCTCTTTTATATAGCTTTTTTAACGCATTATTACAAGTTTGTGCACACATAATTTTAATGATTTATAAGGTTTACTTTTTACCACAGGCTTTTTTTCAATCATACGAGAGGGAACCACATCCAACATCGAAAACATGAGTCCCGATTGTGTGAGCAACCTGAGCAACATGAACAGACCTTGCAATAACTAAGTAGTTCACTCTACTGTACTAACAATCTCGTGGGGAAGCTGGGCGGACCAGAGTTGGACTTGACCGATTTTACCTTTCTTGTTTTTGTCTTTTTTAGTCTTCTGAGAAAACTGTTCCAGCAGTATGACCCTTAGATTGCGATGCCAACTAACAAATCTAGAGGCTCTGGGTTGAACTCCCAGCTAAGATCGTGGATATGTTTTCTGTTTCTGTTTTTCTTCGTTTTCCCCAATATTTGTGGTATCA